>CAJNDT010000324.1:0-164908 GCA_905221615.1 Symbiodinium sp. CCMP2592
CGGCGGCAACAGACACGGGCGGAGAGAACGCCGGACCACTGCCAGAGTTGCGCCGGAAGGGTACCACGGGTGAAGAGCGGGCACCATCAGCAAATCCCGGCCCGGGCGCAAGCAAACTCAGCTCTGCCGAGAGCTCGGCCTCCGTGCAGCATCTTTCCTCAGCTGCAGCAAGGCGTTGAGCTGCGGTTGCGTTCAAAGGTCCACAAACCCGAAAAACTGGAGCACGCGCGTGGCCTTGCTTGCCACGTCGTTTTGTGCCAGAGCCATACTCGTAGACAGGCCCTACACAGCAGCGGAGGCCATGTTCGCACTCCGGGGTGTTGAGCAGATGATAGCGAAGCCGAGCTGCATTGTGGAATTCCGTCAGACACCACAGGCAGACAGTGCCGAGGGTATATTGAGTGCACAAGGCAACTCGGCCATGCAACCTGTGCATGTGCGCTGCGAGGGCGTGAGCCGACGCAAGCGTCGCCCCACATTCTGAACAAATCCGCGGGGAGGCAAGGCCGATGACCCGCTTCGGCGTGGGGCTCTCGTGACTCTTCCAAGCACGTTGAAGGGCTAGAAGCATAGTGCCTGAACGGCTAATTTTCCGACATGCCGTAAGGAGCTTCTTGAGGTGGCGCCGAATACCGAGTAGAGTGGGCTCCCCTGCCTGGAGCGCAGGGAGACCGGAGGCAGGCCAGACACGACGCACCGCCTCAGCAAGCAAGGAGGCCCAATCACCGCCGCGATCCCAGCTTGCTTCAAAAAGTGCGAATGCCTCTGTTGACCGTCCGGAGACAATCCGGCATAACAGACGGACCCTCGCAATAATAACGGCGCATTCAACATCCAAGATACCCGTACATGCTCGCAGTTGGGCAGAGGCAACATGGTGACCAGCGTCCCAAGCCCCAACGAGCTGTCGGAGGCACTTGTCAAGAAACCCATGAAGAGGGCCCCAGGCCCGCTCAGAACGAGCAAGGGTCGTGGCAAGCGAGGAATAGGCGGCGGGAAGGGTCCGCCCTTGCAGCCAAACAAGCTTTAAGGGCCACGGAAGGTGGGGGGAGTGAACCAGCCCGGCTGCTTGGGTCCAGATAGCATTGCCGCGGGCGGCTGCAGCCTCGATATCTCGGCGCCCGGTGTCACGACACCGCTGTGCAACGCCGAGGTACTTGTATTCAGGTACGACCCTGATAGATCTGCCATCAGGAAGGTCGAGGCAAGGTTCAGGCGACAGAAGCTCTTGCCTGGCGGCATTGGCCCCAGCTCCCTGGAGGTGGACAAGGGCCTCCGTCTTGCCAGGGCCAAGATTAACCCGGAAACGAAAAGCTTCGAACACCTGTAACACAATGGCACACAAGCGGCGGAGCTTCGTGACAGCCCATGCAGCTCGGATGAAGTCAACCAGGAGACACAGATCATCAGCCCACGCGATCTGCAGCGAGGCATCGGGCTGACCCAAGGCATCGGCAGAGGCAGTGTGGACAATGTCCTCAGCCCGAAGGGCATGATGGAGGCACTGCAAGATCACGGCAAACAGGGCTCCGAAAAGAACATCAGCCAGGCCGTCGCCGGGTCGGGAGCCGCGGCTAGCAATGATAGCTTGCGGTTGCCCAACCATCCGCCAGAAGGAACATTCCACACAGTCACGCAAGAGGGCGACCTGATCTTCTGGGACGCCTAACCCTGTCAGCACACCATCTTGGATAAGCCTGTGTACATGTCTGGGGAGCTGGAGCCCCTGCAAAGCAGAATCAAGGTCGCGTCCTTGGAATAGCAGGAGTCGGTCCGCTTCATAATAGGCGGCTTGAATGTCGACAAACAATGCGGCCCATGAGTGCCCGCGGACGGAAGCCAAGTCAACAGCGGACCTGAAGACACTGAGAGCGAGGCCAGTATCGATTCCCTTCCTGCCACCCAGTTGGGTAGGGAAATAATGGGCAATGACTTCTTGGCCCAGTGTGGATCGCAGCTGCGAGTGCCATAGCTTTGCGACGCCATTAAGCATGGCAATCGACCGAAAATTGGCCGGGATGTGGGCCGGGCCTTTCTTATGCAGAGCCCCAACAATAGAAGCTTTGAAGTGCAGGGGCTCGGCTTCTCCCCATGCCATGCGCAACCACATGGGCCACAGCCAGCGACCGGCCCGGTCCGGGCAGGCTTTCCAAATTTCGTTTCTAATGTGATCAGGCCCGGGGGCCTTGCCCCTTCGTTGTGCCCTGCACATATGTTCGACGTCAAGAAGAGTGGGCACCGCCGCCGCGCATGCAGGTCGTGGCACGGTGGCCCAGTGTGAAAAGGCTAGGTGTAACTGATCATCAGAAACAGGACGTCCCCCTTCCTGTTGTTGAAACTGCAACTGGAGCTGTTCGTCAATGTCGAAGCCACTGGCGGCTCGGACATCACGCTTCTGTTTAGCACCCTTAGAGGCCCACGAAAGCTTGGCAACAGCTTCAGAAGGCCGCCCGGTTGCGTGCCAATGGTCGATGGCATCGACCAAAAGCGACTCGAAGTAAGCCTGCTTGTCCTGGCGGGCCTGCGCATGGGCCTGGGCACGCAGTTTAAAGCAGACATGGGCATAATGAGCCCTTAGCATCTGAGTCTGGTGGCGTTCCCATCTGGGAACCCCAGGCGTCTGCGGTCGCCACGAATGAAAGGCAAGGCGGCAGAGCTGCAATCGCTGGAGGGCCGAGAGTCGTCGGAGCTCAGCCCGTGCGTCCCGGAGCGTAGTGAGCAGTACTTCGGCTGCTACAGAGAGGTATGGCTGCCTCCGGAGAAAGGGTGGCCTAGCGGGCAACTGCTTGACGGCAGCATCATGGGCGTCGCAAAGCCGTTGTACTTGTTCGTCACAAGTGCCTGAAAAGGTGTCCCCCAGCAGGGACCACATCGTAGAGGCCACCTGATCGCCACTCGCGGGTGCATATGGGCAACGTGATTGCACCCGCTTCCCGCGACGCCCACAGACTTCAATCAGGGCAGTAATAGGCATATGGTCCCTGGATTCCCCATTCAGAATATCGAACTCAGGGAACTGTCGGTGGGCCCTAATCGTGGTCCCGCTTGAAACGAGCAGGTGGTCTAGCCGTTGGGTCTTGCCGCCTGTGTGTTGCCATGTCCAAGTAGGACCAGAGTGAATCTCTGCCCAAGTCCCGGGCGCAGCCAAGGAGGCATCGTGCAGGCACGCCAAGAGAAGGTCATCATTCAGACGTGGGGGCCGCAGGGAGAGGAGATCACCGACAAGGATCTCATCTTCGTCGCGCCCTACAATGTCAGCATTGGCATCAACCCCGATTATCACGGTCCCCCGGTTACAGGCCGAAAGCAAGTGGACTCGAAAGTCACCCCAAAACCGTCGCGCTTCCACCTCCGGTCTCTCCGAGTGTGGGGCATGGGCCGCAACAAGGGTAATCGGTAGTTCAGCACGTTGGCACTGTACGAACAGCATGCGTGGATCGGCATGGCGAATCCGAAAGTCATCCAACGAAAGGGCGGGCTGTAGCAGACCCGGGCGGATCCAAATTTCAACCCCATACAGTCCCTTTTCGGCACCAGAGCGGAAGCTTAGGAAGCCGTGAGAGGACCATCGGCCAGGCCGACTGCGACACTCTTGGAGAAACGCAATCTGAACATCCAAGGCCTGCAACTGCTTTGCAAGGTAGACCCGACGTTGACCATGGCCGTCGCGGTTGAAGAAGGACACATCTACATCTTTAATAGTCTGGATGTTAGCCTGCACAACCCTGAAATTGATGCGAAGCGGAGTGGGGCAGTCAGGCTCGCCTGTCAGAGGGGCAGACGGCAGAGGCTGACGACTCTCCGCGACAGGTGGTTGTGCAGGCGGTGGCTCCCACCCCGCCGGCCGCCAGTGTAGGCCATGTGTACCAAGCTGGGCGCGCGGGAGGAGCCACAGTAATGGTGCGCAGGCGGCAAGTGTATCCCCAAAGGTTGGCAGCAAACGACACCAACCTGCTGTGGCACACCTGGAATGCAGGCTGGCATATCCTGCTAACGCGTCGACAATTTCATTGACCAGGGCCCCAGCGTGCCCCGGGACATGGCGGAAGTGAGTGGTACACCGGGACTGGACGCCCTGCCAAAGAGCCCTGCAAACTTGAGAATGTACAAGGGCGGCCGCAGCATGGCCACAAGCGACCTGCAGGGCAGCACTATTATCGACTGCTATAGTCACTTGCCTGGGTGCGTGACCCGTGTGGAGAAGAAGGTGGTCCCACCAAGCCGTAAGCCACGCCGCAGCTGAGACTAGGGCACTCAGTTCCCCAGCGTATGAGCGGAGATCCGTGCCCCCTTCCGGCAAACTGGGAAGCCAAGGGGTCATGCCCAGGGCGCCAGCATCCCAACCGACACGGTACCAAGACCCTTTCCAACAACACCAGGCTGCAAAGGCCCAACCACCGGAGTGGGTGCCGCTCCCATCAGTTGCGATAAAGACCTCATCCGGTGCTCCACCAGCCCAGGGTGGGAATCGCTGCCATCCGTCGTGGTACAGGCCTGGTAAGAGAGCGGGGAGGTGAAGGGGCAGCGGCCGAGCAAGATAATGGGCAGCTAAGCCAGCATAATGATAACCAGCATCATTAAGGTCGATAGAACAGCTATCATGTCGCGCATCTCTGGCTGCTCCTGGGGGCCCAGAGATCGCAGGGGCTCCCCAGGCGCGCCCGTATACTTGGCTTAGAGATGATGCCCAACTCGAGAAAGGACATCCGTTGAGTTGGGAGATCCCGGAATCGGCATATCTGACGATTTCCGGTCTCCATGCATGGGGGTGTGGCATAGGGCCTAACCCAACAAAAAGGGGCAACCAGAGCAGGCCGAGAATGTAAAGGGCGGGCCGGCACCGCAGCCTTGCACCCTGGGTAAGAAGGCCTATCCAAAGACCTATCCCGGGAAGCCCAGTGGTTCGCCGACCAAAATCATCCCCATCGCGGGGTGCATAAGGACTGAGACATACCTCAGTCGCGCAGACTCGAGGGGGGTACGTACAAGCCAATGTGTGGGCCATCGTGCCTTGTGTACTCTCTTCGACCAGATGCAGACCCAGAGGGTCAACCCGAACAGCAGGAACCCATCGTGAAAAGCTGAAAGGTGCAAGAGAGGGAAAGAAGGTCCCCCGGCTGGGGTCCCATCGCTCACCCCGTACGGTAGGTACGCAGAGCGGCAAGAAGGCCCCAGATTGCCAGGCAAAGATGAGGCCTGGCTCAAGTACTTTGAAGGGGTGCCCCCAAAACGCGAAGGCGGCCGCAAACTGTACCGTAGGCCATTCCAGGGTTTGCGGTTGACGAAGGCGAGGATACCAGGACCCACTGTCAAGGCAGAGCACATCCCCAGAACGCAGATAAAGAGTGGGAGATCTGGAGAGAGAGGTACCTCTCCATGCAGCTGGAGTAGCGGAAACGGAAGAGGCCAAAGGTGCGAACGCACGGAGACGATCTAAGACTTCCTGGGGCGAAGCTCGCCATGGCAGCATAACAGCACGCGAGCTAACTCCGCCGTGAAGGAGCACAATCACAGAGTCCGGGTCCGGAGGGACTGGAACCCAGTCAATGAAGGCAACATGTTGGGTCGGGCGTACTCGAGCGAAATGATCCCAAGCAGGGATACTGTGGCGCAGCACGTCCGGGCATCGGTGCGATGGCCCAGGAAAGGGCCCCTGTACCATCCCAGCAGGATTCCAGACTCGATGCAAGTACTCAGTGTTGGTCCCGCTGGCCGGAGTGCGAACAGCACGAACTTCCGGGGTGAGAATAAAAAGGAGACTGGCGCCTCCCAAACACGGCCACCGCCAAAGCAGTGAGAGCGAAAGGGCGATCCCCAAGGGAAATTGTTCCCGAGGAGAGGACCCTGACACAACATCCCCGTTGCGCAGAAGGGTGCCATGGCGAAGCTCGGCCTTAGGGACCCCCAGGACTTGCGGTTGTGAGGGCAGCGTAGGCAACGCAGTCCAAAGCTGCCACGCATCAACACAGGCTGGAAGCTCACTGCAGAAGCACCCAACAGAGGATTCAACTATAACACTCACATCATCTGCCGAGTGAGAGCATTGGACAAGATGGGGGAGGTCGTCGGCAGCCCATGGAACTGGCGCCCAGCGACCCGGGAACCGCTGGGCAAACACACCCTCAAAGGTGAGGTCTAGGGCATTCCATCGGGCCAGGGCCGGGATGCGAGAGCGGAGTGGCCGCACCGAAGGTCGCCATAAGACTACCTCAATCGTAGAAGAGACAGAGAAATCAACGGACCAAATAGCACAGTGCCGAAGCTGAGTCGCAGTGGCGAAGCAGGGCGGGGAGTAAGTGGGCTCAAAAACCGCGGGTGGGAGCGCAACAAGCAAATCTCCCGAACGCCAGTAGACGTCTGAAGCTACATCCCGGACAGTGGCCGGTGCTCGGAGGGACAGAGCGTGCAGGGAGTGGCTGTACCGCAGAACCTGTGCAATCCATTCTAGTGGCGCGACCCGAGGGATGCACAGAGCAAAATGATCCTCCAGCGAGGATACCACCACACACACTAGTTCAAGGCAAGGCGGTTTAGGGACGACCATAAGGAAGGGGAGCGGAGTAGCCGGCCATACCGGGGCAACTCCTGTCCCCCAGCCAGGCTCAAGCTGACTGGCCCTATCAAGCAGGTGATCTGGTGACTCAGAGGTTGGGACCTGTCCCAGAACTTGAGGCCCAGTGAAGGGGCTAACATAGACAACTTCCAAGGTGGCCTGCTCAGTGAGATCCTGCATGTTCTCCTGGCCTGCGGGGGCCCGCCAAGGGAAAAAGCCAGCGCGAATCGGGGCTGGTGCCATGTCAACAGGCTGGTACATGCCCCAAACACCAGACAGAGATAACCAACCAAGAATGATCAGGGCCCAACTAACGCTGCGTTTGGGGAGAACGCAGGACGCAGCGGAGATGGCAGCCGGAAAGCCGAGGTCCCAAGAGGAGTCCGGATCAACCTGACGATCATCCTGACCCTGTGTATCTTCGGCAATAATCGGGGGGCGACCATCAAAGGGATCCCATGTGAAAGTCGCAGCAGGGTCGACCTCAAGGACATCAGCGTCTCGGAGAGATCCTCCGGCGCGGCTGCGTCGAATGGAAGGGACCAGTCTCCAGCCATAGGGGGGTCGGCAGGCGCAAATGCCGGCCAGGAAAACCCCGATCGGTTCGTCAGTAGGTGGGATCAAACAAAGGACCAAGGCCTCAACCGGAAGAGTCCGACTGACAAAATGCAAACGTGTGAGGCCTCCTTGCAAGACCGGGACCCACGAGCCCAGCATCTGCTGACCATTCGGACTTCGAAACGTGGGTCCGCGCGGGTCCCATATCCCACCGCCTCGTACAGTGACTGAGCGCCCTACCCGGCTAGAGGTGGTCCAGAATGTCGCCGTGTCCCCAGTATCGAAACGAAAGGGAAGGGACCAACTGGCAACCTGACGGGCGACCTCAAGGGAAGGAAAATGCAGTGTGGGACGCGGGGCGTAACCCGGCTGACCAGGGCAGGGCTGCAGCCCAAAGAGGTCTCCGTTGCGTAGTCGAATGACCTGGTGTTCATGCACAGCGCGTAGCGCCGGTGGAAGCAGAAGATGCCAGGACCTGACCTGGGGTGAGCGTATTGCAGCAGCCGCCTGAATGGCAGCAGGAGTGGTGTCGACCGGTAAAAGAAAAGCACCGGTCTCATCTAAGGTATGAATGATTACCGTGGCCAAACCGCAGGGAGCGACCGGAGCCAGGACTACTTCTGTGAGTGGCCGAACCCCTCGAACTGGGAAGAAACGAGTGCACCAGCTGCCACAAAACCGTTGCCCAATCCTATCAAAATAAGTCCAGGAACGGCCTAGATCAGCAGCTTCAGCGGCGCTCCATCCAAGGATTGGACATAATGTGCGGACTGTGGCCTGATCAGGGCGCAGATAGCATTGGTCGAAGGCGGTAAGGCCATCCCCTTCGTGGAGGCGCCAGCCAGCATGGAGAATGAAAGGTTCGCCATCGGTCCAATCAATTCGTGGGGGAAAATGGGCAACCGATGGTGGCGATCGACTCCGGCTGCGCGCATCCCACCGCCCGCGGGACCTGATGGTACGGGCCTCAGACGAGTCAGGGCTGCGGCAACCCTCGGAAGACGAGGCAGCCAGACCAGCTGGAAGATACAGAGAGATGGCCAACAAGAGGAAAAATCGGAACCCCTTAGATGCGCCAGAGACCAAACCACCTCCGCTAGCAACAGCCTTGATCCACCAATCTCCTTCCCGGACTCGAGTGATCTTTTCCGGTCGAGCTGTGGGCGGGCGGACCTGAAAACCATCAATCCACATGTCATAGGCAGCATCACGGCTAACAGCGACGCATTCAGTGCAGCTGTGAGTGCGGATGACATGAACTTGTGAGGGCTCGGTGGCCTGAAAAAGGAGCCATGGTATGACTCCTTGATGCCCGACACAGGGCGTCCACCGTCCCTCTGCAAAAGGAGTGTCGTCCCCTAAAATGGTCGCCTGAGCAGCACTCCAGCGTTGATTAGGGCCAAAGCAAAGTAATCGGGTGGGACGATTGGGTCGCCACAAGAGCAGGGAGGAGGGGTGGTCAACCACAAAGTCGGTCCTCCACGCACCTTCAGCATGGGCACGCTGCCATGTAGGAAAGTGAGGCAGAGGAGGTGTCGCAGCGAACGAAAGCGTACTGACTAGTCGAACGCCCAAAGTATCCCCGGTACGAAGGGCAAGGAAAGCGCCCAGTTGTCTCGACTCGGCAACGAGACCTGGACCTAACTGAAGGGCAACAAGCTGCCCCATACGGAGGCCAACAGCCCTCTCAGCTGCGCGGAGAGTCAGAAACGCAGGCAAGAACACACAGATGCGTTGCCCAAGACCGACAACCAGGACGCAAACTAACCCCCGCCCAGGGTGCGGAACAGCCACAGGCAGCCCCATCGAGGCAGAGTCAGCAATGGCAAATCCCCGATGCCAGGAGGCCAGGGCGCCAGGACAGACCTCCAGGAGGCTGGGGAAGATCTCGGACTCATCGACCCGGACAACCGTCCATGCCGCAAAGGGGTCGGCGACGTGGACTTGCATGAGTCGGGGAGGAGCAGATGCCCGAGGGAATCCTGGCCCCGCCGACTCAAGTCCAGCGGCGACCTGGACGGCCTGAAGCTGCATAGCCTGACATCCGAAAAGAGCACCTTCCTGGTTTGCATACTGGCCGAGCACAAGCAATGCCAAGAGGCTCCAGCCGACCCGGTCCGATCCATGGGTGACGGCAGTCCACAGGACAGCGGCCAGGACGGTACGAGCCAGTGGCCCCACCGAGCCGGAGCTGTCGAGCTGTTCAACATCGCCAAAAACAACATCTCCGTTCCGGAGCTCACAGGACTGTTCAAGCGCATACGCCGGTATCCCACCCACGCAGACCGAGGCGGGGTCAAGATTTAGCGATGATGCCAGAGTGGATTTGGAGACAAACCTGTCAGACACTCGGCAGAAACGCTCACCCGGTGTGGCCACAATGACATGGACCTGGGCCGCAACATTGCAGACCTGAACCAACTGGACCTGGCGAACAGAAGTCCACTGGACAGGAGTCCACATACCCGGAAAGCGCAGCTGGAAGTCACCCGAAAAGCAGTAGGATTCAGGGCACCAAGCTTCTTCAGCAGCAACCCGCGCAAGGACCGGCGGCCGGTCAGGGCGAAGTAACTGGACCTGAACATCAAACATAAGACGAAACCCCAAGGCCCATGGGGCGTGCTGGGCTGCTAGTCCATCTTGTAGATGCCATGGTTCGACAGCCTGCAGTGCCTCATCATCGGCATCCTGGGCCTCCAATGCATACACCACATCACCGTTGCGGAACCTGAGCGCGGCGGGTGGCACATCGAAGAATTCTGCGATCGCCAGACCATGTGGGACAGCAATTTCTCCCACATTTCGCCCGACAAGGCGGGCGATCAAGGACATGAGCCACTTAACTGTCATGACCCGCGGGGCGACGATTGCACGAGGGAGGCCTCGCCACTGCAGCATCAAAGTAACAATGGCAGGGTCGGCGCCGATTGGGACAATAGACAGTTCATTGAATGCCGGTCCCGGCCACACCGGGAAGAAGTCTGCCGGCCATGCAGGCTCATCGTTCAAGAACTGTGCCCAGATGGCATGGTGGCGCGTGTCTCTGGATGCGATATAAGCAGGGTAAGCGCCAAGGAAGGGGCTATGCAAGACAACATAAACTGGGTCGTGGGCCGTGATATCACTGAGCTCTCTATTACGGGGGTGCTCACCCCATGGAAAGCCACCAGGGCGATGCATAGCAGAGACTGCTAGGGTGCCAAAGCAGACAATAATCAAACCCGGCCCTGCATGACGCCATCCACTCCCAAAAAGGAAGAGCCCAAGGTACCATAGGGGTGAAGCGGCCCAACCGAGGGCGCCAAGGATAGAGGAGGAGCGATCCTCGGCACCGGGCGCGCCCACGGCGGCTGAGGCGGGCGTGGCATAGGCAACCTCCGGTCGGGTAGCGGAGGGGCGTGGGGGTCTGATGCGAGCACCGAAACAGTCTCCATCCCGTAGCTGCACGGTATCGGCTTCATCATGAATCAGCCCAGAAAAGTGGAGATCGCAGACATCGTCCCCGACATGGAGCGAATGTAAGGCGGATGCCCGAACGCAGCGTGGTAGACAACAAGGGACCAACCTATCCCGCAAGACAATCCCGACCGCAGCATTGTCAGGATGAAGCGGTCGGCCGATAAGGTGGACCGCCAGAGCATCCGGTTGTGGATGCAAGAGAGCAAGGCCTCTCCACCCCCGGTGATTGGCATGGTCTTGAAACACAGTAAAGGGCGAAATCTCAACCCCGGCATGATATTCCAGCCAGCTGCATTGTGCACGCGCCGTGAAGGGATTGTGTATGCAGATGGGCGTACCCGGTGGGATGGCATCAACAACCGCTCGAACCCCGTGCTGAAACTGGGACAGTTGGATTTGCACAGTGGTCACGGCAGAAGTAGACACAGCAGCCCGAGCAGGGCCAACCGGTGGCCACTGACCCAAGGAATAATCTTCTACAGGGGTTGCTGCCTGCAAATAGAGAACGCGGGATGCGACCGGTGGTGCATTAGCCGGAGTGGGCGGCGGGGGCCCAGCAGGACGCACATGAGGGGCTCGACCAGCTCCATGGGTCGCCGCATTGAAAGTGGGCACTGTGGCTAGCGAACTGCCCTCATCATCCGAACTGGATCCAGGAGGTGAGATAATAGACGCAGACACCCACCCTGGGAGCAGGAGAACGCAGCCAACGAGGTGAAGAGGCCTCAGGAAATTCCCTACCTGACGGCCTAGACACAGGATCAACCAAGCGGCGGCGGGGGAGGTAACTCTGTCCCCGCGAGAGGGGTCAAGGTCAAGAAGGTCAACCGGGCGAGCCGGGGTGGCAGGGGCATGGAGCACGCGGCCGGAGTCGCCCACGGGCTCAGCGTCTGGCTCGGCCAATCCTTGCCACAGACGCGCTGCATGGTAAGCCAGATCTCGGGCTAGGTCATTGACCCGCAGGACAGCAGCATGGTCAATCCCCACACCTTCGCCTGTCAGATTGGTCTGCGTCGCACAATCATGGCAGTGCGGCCGAGCTCCGTGCTCATCAAGTCTATGGCCATCAACCCCAACGACTATTGGAGGTTCATGAAGGGGCCCTCGACTAGGGGTAGTCCTAAAGAAGGGACCCTCGACAATAAAGGGGTCCGGCTCCCAAACGTTATCACCCGGAATCATCGGGAGTGCTCCTAGAACAACCTGAATTATGGCACCGGAGGGGAATTCCGGGAGACCCACCCCGGGCGGGAACAGGTTACCGCCAAACCCTAAGGCTGGACGGCGCTCTGGTACTAGCTCATAGTGAAACAGAGCGCGCAAATGGGCCGCCAAGATATCCCAATCAAAGGGGTGGTGGCCGAAGGTGACAGTCGCTGAGTCTCCAAAGTGTAGCAGCCAGAAGCGAGAAGGGGGGACCGTCCGAGGCACCACCGGCACGAACATGAGGTGTTGGACTGGATCCGTTGCCGGATGATGCGTGGAGCGAAACTCCCCAGGGCTAGCTATATTATGTAGGCGACTAACAAGCTCACACAGCCAGCGCGTCGGGTAGCCTTGAGGCAGCCAGGGTATATCTATAGGTTCCCTTACGTTAAGCGTCCAGATCCTAATGATATCCGGTGATGGATCTGGCGGCTGCACAGCGGGAATGATAGCATGCTCAGACGGGCCAGGTGCACCGCCCGGTTGCATTGCGGCAACAACACTACTGAGGGAAACCAGCCAGAGGGCCACGCCCACGAGGGTCCGTGGGGAGCGTGCAGCAGCAATGCGCACAGCTCCCTGAACGCAATGACCAAGAAGACGTGGGAGGCCTTGAGTAATCACGGCCCGGGCTCCTTGCGGGGGAACGAGGCCGTCACGAACGGCAGAAGATGGCTCAAGCTGAAGTACAGAACCGTCCGGGTCAAGCGTGCAGAAGTGGAAATGGCAATGGGTAGTGAAATGCTGCGCCACCGGACGAAGCAGCTCGCGCCCTCCTACATCCCGAATAATCCACCAAATCCCGGAACCAGGAGGCACCACAACGAGCTCCAGCACATGAGGACAGGAGTCAAAAGCAACATGCAACCTGTAGGTAGGGGAGGGGAGGAAGGCTGCCAGGTATGCACGCAGATGCTGTTCAATGTACGCGGCACTCACACGGATATGAATGGGCCCTCTCCCGGGGAGCCACAAATGCAGTTGAACATCCGAGGGGCCGTTCCTTTCAATAAAAGCACCCAGGCTGGTCGGGGAGACTCCAAACCCGTGTGTTTGACGCCCTAACTCATGGGTCCATGACAGGGTGCATGTGCGTGCAAAATCTCGCCTGTCCTGGACAAATGTAACGAAGGTGTCGTGTGGCCGGAGCCTACCCGGGGGTGCATTGACCTGGACACCGCCTGCACCTACAGCCAGAGAAACCAGAAGGGCAAGCATTCTTACTTGACCAGACGCCAAGATTGCGGCAGCAGCAAGAGATGAGGGTGCCGGGGGTGGGGCTGGCTGCTGCCATTCACACTGCTTGGCTAGCTGCGCGACTCCGTCGTGAGAGTCATGACCAATGTTAACACACCGATCTGCAACGTCATGCAAAGCTCCAGGATAGGGCCACACCTTACCTTCATCATACAAGAAGGTTTGCGGAAGTTCCCAGAGGGAAAGTGCTAAGACATTAGCTACATTATCCCAGGAAGGAGCGGCGGAACAAACCCCAAACACAAGAGCCCCGTCCCGGATAGCCCAGAGTGCGAAGCCTGGAATGCATGGCACCACACACTTTAGTCGCCAATGTTCGCACCACAAGCTTGACCAGATGCTCGGGTTAGGTGGAGAGAGACCCACCGCGCAATCGACGGGCAGAGCAGGCATACTAAGGTGGTGAGTATCTGGCACCAGAAAGGGACCTCCAGTTTGAACACCGGCGTCAGAGGTCCGAACACCGCTAGGCAGTTGCGGAGGGATGGGTACATGAATTATCGGTCGGGCCGCCCGGCTGAAGCGCAGCCCCGCAGAGAAGGCACGATTCATGTCTACCACAACATGGACACACCACAGGCGGCACGCAGGGTCCCCAGGAAGTGCAGTAGTCTCCCAAGTAAGCACCGTCATCCCGTGGGACTGGAGAGCCCGGAGAAGACGTGCAGGGAGTTCAGTCCGAGAGGCAAGCTGCAGCAAAAATTCGTCATAAGACACGAAGCGGCCTTCAAAGCACAAAATCAACCCCAGGGAGGCAGGGTCCGCACGGTCATTGACTCTGTAAACCACAACGCACTGCCGGCGGCCGATTGCCACAAACGAAGCATGGGGCAGCACATCTGGAAAGGGCAAATCAAAGAACGAAAATCTGCCAGTGCAGGTTTTGGACATAAGAAGACGCAGTACCTCAGCCGTCACGGTGGTACTTGCTGGCACACTAAAAGTGCGCACCCCTTCCGCGGCCTGAACCACAGAAACGTGGCGTACCGGCGCCAGCCATGCAGCCGTAGAGCCCTTAGGAAGTGGCAACAAAAGAGACGAGATGTCAAAATGCTGCGTAGGTCGAGCGGGCTTCACAGTAACAACATCTCCATGCCGTAAGCGTAAGCCGCGCCCCCAAAGAATCTGGAAGGCATCATGCTGGAGGAACTGCTCTACCGCAGCAATGACATCCCGGGAAGTGTAGGCCGCTGGGAGGTCGACACAGCAAATGTCGACACACGCATCAAGGAGAACGGTGATGTGTTCACGGCCCGAGGCAGCAGCGACTAAATGGACCTTGTCAAAAGTAGGGCCGGTGGAGGCTGCAACCAGGTGTGGCCTCCCCAGTCGGACAGCTTGCCTGTGAAGCTCGGCGGTGACTTCCCCGGCGTCCATATCCCCGAGAAATTGAAGAACAAGCGAGGACTCTGGCGCCCAAATTTTGCAAGTTACAAGGAAACGGCGCGATGAGTCACCAAGGCTGGGCCAAAGCAAGGCTTCACCAAAGTCGCCCGTGCGTTGCCACATCCCTTGTAGATCAACATGGGCCAACGGAGGGGCAGCAAGATCGCGATCCCGGGCAAGTGACGCCCCATGCAGGACTTGGCGCGGAGACCCAGGGGCGCTGTGAACTTGGACCGCGGCGGACGGCCTGAAAGCAACGAGCAGTAAAAGTGCCAAAGGCAGTCCTTTCAGATCAACCACAGCAAATGAAGGAAGAGCGCACAGCAGGGTACCCAAGAGCAGAGTAGGAGTCGGCATTGATGTGCAACTCGCGCTCTTACCTGCACCCCCTTCAGGAGCAAAGGAAGGGTCCTCACCTGGGGGGTTAAGGCTCGCACCTTCATTACCCAAGAACACTTCGGGGGTCACCCCGGAGGTGGCAGTAGGTAAAAACAGGGTGTGGCTGGAAACGGGACCATCGACATCCTCACTAGAAGGAGGTGGCCGCCCTCCGACTTGCTGTTCAGAGGACGAGGAAGAGTCCTGTCTGAAGATATGAGGGAAGAACATGACCACAACTGGCAAGTTCCCGTGAAGCAACTGGTCGGGCAAAACAATGCTTTCACGATGGAGGAGCCCAAAGCGGCCATCAGCGCACTGGTCCAACCAATCAGCAGGAATGCCTCCATTATTACGCCTGATCGCCTCATCGAGCATACGCAATGCAGTGATCGGGGAACGCACACACGCAGTGACAATGCGCCACCCCAAAGGCCTGAAATCCAAAATACACGGAACTTCGTCAGAGTGACAATGGATTTCGAGGAACTGCACCAAAGGCAACGATGGCAAAGGTTGCCAGATGCGCATTACCCCGCCTCGAGCAGTAGGCGAGGCGCGGAACGAGACTATTCGACGGAAAGTCGCCGCGTCAGCAAAGACGGGCACCTCAACATATACAAGGCCATTCGGTGTTATGAGGATCGCCTGGTTGTTTGAGTATCCCTGGAAAATATCGGCACCGGCTTGGCCCGATGGGAGACTGACCTGCATAGCTGAGAGGAGAGACAGGGGCGGATCCAGAGAAGCACCGAGAGGGGCTTGCAGTGACTCTGGGCCGGGACCAGACGCAAATTGAAGAGCATCAACCCCTTGCAGGAAGAGTGGTTGCGAACTCAAAGTAAGCCAACCCCAATGGCAGCGGCCAAGAAGACCATCAACCCGGAGCTGTAGTTCCTGCGCCGTGATAGCAAGCTGAGCAATAGCTTGACAGGAGGAGTCACGCACACACATCAGCATACAAATGCGACCCCCGACCGCCCTCAAGTCCACCGGGAGCCATGCATATCGCCACGGAAGAGACCTTGGCGTCATGAGGAGCTGCTCCCCCGGTAAGCCTGGAAGGGGGCTCTGGAGAGTGGTGACGGAAAAGACGTCGGCACGAAAACCCAAGGCCGCGGCAATCTGTCCCCACAGGAGCGGCCCATGCATCCATTCGTCTGCCATGAAAAGTAGCGGACAAGGCTCAAGCACCGGCGAGCCAGGTGGCTGACCAACGAAGACGGCCAAGGATCGACGAAGACGATCCGAACGCGACAGCATGGAATTTCCAGCACGACCGACCGGGTAAACATGACACATCGCCTCGGCTGAGGGAGTGGGCAAAACTGGCCCAGTGCTGATGACTGGCCGATTTTCGTGGAACCCATGAACATGCAGTTGCACCGCAGCAACAGGGCGACACAGGGCAAGTCCAAGCGAGCCCAACTGAGTCGCAGTCCTGAGGGAAGCACCATCGACGAGCGACAGATACAGAAAGAAGAAGGTCAGGACAGTAGACCTCGGTTTGCTGTGGCGGCCAGCAGCGGAGCCGGGCACAACACGCTTGCCGTGAACAATATTGCAACGCACCAACCGTCGAGGGGAACGGGAAGGTAAGGAGCGGCAGTGAAGGGCCAAAAGGGTCTTCAAGCTATACAACAGCTCGAAGTACGTCAGAGCCCTTGTTCGGACAGCACGCAGGGCACACGCCTCACATGCCAGGGCCAAAACGGTAAACCGGATGGCTGAGACCGGGGCAAGCACGACACAGGCCCACAGCGCGGACGCAACCACAGTACAGCCAAGTTGCCACCTGCGCTCAAAGGAAAGCCGAGGCCCATAGGCGGTCTGGAAGCGGTCAGAGACTGTACAGGCTCGCCGGAAAGCTATGTACACTATGCACAGCTGGCCTACCAGGATCATAAGACGACCGACGGTCAGTCCGCACCACTGGTGCCAGTCAGATCGCAGCTGAGCAAGTCGCGGGCTTGAGAGCCTTACATGAGCTCCTGTGTGGTCTCCAACCTCGTGCTTTCCAGGAAAGGGCATGGCTGCCGCAGAATAGTCTGAACATGATGGTGGGCTGACGCTTCCAACGCAATGAATCCCTTGCAAGGAAGGCCCGCCTCGGTCAAAAGACCTGGGAACAGCCATTCTTGTGCCGTTGCTGGTGCGTAGGCAAAGGGATCGAGCAAGCCACCCACCGAGATGTGGGCGGCAACCAAAAGTCCTTGAGGTGCAGCAGGAAGGGCGCCGGCACATCCACGTAGCTGATGCAACGCTTCTGCCAGCAGTCTGTGCAGCGACGGAAGGTCCGCATCGGCCTCGCCCGAGACCCCATCCCTCAAGGCCTGCCAAGTCTGCTCCACACGCTGCCGAACCAGGGGTTCGGCTTGGGCATCCGTTGTGACCGGCAAAGCCGCATCCTGGCGCGGGCAGGCAGTCAGATCCCCGACCGGATCGGCACCACTGTCGACAGCGAAGCGAAGGAGTGCCTGCCATGCCGCCACCCAGTCCTGTGCTCGAGGAGCTGCCGGTGCCACAGGCCCAGTATGTGCCAGGTCCGGAACAAGCTCGGTGTCGTTGTCCGTGATCTCCGTGACCGGCGGCCGGCTCAGAGACTCCGGGGTGCGTCCTGTCGATTCCCTGGGCCATGGCGCCGTCTCGATTGATCTGCGAGGACTCTTGGCGGGGCGTTCGGTGCCCCCGCCACTCCGCTTTCGCCAGCGCCCGCCAGAGCTCATCGAGGGCGGTCCCGAGGCGGATGCCTGCTCGGAACCCGCGCCCAGCTGCACAGACACAGGGGTGTCGACCATGCCATAGTCGACACCTACCATATGGGGGCGCCCCGGAAGCCCAAAGCTGGCCTCGGAGCCCATATCGCCAGTGCCCGCCAGTTGACCTTCTGCACCATGTACGGGCTCCGGAGGTGGCGTTCGGGTCGGCACAGAGCCCTCGCCCAACCGCCACGCAGCAGACGTAGGATCTGGAGGTCCGGCCAGTGCACCACTGGAAAAGGTCCTCAAAGCCGAGGCGATAGCCTGTACCTCCGCTACCTGGGACAAGCTCCACACTCGTCCCAGGGAGCCTTGGGCAAGAGCCACCCGATCGGATGAGGCGCTGGACTGTTGCTCCGCCAGAACAGCTTGCATCTCCTGCACAGCACCAAGGGTGTCTTCGTCGATCTTGTCTCCAATAGCTCGGACTCGACTTATGAGTCCCAGAAGATGGAGACCGATCGTCGACAACCATTGCTGCAGCGACGTCTTCAGCTCGTCCTTGGCACGAGCGTTGCCGGTCAGGCGCTTTGATAATTTTGAAATAGCGTTCGCCCTTCGTTGGGCTTGCTGCTCGGCTGTGGCATCCTCCTGGTTGAAGTTGGCCTGCAACCAGAGGTCCTGAGTCGCCCGCGAAGAAATAGACTGGAGCGACGTCGTAACCGCTGGAGGTAATCCAAAGTCTATTCGGGTCACCTGCGGTACCTCTCCTTTCTGGGAGCCTTTCCCTGCTTTCGAAGATCGCTCCGAGGTCTTGGGAGGCATGCTGCCGTGGTGCCGAAGCAGGATAGAAATATCCGTATCTTGTCCCGCACCACGGTGTAGGCGCTTTCTCGCTTGTGAACGGAGACGGCGAAGCCGCCGATGCCAACTCGGGCTCGTCCCACGTTTGCGACCCACTTTGAGAAGATAAAGGAGCCGGTGAGGAGCCAATATAAATCAGTACCACACCCAAAATGACCAAAGGTATCAGGGGTGTATACAGCTTGTTGTGATACATACAAGCTGAATACACGGAAAGGGAGATCGCCCTCCCAAAACGTTGTCCTCGTCAGCCAATTGAACGGCAGTGACGAGGCAGGCTGGGAGATCGCCCTCCCACAAAGTTGTCCTCGTCAGCCAAGTGAACGGCAGTGACGAGGCAGGCCACAGGCCAGAAGTGAGGCACCCAGGTGCCAGCACAGTCGCGCCACACGCAGCAGCGCTGGGGTCAGGAATGGCAAGGACGAGGGGAAACGCCAGGTTGGCGAGCTACCTCAATCAGCTTACCTCGAGCCGTGACGCCTACAACCCTAAACCCTGAATCCCGAAAACCACAGCCCTCAACCCCTGTGGCAGAAACATAACATTTGTGCATTGTGAGGTTGGAGGTGCGCAGAGCAGGACCCCGGCCCGCCATGGCTGAGCCACCAGGTTTGGGGCTCAGGAAAGGGTGGTTAGGGGGTACGGTACGGTTCTATCATGGTTCAGTGGTTCGGTACAGCTGCATACGGTGCCTATACAGGGTTTAGGACGTGTAAGACGGATCCAATCCAGGGGAACTGCGAGGAATGAAGTACTTGAGTTTAGGTTTTCTAGTATTGTAGGCTCGTATTTTGGGGAGTAAAATGCTTATAGTACTCAGTTGCTTGGACTCTTGCGTGCAAAGGGCCAGTAGAATCAGTGGAAGGACATCAACGAGTCTGGCAATAAGTTTAAGTCTATAAGGATTTAAAAGGCCTTAGAGAAATTTAATCTACATAAGGGTTCATCCTGTGTTACAGTGGTGTACCTGGACGTTTACTTTCTCAACACCGGCTTTTCAAGAATGACAGGCTGTTTGAACTAGGGTTACATGAGTTTGGAGCTCGGGATTTTGGGCTTAGGGCTTTGGGCTTATGGTTGGGTTTAGGATGGTGGGTTTGCTGTTGCAGCCCAGCACGGTCTATACAGGCAGCCGGAAGCCGTGCCGAATTCCGTGAATTGGAGGCTTGGGGACCAAGCCAGCACTGGTACCGAATAGATGGTGATTTGACCCGGGTTTTGGTGTAGGGTTAGGGTTGCTTGTGTCGAACGCAGCGTAGTTCGACCAAGATTTGGCAGAGGTTCCTGTTATGTCCCTATGTGGGTACAAAACCCAAAACACCAACTGCTAACCTGGCTTTTTTTCTGTTCCTGGTAGCACATTGAAAGAAGCTTGAGGAAGTAATGCAGGGGCCTCAATGGTTAGAACAGGGCTTTGCGGCCGACTATACTATAATTGCAGTAAGGAACCCCCAAGATAGTATTGGCAATCATTTTTGCCCCTATATAATGGAATGCGATAGGGGTTCCCATGATGAGGGTTCGGAGTTTAGGATTTAGGGGTTGGGGTTTCGGGTTAAGGAAACGGAAGCAGAGCTCACACACTGCCGAACTCCTTCATCCAGTCCGTAAAGCGCTGCAGATCTTCGTTACCTGGGTCCCCTAAACCCTAAACCCCTAAACCCTAACTTGAGGGGAGCTCTACATCACCTTTGGCGACCTTTGATTCTGGAGTCAAGTTCTAGCCTTCGTTGGTTTCTAGGATTTCGTGGAGCTCTTCGGTTTGATTCTTGGCTATTGGGAGTTAGGATTAGGGGGACCCTTGGCGATATAGACCCTCTCAATAAGGCCCCTTTTAAGAGAGCCAGAAGTAGGGTTCAGAAGGGGTACCCTTTAAGGGGTCCCCCTAATAATACTACCCAGCTATGGCTGTCATTCCTTGAGTAAGGCTTTTTGTGGTTTAGGTCCAGGTGTGGGGTCGATTCTGCTAGGTTTCTGAGTAACCCCTTTATAATAAGGCTACCCTTTTTCCTACTATTCGGTTTTAATAAGGGGACCCTAAACTAAAAAGGGCAAAAGGGCACTACTCAGGAACCTAGTCTTGGTTGGGGAGAGGCTTTCGGGCTTTGCAGACTTTCGCATCCTGCGTCGGAGGGCTTCCCGTCTGAATACTGAGGCCTAATTCACCCCAAAGCCCTAAACACCCTTCAACTCTTGATTCGAAAAGGAACCGTGCAACAACCCTGCAAGACACAACATGTTCCAGCAACAGGGAACCAATCTCCGAAACCCGCATTCTCAGCACCCCACCGACGGAGCGGTTCACGTTGGAGATCGCTTCCAGAAAGTCAGCTTGCGTCACTGGGACATCTACCTGCCCAAAAAGGGAGCCCGTTTTGCTTTTCTTGTTTAAAGTCTCTAGAGCGTAGAAGGTTTTACAACGTCGACAGGAATTCGCATTAGATGTACATTGGGACACTACAACACGCTTGTCATCAGAAATGGCTTTAGCCGGCTTTAACTGCAGTCACTGGGTCAAGGGTAAGAAGCAGGAGGTATGCACAGCATGTGCCACTTACCCCACTGTTCTAAGCTGTGGGGTGCTTCTCTTGTTTGGAGGTGATATATTGTGGCAATCTTAAAGAAACCCTTTCGGGTAGGCCTGGTCATTAGTATTCAAGGTCTATATGAGGGAATATCAAACTGAACTAACTTCCTGGCTTGCAATGCTGTATAAACTTACCTCATAACAAGGATCCCTCTCCAACTTCAAGACGGTATCTTCATTTCAGCAGGTTAGGGTTCGCGTAAGTGCGCTGAAAGGAATAAGTTGGCAAGATCGACTCACATCCTAAGGCCCAAACTACCAGGCTTATTGCGATATTGAGGGGCTCCAACCTCTGCATACGTAGTTGCAGTTATTGAAACCCCTACAAGCTCAGAAACCAGATAGGCGAAGCCCTAAAACCTAAACCCTTAAACCTGAAATCACAAAATAATGCTTAAAACCCTTAAACCTGAAATCACAAAATAATGCTTAAACCCCCAAACCCCCAAAGCCCTAGATCTGAAGCCCTAAAACCCTGAACCCTCAACCTTAAGCCCAAGAACGCCTGGCCCTGAAGGCACCTCTTGCTTGAGGTTGTTCAGCTCCTGGAGGCTTTTCCCCTCCTGGCGGGATTGGGGTTTAGGGGTTCGGGAGTTTAGGGCTTCAGGAGTTTCGGGGTTTAGGGTTTTGCTGAGATGAGACTTGCCTAAACCACCCAACAGTGAATTTGAAAATTGTCCAACACCAATAAATAGTGGCTACTCGTCGACATGCGTTTGGGGTTCAAAAGGGTTCGGTATGTTGACACTTGAAGGTGACCCTAACCAAATGATGTTGCTGCGCCGCATAAACCAGAACCCTCAAACGTGCATGTCTTTGGGGACCGAGACCCTTAGAATCATGAGCCCAGGGGCTTAGGCTTACATAGCTGTAGGGTCTCGGGGTTTAGTGGTGTGGAGCAAACGTATACAGTACACATACATAAATATGGATATACATACTCAGATCTACGACCTGAAGTGGCATGGCCTGACATGATACGAGATGAATTTAGATAAGATATCTAAGATGAGATGAAATGAGATGATCTTTAATATGTGGTATGATATGAAGCGACGTTGCATGGCAGTGTATGGTACGGTACGGTATGGTATGATGTGATACGATAGGGTATATGTAATATGACATGTTTTTGGGTATATACATATATCTAGATTTGTACATATTTCATTTTTACATGTTTCCTATCCACATACCTTTGCAACACCTACTGATAATTCCACAAACACCTCAGAAATTTGCTCACACCACGACGAAAACTAACCTTGAGCACCAAACCCTTCTGCAACAGTTCGCACCATAAGCTGCATTTCGGGCCTTACCCATAGGCCCCAAAGTAGTTCCTTTTTTAAGAATACCTATTAGGATTCTATATATGAACCCCCCAAAAGGAACTACTTTGGGGCCGTAGGGTACTGAGGATCCCTAGGGTCTGGGGTGCAGGGTTGGAGATCAAGGCTTAGGGTTTAGGCGGCTTGCAGACGCTGGGGCCGCAGCAATATGGGAGTTTCCGAAAATTAGGGGTGCCTTTAAAGGGATCCTTTAAGGGTTCCTTTAAAGGGATCTATAAGGGTTCTATAAAGGGTTTAGGGCTTAGAGTTTCCGAAAATTAGGGGTAATTACCTTATTTGGGGGTCCTTATAATCGGGATCCTACTATTTAGGGTGCTATATTAGGGTCCCCTGTTTTCGGAAACTCCCATATGAGTAAGGTCTCAAGCGTGAGAGGCTGAGAGGCGTCAAGGCTAAGGCAGGGCTTAAGATGCAAATTTCGGGCTTCTTGTGTCTAAGGCTCCTTTCTGGCTTGCTGCATTCGCCGCCGAAGGCCTTAACGGCTGGAAATGGCCAAACGAAGCTTGCTGCTGTTGTTCGGGCTCGCATTGGGATTATAATGTCCCGGTGTAAAGCATCTAAGGCTCATTGAAACTTAGCGTACCGGGGCATGACATGACCCTAAGGGTCCATTTACCCATATAGAGATACATGAGCCCCAAAGTACCTATATAGAGACTACATTAAGGCCAATGTATATACTATGTGAGTACATGGACCCTTAGGGTGACTGTGCATTGTCAAAACGTAACTTCAAGTCAAATTGGACAGGAGTCTTCTTTCATCGGAGGTAGCCGCATCAACCCAGGAGCCGATCTCTGTTGGTTCACAGTTTGGGGTTTAGGGTTTAGGGTTTGGTTGTTGGGGTTTAGGGTTTGGGTGTTGGGGTTCTGGGTTTAAGGCTTAGGGTTTGGGGTGTTAGGGTTTAGGGTTTGGGGTGTTGGGTTGTTGAAGGCTTAGGCTTCGGGCCCGAAGCATGCCCTCGACGCCCGCGACGAAGCCGACCCTGAAGAACCGTGCCGGGAGGAATCAATACATAGTACTCGTTCTGGCTATGTTCAGGTTGGTTTTTTCAAATTAAACAAAGCACAAGAACCACAACACACCTTGCATATTTTTTGCTGCAGAAATCGGAAGTTTGAACCAAACGTTCCTCAACAGTCGTAACAGAAACCGACCAACACTGCGGCAATCTGGGACCCGTGCCCATCATCGCTGCTTCTCGACAGACGTTGGTGACATCGGCGCCTGGAGCCGGTATTGACAGTTCTTTATGTTACTGTGTACAGACTATGGTACTCTATCATGGCATAATTTAGTAGTATCTTGCATTGTCGTGGTAATAGACTGCAGTTGTAGTACGTTCAAGATCTCGGGCAAAACTTGATTCGACTGAAAGACCTCGCGGACGGTTGTATCCGGGGCTGCGGATGGGAAGTCCACTCAGCTGCAAAGGGTGCCTCCAAAAATCTATAGACAGAACAGAAGGAAGTTAATTATTCGGGCTTCGCTCTCCGGGGGCCACCTCGCATCGATTCTCTTTTGCACTGAACGCTGGGCCGCGGGCCACTGTAGCCTTTGGTCTTGTCGACGAGGCCCTGGCGCCCAAAACCCTCAAAGGCTACCCACAGGGCCCAAAGTATCCCAGAAGGGAATACCTTGTAGAGTTTATAGTGGATGGCGCTAGGAAGCTAGGTCCTAGGTTGCTAAAAAGATTTTACATCGAATCTTCAATATAAGCAGCCAAAACGCAGTACTGCAGTGATGGTGCCTGGGTTCGGGAAAGCAGCAACTCCGGATACAAGCTACATTTTGAGGGCAGGTATAGGATTAGGCACCCCTAAACCCTAAACCAGAAACCCTAAAAACCTAAACCCTAAACCACCCAAGAGCCTTAAACGAAGGAACTTCGATCTCCTAATTTGGTGCCCATTACTACTAAGGGTAGTCTTTAGGAACCCCATTAAGGGATCTACTTTTTGGATCCTGCCGGGGGGGTCTGGGGAGCATTAAACGAACAAACTTCGATCTCCCCAGGGCCCTTGTCCTTTTAGAAATAATAGACAGAGCCCTACTTAGAGGATCATGGGACTTAGTAAGTAGGTTATAATTGGGGTTATAAGTCCCCTAAGTGGGGTTATCCTAATTATAACCTACTTATAACCTTACTTACTAAGTCCCATGAGCCTTCAAGTAGACCTACAGTAGAAGCCAGAAAGTTGGAACATCATTGCCCTCATGCCCTTAAGGTAAAGTATAAGGGATCCTAGCACTAATCCTCCTAAAGTCATGTTCCAACTTTCTGGCATCTACCATATATCCCTTAGTAGGAATTATTCAAGAAGGTCTACTAGCCGGTCTGTTTATTCTTGTGGGGGAACCATGGAAAAAGGACAAGGCTGCTCCCCAGGGCCTTCACCGCAACATCGGCTCCCATCTTCACCTGGCCGCCGACTTCTGGGGCTTTCGGGGGTTTAAGGGTTTAGGGTTTAGGGGCTTAGGGGTGTAGGGCTTAGGGTTTAGGGTTTAGGGGTTTAGGGGGTGCAAGGGTAGTTATAAGGGTCCCTTTAAAGGGATCTACAGGGATTCTAGAAGGGGAAAGGGTTTAGGGCTTACTTGGAGGCTCGTGGGTAGTTATAAGTGGAGCTATAAGTCCCCTAATGTGGGTTATAAGTATAGGTACTCTACTTATAACCCTGCTTATAACTACCCATGAACCTGCAAGTAGGGGTTTATAGGGTTCTGATGCCCTACAAACCAGGACTTACTTGTGGGGTTTAGGGTTCAGGGTCTTGGGGTTTAGATACCTGCAGGTTCATGGCTAGTTATATACGTAGGGTTACAAGTAGGTAACGACACTTATGACTCATATTAGGGTCAGAAAAACTCTTACAAACCTAATTACATATAACTACGCAAGAACCTCCGAGAAGAGACCTAAACTCCCTGCATACCAGGAGCCCCCAAGTACCCTTTAATAGAGCCCTTGTGATCCGTAATTGTGGGTATTTGGAGTATAACACAGCGCAGTTGGCGGGTCCAGGACGTTCTGCAGTTTACCAGGGCTTCAAGTCATATGAAGATGTTATGGGCTATGGCAAGGAGATTGTTCTTACAAGGTTTCATAGAGCTTAGTAATGGGTCCCGGAATTCCTACCACAGGGGACGCACATGGTGGGTGCGGCCTATTTATCTGATCTGCAGTTTTCAGGAATGCATGGATAGTTTGCAATTTTCTTGAGAAGCCTTACAACATGGCAAGCTTCAAGCCATCTAGTCATCCATTCAAAAATGCATCAGAACCCCATAAAACCCTAGCAAACCCTTCTAACCCCACCAGAACCCTTGCAAAAGCTTACCCTTTCCCTAATGGTCCAAGCGCTCCTTAATTATTGCAGGACTTTGGCCTTAAGCCCTAAACCCTATGACCCTAAATCCAAAGCCCTAAACCCTTTCTAGGGGTGCTGAGCAGCGGACCTCCTTGAGGTTGATCTCAAAAAGCTGATTCCGCCCTGCGCTGAGGCGGTCTCTTCATTTCCATCTTAGGGCTTAGGGCTTGGGGTTTAGGGTTTAAGATTCAGGGTTTAGGGTTTAGTTTTTTAGGGTTTCGGGATTAGGGTGCAAGGATCAGTTTAGGGTTTCGGTTTCAGTCCTTAAAGCCTGCATCCGTTTCAACACCCCCACATCCTAACGTAGGGAAATGGGAGGTGCCGCCTAACTGAGGGTTTCGGGGTTAAGGACAATGGTTCAGGGCTTTCGGAAAACCGCATAGAATCCGAACATCACCTACATAAACCCTTCACAAAAAACCCTCAGTAGAACTCTGCACAACTTGTAGAAAATCAGCCTACGCCTCCACAAACCGGTACAGCACCCAGATCCGTAGGTCATAATCGCCAGCTCTTTCGGTTGCAGACATGACAAGTATTCAACTTGTTCCTCTTTCCTAATAAGCATGGCACGTCCGTCGGTCACTCCAACTCCAGCATAGTCAGCAACGGTTGAAGTCCAAGATGTTGAGGCTGATGAGAACCTCTTTTGCCGTGGCACTCTTCTTCACCTGCGCCATATCGAGCTTGAAGTCCGAATCGGTGAGAGTGGGGATGTCAAAGATCGGGACCGAATCAGCGATGACTGCCTTGGTGCGGAGCGCTGCCACGGCTCCAAAGTCGTTGAGCATAGCCACGGCCGGTGACGTTCTCAATCTTCACCTACTTTTCTCCCGCATCTTAGCTTTGAGGCCCACATCGTCAGGAGCATCTTGTTGATCAACACGTCCCCGACGACGAGGTACTCGCCGCAGAGTTGCTTTGACATTGGCACACACGGATCTATGAGGGCTCCTTGAAAAGGATCTATACATGGGGAGTATAAGGCTTCCTTTAAAGGATCTATAGGGACTCCTTTAGGATTCCTTTTGCAGGATCTCTAGGGACTAACTATACGGGGTTCCTTTAAAGGATCTATAGGGACTATACGGGGGGTTCCTTTTACAGGATCTACAGGGACTATGGGGGGTTCCTTCAAGGGATCTATACATGTCCGGTACTAAAGTTTCGTCGCATCCGCTAGCAACACTGAACGGAGTACGCGGAGTACGGGATGTGCGGAATACCCTAGCCTGGCCAGCGGAGGAATTATCATCCGGGAATGAAATTATAGTACTATAATTGTTCCCGGCGGAGGACTTCTGATAATTGTTCCCGGCGGAGGACTTCTGGAGGAGTCTACGGGGAAAAGGGGTCTTGAACACACATGTTCTAAGTGGACAACATAGAGTGCGACGAACTTTCGGACCGGCGCAGTAGGGACTATCGGGGGTTCCTTTTAAAGGACCTCTGGGGAATATGGGCGGTTTCCTTTAAGGGATCTACAGGGACTATACGGGGGGTTCCTTTTACAGGATCTATAGGGACTATACGGGGTTCCTTTAAGGGATCTACAGGGACTATACGGGGGGTTCCATTTACAGGATCTATAGGGACTATGCGGGGTTCCTTTAGGGATCTCTAGGGACTATACGGGGTTCCTTTAAGGGATCTCTAGGGACTATACGGGGTTCCTTTAAGGGATCTCTAGGGACTATACGGGGTTCCTTTAAGGGATCTATAGAATTATGGAGGGTTCCTTTTAAAGGACCTCTGGGGAATATGGGCGGTTTCCTTTAAGGGATCTACAGGGACTATGCGGGGGGGGTTCCTTTTACAGGATCTATACCTTAACCTACCAAACCCTACTTTTTTGTAGGTTCTTAATACAAACCCTAATATGGAATTTATAGGGACCCTACAAAAAAGTAGGTTTGGGGTAAGTTAAGCTAGGGACTATGGAAACCCTAAACCCTAAACCCTATAGATCCCTTAAAGGATCCCTTTAAAGGAACCCTAGGTATTCCTTAATTAAGGGGTATTGGGCTCTCTGGGCTTCCTTCAAGGGAAGCCTTCCGAAACCCTGGGGACCGGCCCTCGGCTTCGGGCAGTGGGATGTAGACGCGCCTTAGCATCGGCGTTGCTTTTAGGGTTTAGGGGATAGGGCTCCTTTAAGGGATCCTTTAAGGGATCCTTTAAGGGATCTATAGGGTTTCGGGGTTTAGGGTTTAGGGTTTTAGGGTTTAGGGTTTAGGGGTTTAGGGTTTAGGGTTTAGGGGTTTAGGGTTTAGGGTGGTCGGTGTTGGGCCCCGAATTGTCTTTAGAGATTTACGGTCTGTTGGAGAGATTTTGGGTTTTTAGGGATCAGGGGTTTAAGGGATGACGGCTTTGGGCTGTGTTTTTCTTCATTTTCTTTACAGGTTGAGGGGTTTTTAGGGTTGCAGGGATGACGGCTTTGGGTTTAAATTTTCTGGAGATTTAGGGTCTTTAGGGTTTAGTGACTTGAAGCCCAATCTATGTCCGATGGGTACATGTACCCTGAGGGTGGAAAACCCCAAACCCCAGAGGAGCCTGAGCACTCGAAACTCGAAACACTAGGCCAGATACATAAAGCACAGCAGAGAATAGGCCTCAGAGCCCAGCTCGACCCTCACTAAACCCTACCTGCGGCCAAAAGTCTTGCCTTTTTGCGGATGTATACAGAGAAACCACAATAAGGAATCCTTAGAAGGTAGGTGTTGAACTAATCTAATTAAATCCTAAACCCAACCCTGAACCCGAAACGCTAGTAGCAGCAAAGCCGACGTAACCCTTTTCCGACCCCCACAATACACTATACTGAACTTAGAACCCTAGCAAACATTATCATTTTAGCTGTTTCTTAGGGATTATAATAATAACAAAAAATAACAAATATTTCCGTCTACCCCTAAGTACAGTTCGAGGTCCTGGCTTTTCCAGTCTCCTGGCTGCGGGCAGAACTGAAGTTCAGGCTTCAGAGTCTGGCGATTGAAGTTGTTTGGGACTACCCATATTTGGAGGTTCATGGGTAGTCATAAGTAGGGCTACAAGTAGGGCAACTATAACTATAACCCATATTAGGGGACTTATAGCTCCAGTTATAACTACCCATGAACCTCAAAGTAGGGTTTCGGGGTTTGGATAGGCTCCATTGTAGCTCCTATTTGTGGTTGGTATTTAGGATCCTAGAAGGTAAACCCGAATAAGGAACTACTATGGAGCCTATGGGTAAGGCCTTTGGGGCTTGAGAGGTTTGGAGTTTAGGTTCCTTAAGGCCTTGGGCGATTAGGGCTTTAGGGTTTGCGGCCTTTAAAGGTTAGGGCTTGCGGGTTTCTTGGATCCTCAGGCCTTAACTAATTAAAGCTGTAGAGTTGGATCCCGGGAGTCAACCACCCGAACCCAAGCTGCAAACACGCGCACGCACACACACAACTCAATTACCACCTCAAGTCAATGCGGTTGCAACAGAGCGTTATAAGCCAGAGACAGTAAACCCTATACCCCACACTGCACAAGGCAGAGTTCAAAGGTTCTGGGTCCTTAGAGAAGCTCGACACACACGCATTTGCCGTTCATACATGAAGATGCACATTCGATGAAACATCCAGCTCATGAACCCTGAAGCGCCGAGCACTAGCACCAAGTGCGCCAAGTTGGAAAACCTAAACCCTGGTTTAGGGTTTAGGGTTTAGGGACCCCAAACCCTAAACCCTAAACCGTCCTAAACTCATCAGGACAAACCATCTTTCCAGATTCCATCTTTCCGACGTTCTCTATACGGTGCTTCGTGGCCTGTACAACCTTTACACAACCCGCTCTGGAGCTCAGCACCTAGCCCGAATGGCCTCTGATCTTGAAACATTACAGTAGAAGCCAGAAAGTTGGAATATCATTATCGTAACCCCTTTAAGGTAAATTATAGGGGATCCTACCATTAATCCATATTCCAACTTTCTGGAGTTCCCTTTATCTAAACATTCACCAAAGCACCTAGAGCTAAGCCCCTCTTACAATGGCAATAAACCATACAATCTCTAAATACCCTGTAAGACCCGATAGAGCTAAGACCTCCCTGAACCGTTTTCAAATGCCCTTTTTCTAAGATACCCTGAGGGTCCATGTAGCCAAATAGTATATACTTTGGGCCCAATGTACCTTTAAAGGGAGTACAGTATATATACTATTTGGGTACATGGGCTCTTCAATCCTACACCCTACACCCTTATGGTACCCTCATAGAACTCTTATAGGGACCCTTAAAGGGACCCTATTTGGGCACATGGACCCTTAACTAAGGATGCTGTGCTAGGGCCCTGACAAACACCGTACGTCCCCGAGTCCTTCGAAGTGCTTCGTCCAGGTCCCAGGGACGATTGGTGGCAGCAAGCACCATCACCTGCTGAAGGGCTTTGGGTTTAGGGTTTAGGAGTTTAGGGGTTTAGGGATAAGGGTTTAGGATTTAAGGTGACAGTTTAGCGCTTGGTGGTGTTGCAGGGTGATTGTGCCGTTTTCATTGCATTGATAGGCTATTGCAGGGTGCTTGTATTGTTTTCAATGCGTTGATCGGCGAGTTGTTTTGATAGGAAGCTTGTTTGTTTGACCTCGTTCTTCGTTATGTACTCAAGACCGTTTCCTTCGTTCAGGGATTTGTGTTAAGGGTGGTGCGTGCAATCGAGGATGTTATTACAACCCCTCGCATGATTCTAAACCCCTAAATCCCTTCAGTGATTCAGTCGCACTCCACCCCCCAGATCTTCCAAGTGGGCTTCACCTGGGTGGTTTCGCCTGCGGGTTCAGTGTTCAGTGGGGTTAGAGTATGGACGGATGTGATAGGTGTCACACTCCGAGTTTGCATTCTGGAAAGAGATGAATGAACGTTCAAGAACGTCCGAACCTACGCAGATCTTCCAACAAACGAAAGTTACAACTCGGGGCAATAAACTGCACTTGCCCGACTTGCCCTATGTGTCCATGTACCCAATGTTTTTCTACATTTGCCCTTAAAGTACTCCCGGTAGAGGTACATTGGGTCCACAGTATTAGATACATGGACCCTCAGACCCTAAACCCTTATAGAACCCTTATGGTACCCTTCAAAGAGCCCTTGAAGGAACCCTATTTAGGTACATAAACCCGTAGGGTTTTAGGCACATGAACCCGTAGGGTGATAACACTAGGGACCCAAAAAAGCACACAAGCAAAAATTAGGATAGGGATATCCCATATAAACCCCCTTACAAAGAAGCCCAATATGGTAGGGATATCCCTACAAAATGCTGATGCTTATGCGCTTCTTGGGGTCCCTAAACACCTAGGAGGCGCCTGGCGCGGCTGCGCCGGTCCATCTTCATCTTCCGCAGAGACCGAGCCCACGCCTCTGTCACAGAGGGTTTAGGGTTTAGGGTTATATACAGGCGTCGTAGGGGTTTCATGAGAGCTTGAGCCTGGTCTGATTTCATAGTCCCTAAACCCTAAACCCGAAATGTGGGGCATCGGACAAGTTGAATGAGGTTGCGAAGGTTTGCGCCTAGAAACTTCCAGGCTGTAGGTCCTTCTCCTTGTTTTGCGACGTGAGGGGCTAGGATACCCAGTAACCTAAGAATAAAAAGGCCTCTCTTTTTGGTATTGGGTAACTTTATAAGGAACGTAGGACTACAAAAAGGGAATAAGGGTACTACTGGGCATCCTAGGGGGATTTGGGGCTTAATTGGGTCGCGATTTAAAGTTTAGGACCAGGCCGTCCTCAGGGTCCATGTACTCATAGGGGATAGGCCATAAAGAAGTCCCTATTGAGGTACTCTAAGGCCAACGTACATACTTCAAACATGTAGTCGTTCGGGTCTATGAAGTTTAGGGCCGTGGACTTACCATCTCAGTGTAGTTTAAGATCTTGCCATCGAAATTCAGAGTTTAAACTCAAGGGCGCAGCATGTCAGGTTGGGTCGCTCGTCATAGTGCTGTTGTTGCACCACCACCTCCTCCTTGGCAACCACGACGACTACTACTACCACCACCGACAACGAGGACATCTACTACGGTGAGCATGAAGGTCAGTACAGGGTTCTCTGTCTCTGATCGAAGCGAACAGCACCAGCGAGCAATCAGGAGTAAACTGATTTCACTTCGCATCTGCCTGTCAAGTACTGAAAACAGATCTTGATGATGTGCTTATGCGTGGACTGACTTCGTACATGCTTTCATGCACAGAGAAAACATGCACAGAGAGAGCGAGAGAGAGACTCGTAGACACACACACACACACAAACAAACACAAGCGGAAGCACTCGGACAAAGCCAGATTCAGACCTACAACTAGAACGCAACGAATCAGGGCCACTGGATTCCTCAACAAGGTGGCCACGGGACTTGGCAGCTTGCACAGCGCACCACTCGTCCCCCGCGTTGTTCTGTCGTCGGACCATGTCCCAAACGGCACGGATGCCCAAAGGTGAGGTCGGACATCTCTCGCCCTTGTCTTGCCAGTTGGTCCTCCACTCGGAGGTTCATGGGTAATTAGTTATCAGTGGGGATATAAGTCCCCTAATATGGGTTATAGTATAGTTAGCCTACTTATAACCCCACTTATAACTAGGTAACGGCGCCTGTAGTGCGCCCTGTGTTTTCGCACATTGGTTGTTCTTGCACATTGCCAAAACCCTGGGAAAACGCAGTATTCCCGGCAGAACGCATGCAGTAGGAGGGCCCAAAACCCAGAAACAGACTGTATTTTTAGAGGTTTACAATGCTAAAACCCAGGTCCGGTTGCGTTTTGCACGCAAACCCCAAAGGAAACTTGTCAGGCTTTACACTTCTGGCAGAGGCCGGCCAAAGCAGCATACGGATCCTTCTGGACTCGTCGCCACTGGAAGTGGTAAAGGTAGGACCACAAACCCTTCTGGTTGATGGGCTTTTGTGTTCCTTTCTTTTTTTGGTGAAGATTGTTTTGGGGATGCTGGCTTTCACATGCTGCCATGTCCTATCTATCTGTTGTGTCTGCGGCACTGGATGGAGTCTGATCTGGACGTTATCATGCTTGGCACATGGATGCTCTGCGGCACTGTGTAGAGTCTGATCTGGACGCTATCATGCTTGGCACATGGATGCTCTGCGGGAATGAAGTCGGGACGCAGCGTTTCGGAAGCCGCCCAGATCATCGTAGAATAGTTGCCCGTTTTTCCGAATCAGGAGCAAAGCAAAAAGAAGCAAACTACTCCAACGCAGATCCATGGCCTACCGAGCCAGGGCCTGTGCACTACGGAGCCAAGTGTCTCGCAGGCATGACGCTGCATTGTTACATGAACGTGATTACCTCCCCCCCCCACCCCCCCCCATCCCTCCGAAAACCTTGAAAACCTCCAAAAGTGCCCTGAACGCAGGGCGCGTTAGGGGCGCTGTCACCTATAACTACCCATGAGCCATCTTGCCTGTAACTGACAATCCCGAATCCCCACGAATGAAGTGCAGGCCTTCCAAACTTAAGAACCGCTTTCGCTCATTAATTTTGCCTCAAGGCCTCAACCCTAAACCCTAAACCCTAAATCCTAAATCCTAAACCCTAAATCCTAAACCCTAAACCCAACCCCAAAGCCTAACCCCTAAGTCGAAACTCTCAAAGCCTGAACCCGAAAGCCTCAACCCTTAAGCCTTAAACCCCAAACCCAAAGCCCTAAACCCTAATCCCTTAAACGCTAAGCCATTAATCTTGGACTAGACCCAAGGGTAACCTAGGAGGAAAAAGGATGCCATTTTTGGTTTAAAGGGGCTTATAAGGGGACCTGAACCGTTAAAAAGGGAATAAGGGCCTACTCTAGGTCCTAGTAGAACCCTCAAGTTGAAACCCCGAAAGCAGACTCGTCCAAAGCAGCCCCGGCTGCAGGCAAACGGCCATCCATCTGCACCAGCAGCTCAGCTTTCACCTGAAAAAGGCCAGGGTTTAGGCTTCAGGCGTTTTGGGGTGTAGGGCTGTAGGGTCTAGGGTTTTGGTGTTAAGGGATTTAAGGAGACTGGTCATCCTTTTTGCACCCTTAAGGGAGGGTGGTTCAGGGGTACAAGGGATCCTCAGGGCACTTTAATGGATTTTTAGGGAGCGCTGGAGAGAACTACGTAGGGATTGGTGGGTTATCTATCCCCCTTACAGCCTCCGCATAAGGATACTATAGCATCAGCTCAGGCGACTGCATGTCGCGAGTCTAAACTTCCGAGGCTAGAGGAAGATGAGAATAAACCTTCAATTCAAAGGGTCCGCTTGTTCCTTTGAGGGTCCTTCAAGGGTACCTTTAAGGGAACCATAAGGGTTCTAGAAGGGTTCTACTAAAGCTTTACCCTAAACCCGAAATCCCAAAACCTAAACCCCAAAACCTTTACCTAAAATCCTGATCACCAGTATAAACCCCTACCTACGCCAAGGGTCCCTGTACCCAAATGCGGTAAACTTCGGCTTTAAGGTACTCCTATATATATATATATATATATATATATAGGTACAGTGGGCCCAAAGTATATACCAGCCCCTGGATCCTGCCCCCTAGCATGGTGACCTTAATATATACTTATGATGTTGTGTTTGTGCGGGAGGTACTCTACTTTCAGTAGGGGCTTGGGGGGGTACATTAAAAGGAAGCCCGCAGGAAAAGTAGCATTATTAGTCCTGCTTGTCCAGTACCCAAGTTAAGGGAAGCAATTAAAAGACTAAGGTTAACCTTTGGGAGTGTGTTGGGATCATACGGGGATTACAGTACTCCAGCAAGGTTAAAGATTACCTACTCCACTACCAGGTTTAACGATAATCCCAAGTCTACCCCCTAAGCGTTTGAACCTTTGACACCAAAGAATAGCAGCAGACTGGTCGCTTCTGGTCAGCACTGAAGACTTGCGGAGACAGCTTGCGCAGTGTAGCAGTGTTCCTAGACCGTCACAGTCTCAGCTATGCCCCTAGATGTGCTCTTCGTTCAACTGCCACCTGTTGTGTCTATAGGGCCACAACCATCAATTAGATTGTCTTTTCATGGGTATCGCAATCCAAGGTATCGGGGACTCGATGTGGGTGGTGAACACATTGAGATTCGGAAAGGTAAGGCGAGGCTTCCAAGTTGCTTGAGGACCCTAACCTCTCATCCCTAAACTATACTGAACTTAGAACCCTAGCAAAAAAATAATATTAGCTGTTTCTTAGGGATTATAATAACAAAAAATTCAATTACTATTTCTAAGTACCCCTGAATAAATCCTATAAACCCTATAACTCACCCTGAACCGCTTAGGGTCTGGAGCCTAGAGTTTAGGCTCGTTAAGGCACGCAGTCGCTCAGTGTCAACACCTTGGACTCCGAATCTTCTAGACTGAACCTCGCCTCTACTTGGAGGTTCATGGGTAGTTTTAAGTAGGGTGAAGGCTTCTTTTAAAAGGATCTATAGGGTTTAGGGCTTAGGGTTTAGGGATGTTTAGGGTTTAGGGTAGATATAAGTAGGGTTACAAGTAGGGTAACTATGCTTATATCCCAGATTATAGGGACTTATAACCCCACTTATAACTACCCATGAACCTCCAAGTAGACGGTTTACCATGTTCAGAGCAGCAGCAGCAACAGCAGAAGGTGCAGCAGCAGTAGCAGGAGTAGTAGTAGTAGTAGTAGTAGTAGTAGTAGTAGTAGTAGTAGTAGTAGGCACAGTAGTGGCAGTAGTAGCAGTATTAGCGGTAGCAGTAGCAGTAGGAGTAGGAGTAGTAGGAGTAGTCGTGGTCGTAAAAGTAGAGGTAGAAGTACCCCACTCTCAACAACTGAGCCCGAAACTCGTCTGGAAGCTTCGTGTTCACTGGCATCACCGCGCTTGCTGCCGAGCCTATGCAACTCGGGTGGATAGCAGGACAGCCTAGGTGTAGGACATCGAGGGCCCATACCAGGAGCTGAAGCTTTAGCCACTTTCAAGAGCAATTGGGGACATCTCAGTCCAAATGCGATTTCAGTATTCAGGCAGGGAAATGTAGCCTTCGTCACCCCTTCTCGAAGTTTAGGTTGCGTGCATCGCCATTCAGTGTGTCGTGTGAAATATGCACCGAAATAACTTTCCTGGCCAACAGCAGCATATACAACCGAATGGCTAGAGACAAAGATCTAGGGCCCCAAGCTCAAGCACGGCGACACAAAACCACACCAAACATTCCCCGCAGGCTCGGATAGGAGTGAAAGACGGTGAGTGCATCGTCACTCGTTGCGTCCGAGTGAACTATGCAACGAAATAATCTTCATTGCCAGCAGCACTTAGCATAAAACATACCTGCCAGACACATCATAGATCAACGCCACCAAGCTCAAGCACTGTGACACACTCCCTGCAGGCTCAGATAGGAGCGAAAGACGTTGAGTGCATCGTCATTCGTTGCGTCCGAGTGAACTATGCAAAATATCAATCTTCATTGCCAGCGCTAGGGTAAAAAACAACCTGCCAAAGACAAAGATCTAGGCCACCAAGCTCTAAAAGAATACCAAACATTCCCAGCAGGCTCAGATAGGAGCGAAAGACGTTGAGTGCATCGTCATTCGGTTGCGTCCGGGTGGACTATGCAACGAAATAATCCTCATTGCCGCACCACGCTACGTGTAGGTAGTAATTAACTCACCTGCAGCTGCCAGATACAAAGACTTAGGACATCAAGCACAAGCACGGCGACACAAGAGCATGCCAAACATTCTCTGCAGGCTCAGATAGGAGCGAAAGACGTTGAGTGCATCGTCATTCGTTGCGTCCGAGTGAACTATGCAAAATAAACAATCTTCATTGCCAGCACTAGCGTAAAATGCACCTGCCAGACACATACCTCAATGCCACGAAGCTCAAGCACGACGACACAAGAGCATGCCAAACATTCCCAGCAGGCTCGGATAGGAGCGAAAGACGTTGGATGTATCGTCATTCGTTGCGTCCGAGTGAACTATGCAAAGAAACAATCTTCATTGCCAGCACCAGCCTAAAGCACACCAGCCGCAAGCACAGATCTAGGCCACCAAGAACGACATGCCAAACATTCCCTGCAGGCTCAGATAGGAGCGAAAGACGTTGAGTGCATCGTCATTCTTTGCATCCGAGTGAACTATGCAAAATATCAATCTTCATTGCCAGCGCTAGGGTAAAAAACAACCTGCCAAAGACAAAGATCTAGGCCACCAAGCTTCATCACCAAGACATAAGAGCATGCATGCCAAACATTCCCAGCAGGCTCAGATAGGAGCGAAAGACGTTGAATGCATCGTCATTCGGTTGCTTCCGAGTGAACTATGCAAAGAAATAATCCTCATTGCCGCAGTACTCTACGTATAGGTAGTATTTAACTCAGCTGCAGCTGCCAGATACAAAGACTTAGGACATCAAGCACAAGCACGGCGACCCAAGAGCATGCCAAACATTCTCTGCAGGCTCAGATAGGAGCGAAAGACAGTGCATCGTCATTCGTTGCGTCCGAGTGAACTATGCAAAATAAACACTCTTCATTGCCAGCACTAGAGTAAACACACACCTGCCAGACACATACGTCAATGCCACGAAGCTCAAGCACGGCGACACAAGAGCATGCCGAACATTCCTTGCAGGCTCAGATAGGAGCGAAAGACGTTGAGTGCATCGTCATTCGTTGCGTCCGAGTGAACTATGCAAAATAAACACTCTTCACTGCCAGCACTAGAGTAAGACACACCTGCCAGACACATACGTCAATGCCACGAAGCTCAAGCACGGCGACACAAGAGCATGCCGAACATTCCTTGCAGGCTCAGATAGGAGCGAAAGACGTTGAGTGCATCGTCATTCGTTGCGTCCGAGTGAACTATGCAAAATAAACACTCTTCACTGCCAGCACTAGAGTAAGACACACCTGCCAGACACATACGTCAATGCCACGAAGCTCAAGCACGGCGACACAAGAGCATGCCGAACATTCCTTGCAGGCTCAGATAGGAGCGAAAGACGTTGAGTGCATCGTCATTCGTTGCGTCCGAGTGAACTATGCAAAATAAACAATCTTCATTGCCAGCACTGGTGTATAAAGCGACTGCACGCCACCCGGCTCAAGCACGTCCACAAATGTCCAAACAGTCCCTGCAGGCTCAGATAGGAGCGAAAGACGTTGTGTGCATCGTCATTCGATTCTGTCCGAGTGAACTATGCAAAGAAACAATCTTCATTGCCAGCACCAGCCTAAAGCACACCAGCCGCAAGCACAGATCTAGGCCACCAAGCCCAAGAACGACATGCCAAACATTCCCTGCAGGCTCAGATAGGAGCGAAAGACGTTGAGTGCATCGTCATTCTTTGCATCCGAGTGAACTATGCAAAATATCAATCTTCATTGCCAGCGCTAGGGTAAAAAACAACCTGCCAAAGACAAAGATCTAGGCCACCAAGCTCTAAGAGCATACCAAACATTCCCAGCAGGCTCAGATAGGAGCGAAAGACGTTGAGTGCATCGTCATTCGGTTGCGTCCGAGTGAACTATGCAACGAAATAATCCTCATTGCCGCACTACGCTACGTGCAGGTAGTAAGTAACTCAGCTGCAGCTGCCAGACAAAGGATCTAGGCCATCAAGCACAAGCACGGCGATACACGAGCATGCCAAACATTCTCTGCAGGCTCAGATAGGAGCGAAAGACGTTGAGTGCATCGTCATTCGTTGCGTCCGAGTGAACTATGCAAAGAAACAATCTTCATTGCCAGCACCAGCCTAAAGCACACCAGCTGCACAAATCTAGGCCACCAAGCCCAAGAACCGCAACAAAAAATAGTATGCCAAACATTCCCTGCAGGCTCAGATAGGAGCGAAAGACGTTGAGTGCATCGTCATTCGTTGCATCCGAGTGAACTATGCAACGAAATAATCTTCTTTGCCAGCACTGGTGTCGAGCACACCTGCACCTGCCAGAAACAAAGATGTAGGCCACGAAGCTCAAGAACGGCGACCCAAGAGCATGCCAAACATTCCCAGCAGGCTCGGATAGGAGCGAAAGACATTGAGTGCATCGTCATTCGTTGCGTCCGAGTGAACTATGCAAAATAAACAATCTTCATTGCCAGCACTAGCGTAAAACACACCTGCAAGCACATACGTCAACGCCACGAAGCTCAAGCACGGCGACACAAGAGCGTGCTGAACATTTCTGGCAGGCTCAGCTAGGAGCGAAAGACGTTGTCCTTCAGCCGGTCGATACGCTCAGACAGGAGCTAAAGACGGCGAGTCCATCGAAGTCTGTTGCGGCCGTTTGAACTATGCAAAGGATCCGTTTTGATGGCAGGCATCCTCAAATAAGTAAGCTGGCATAGCAGAACAAAGCCCCCTTCCCCTCAAAAAAGCCCTAAACCTCAAAATGGGCTCCATACGCATCAATCTCATCGAAGAAGATGGTCGTCGGGGCATAGAAGCGGGCCATCCTCGGATTTTGTGTGCTTCTAGCCGCCTTGTCCCGCCCCGGATTTTCGAGTGTTGCCTTTGGGATGGTTTCGGGCACTGGCACACCCGAAAACTCGGGCATGGTTCAGGACGTATACAAGAAATCATAAAGAAGAACCTGCAAAAAACAGGGCTTGCGGGTCAGGGTTTCGGGTTTCATTGACTCCAGAGCCTGAATTCAGAAGCAATCTTATAGCTCAAAGAATCAGGTATCCTTACACAAGGTAGTGTTTCGTTTGCACAAGAAGGCGTCCCTGACTCGTCCCTGACAGATTGGAACGATTGCCGCGAAGGGGCCCACAAAATATCCCAAATGCCATAAGGCTTTAATTACCAGGATATATGACAGGCACACAACCTGTACACTCATCAATCTTCCCAAAAGAGCCCTCTGTGCACTCATCAGGTCTCTAAGATGGAGCTGCTCTACACCTTCCCCTAAAAGGTCCATGTACCCAAAAAGTATATACTTTGGGCCCAATGTACCTATATAGGCAGTACTTTAACAAAAGGCAACAGTGTCTACTATTTGGATACATGGACCCTTAAGCATGAATTAATCCCTATAGAACCCTGATAGAAGCTTATGGTACCCTTAAAGGAACCCTTGAAGGAAGCTATTTGCGTACATGGACCTCTCAAATTACCTCAAATAGGCTTCGACTGTGTATGTTAGATGTTGAGTGCACCACGTAAGGTCTCAGCTTAGAAGCTCTACTATAGGGGCCTTCTTGATTAGAATGGGTTTGGGGGCCCATGATACTACAGTTGCAAACAAGGAACCCCAAAATTATCATTGGTAATTATTTCGGCCCCTATATTTCTCCACAGCATCACACCGCTGTAGACTGTAAAACTTCGCACGCCTCTGTCGAATGCACGATGTGCTCAGGCCACAAGGAGCAAACACAATGCACGGCCATAGAAAAGGGCCTACATAATTAAATATACTTTTTTTCGGGTGGGGATCCTTATTATAAGTATAGTACCATGGGCCTCAAAGCCGAATTCTATTCTTAAGGCCCCTACCTATACTAAACCCTTATAGTACCCTCAAAGTGTCCCTTACAAGGGCCTTTAAAGGAATCCTATTTCTAACTCTTCAGGCCCCTAGAACATTGTGCTTCTGCCTTCAGTTCAGCCCAAAACCCGGATGAGCCTTGATCTCGTACCCTTCAATGCCCCCCTTGCTGTTTGTGCACCCCCTTAGGGTTTAGGACCCCAAACCCTAAACCCTAAACCCTTTTTAGGGCACCAGAAACCCTAAACCAAGAACCTTACGACCCCAATCTCTAGAGCCTAGGCCTAGACCACTGAACCCGATGCACCTCCAGCCACACCACAACACACGCCGGCAAAGCTCTCAAACCAGCCTCGACCATCGAAACCCTAAACCCTCAAAACCCTGAACCCTAAAACCCTAAACTCTATAAACTAGAAGGGGCCCCCACCCTGTAATAGTGGCATAATAGGAATACAATAGGGCCCTAATATAATCCTTATAGTCACTATTACAGGGTGGGGGCCCCTTCTAACCTAAAACCCTAAACTCTATAAACCCTTATAAACCCTAAAACCCTAAACCATAAAACCCTAAACTCTATACCCAGAAGCCCCAAAGTAGTTCCTTTTTGGGATTACCTTGGAGGATTCTATATAATATGCACCCCAAAAAGGAACTACTTTGGGGCCTGAGGGTGAACCCTCAACCGGAACAACCTACCTTTTTAGGGTTCCTGAATATGATTTCCTTATATAAGTCCTTAAAAAGGTAGGTCCCTGAGGGCTAAGGTAAACTCTATAAGCCGTAAACCCTGGCCTAAACCCTGTCAGGCCTAAACCCTAAGCTTAAAGAACCCGTCAAACGAAAAAACTGGCGCCCCGTCTCAAAGATAACTCTGCTATAGAACCCTCAAAGGAACCCTACCAATGTTTCAGGCCGGTATGAATTTTCTCAGAGATCCCAATACGCCTCAATTAAGGAATGAAGATGCTTTGAATTCTGGCTCTTACGAACTTGAACCTTTGTTCGAAAGCTGTAGTTAAGGTATAATGCCTTGTTAAGGGGTATTGGACTCTCTGGCCACCCCTGAACCCGCTAAAGCCTAAACCCTGAAACCCAAATCCAAAATCCTAAAACCCCAAACCCTAAACCCCAGCCACAACCTGAAACAAAGCACACCCTAAACCCCAAAACCCTAAACTCTATAAACCCTATACCCCTAAAACAAAAGGACCCCCCGGGCACCCGGACTCGAAGAGGAGCCTTACGAGTTTCTCGGAGTCGCCACGGAATTTCGAAGCCTCGGAAGGCAGGGGGGGGAGCTCTTGTTGGGTTGGTTTAGGGGTTGGGGTTTAGGGTTCAGGGTTTAGGGAAAGGCTCCTTTAAGGATTCCTTTAAGGGGGGTTTAGGGTTTAGGGTTGGGGGGGAGCTCTTTGGGGTTGAAGGGCCTTGTGATTTCCGTTCGTTGGCTATTGTAAGGGTCCTCTCATGCTCCTTTAAGTGTAAAGGTTTTGGGCTTGAGAATTATTGGGTCAACTTGTAGTTAAAGAGATGTTGGGGCTTCAGGTTCACAGGCTTTAGAGGTTCCGGGGTTTGGGGTTTGAGGGTTTTGCTCTGTGGCCTTCAAGTCTAGGCTTCAGAGTTCCAGGGTTCTGTGCGGTTTAGAAGGGTCTACTTGGAGGTCCATGGGTAACTACAAGCAGAGTTATAAGGTCCCTAATATGGGTTATATGTATAGTTGCCCTACTTCTAGCCCTACTTAAACTGAAACTACCCATGAACCTCCAAGTAGCACAGGGGAAGGCTCTGCGGATGGAGCGAAGGGCTTGCTTTTTATAGGATTCCTCAATGGTGCTTCAAGGGGTCAACACGACTTCTATAGCGGTTGCACCGGAAGTCCACCAGAAGGGGCGTGCAGGCAAAGGATTCATCTACCAGGTAGTCTAGAACAAAGGTATACGGGTACTCCTGTCAAGCTCAATGCCTACGCAGGCACGCAAACTCTTGCAACGCAAGGTCCTCACAATGCCTCGCCCCGCCTGCCCATGTGCCATCGAATGCTCTCCCGATCCTGAAGGACGTGGATCGGGTCATTGAAGGAGCGCCCTGCGACACACGATGCCGGGTGTGCCGTCGTGGTCAGAATCAGCACTGCCTGGCAACCGCTTACACCGGCCCTGGCAGGTATCCCAGTGTAGAGACTCTCTGGCTGTGCGAAGGGGTAGAGATCGATGAGAACCTTCCTGTCGCCCTCCTGCGGCTCAGGAACGCGGCCTTCTTTGAGCGCCTTGTCTGAAGGGCGGAGGGCTCCGTGCTGAGGACCTTGGAGCATGCTTGAACTAGGAGTTGGAGGGTCCCATAGCTTTGACATGGAAGCCCCCCCGAACGTTGAACACAACATGGCCGGTAGGATGAGTGGCTAAGGGTTCGGGGTTAAAAGCCTAGACCTTAAACCCCTAACATCGGGGCCTCAATATTGGAATAGGGTTTTGGGGCCCAGTATACTATGAATACAAAAAGGAACCCCAAAAATAGTATAGGTAAGTTTAGGCCCCTATAGTAAACCCCTGAACTGACCTCTATAAGCCCTTCCCAAACCCTGCTTTGAACTTTACATATTGTCTCGGGTTTCGGCTTGGAGATCGGTTGTTCAAGCTTCGGTTCCGAAGTTAAGGTGGGACTTATCTACCCTATGATACAAAGAGCCCGGAGCACGGAAGAAGGTTTAAACACCAAGCCTCCAAAACGCTGTGGAAACCTAAAAGAGGCTTCTTAAACTACTCATCAAGCCTAAACCTAGTTCAGAAGATATCAAAACCTAAACCCCCTACACCCAAAACCTGAGCCACCGGGCCATGGTCGATGCAGAAACGTTGAAGAAGGATGTGGAGCATTGCGTTGCCACAGCCTGGTGGTTCTAGGGTCTAAAGGTACCCAGGCGAAGCATGGGGAGGCTGCCAGGGCTCTTAAGAGTGTTAGGCTGGCTTAGGGAGGAGGGTCATCATCAGATAAAATGTTTAGTACTGGGGTGTAGTAGTGCTGGTGCATGGTTTAGGGCATGAGCATTTAGGGTGTGGGATTCAGAGTCTCAGGTCCTTCTAGCGGCTGTGAGATCTGCGACTGCGAAAAGCTTTCCGGCTCCTGATTGATTGATTGGTCCCAGGACTCTTGCGGTTTCTATTTTAGGGTGGGTTTCAAGGGCTCCCTGTCCAAAAAGCACTGTAAGATTCTCGTGACAACCTTAGACCATCAAGACGAAACCCTAAAACACAAATAAGGTTCAGGATGTCTTATGGTGCTTGGCAAGCTCCTGAAACAATCTACAAGATCAAGGTTTCTGACGGGACCCTGCGAAGACCTCCTTGAGGCTATATAGTTCAAGATAAGGCTCTACACCCTCAACCTCAAAGCACTGGTTTTCGCAACGAGGGTGCTGAAGTCTGGAACTTGCGATGTTTTGCCCGTACGTAAGACAAATAAATGTAGGTGAAATAGTAGCCCAAAGCCTGCAAAGACCTCTTATTCTACATACTTTTGGGGTCCAGGCAAGCCTCAAGCCACAGAAACCAGTTCTGCAGGTGGGTGCAGTGCAGAGCAGCCAAGAAGCTCCAACGATGGCAAACGTGCTACTTCGAGGTTCATGGGTAGTTGTTAAGTGGAGTTATGAGCGTTTAGGGTTTAGGGATTAAGGTTTAATTAGTGTAATCATATTATAAGTGGGGTTAGAAGGCCCCTAACATGGGATATAAGTATAGTTGCCTACTTATAGCCCTACTTACAGCTACCCATGAAACTCCTAGTAACGTCCTCAAGTCCTCAAGCCCCAAAGCCCAAAACATCAGTATCACATACCGAGGGTTTGAGATTCAGACGTGAGTTTCGGTAATGATGCGGAGAGAACAGTCCTAATTGTTCAAACCCCAACATTTCTCTTTAAATGCTAAATCCACAAACCTGCCTTGGCCAGGAGAGTCTTCCCGGTTCCGGGTGGGCCAAACATCAACACCTCGACAGTACGAACAGGCCACCATTCAGCTGTTGAATTCTTCAAGGCTTAGACGCAAAGCTGCCACCACAAAGGCACAGCAGGTGTCTTGCAAACAATAAGTCCGACCCAGACCTCACCGAGCTCGCCACACCCTGAACTCACAGACACAAAAACGGAACCCTTAATACGCTAGGTCTTGACGTCAAGCAGTCCGTGAAGTGCTGAGGAAGAGTATACCCAACTGTCTCTGAGTGCGACCAGCGATGACGTCTGTCACTCGCAGGTCGCCTGGTTGACACGCCACTCTCCCCGAAGCTGAACTCCACGGAGTCGAACTCCAGAGCCAGGTGGTAGGCACCAGCCAGGTCCAGGAAGAAGTTGGAGTCGGACTCTGGGCCCAGCCGATAGACATGGAGGACGAGAGCTCTCACGTCAGTTCTCGGATCTCCACCTTGTGTCTTGATGAAGCGCTCTGTGTCTCCACCTTCTGGAGATGACGAGCCCGGGGTCAAAACAGTCTCAGCACTGGACGAAGCGGAGAATTCATATTCAGATTCGGACAGCGCCGCCATGTCAGCACTCATGAGTTTTGCCAAGATGAGACTCACCCCTTTATATATAATAACCGGATGATATTTGGTATGCCAAGATGCTGAATCAATAGCTGTACCAAATTAAAATGCAGGATTCATCTTCTTGTTTACTTCTATCTTAATGAAACATGTTTCAAGATTTACAGTTGTAATCTGTGGCCTGTGGTGGTGTCTTTTCACTTTTTTCTTGTATCAAGATACGATGCCATTTCCTATAGACACCTTCCATGCTATGGCTGCATCTTGACACTACAATACTGTCTCCTGGTCTTGTGCCCAATGCCACCCTCTTGTATGTGCAATTGCTGGCAGGTTTAGGGGTTTAGGGGTCTAGGTTTAGGGGTGCAGGTTAGGGATCTAGGGATTTAAGGGTTTACGGTCTGGGGGTTTAGGGGTTTATGGTTTAGGAGTTTAGGGTTATATTCAAGGTTTAGGGTTTCGCGATTTAGGGTCGACGGTCCAAACTCTGCATCCTACATCTTACCCTAAGGGTCCATGTACCCAACTAGTATATACTTTGGGCCCAATGTAGCCATATAGGGAGTACTTTAAATCCAATGTATATAGTATTTGGGTACATGGACCCTTAGGGCTTAGTTGAATCCGCACCCTGAAGCCCTACGGATCCTGCACCCTGAAGCCCCTCAGCAAGCTGGGTTTGGGCGGCAGATTTCCAGAGTCCCGAGCCCCCCCAGATCAAGCAAAATCCTAACTATGAAAGGGGACAAGGAGGGACCCTTAATGGGGACCCCTTCCCTATAATGGTCTATATAATGGGTACATAATAGCTATATCAAGGGTATATACCTTCCCTCCTTTTACCCTGGGAAACTATTAAGGGCCATAAGGGCGCTATGAAAGGGCCCTTGGAGGGTCCTCTCCACCCGGACTGAGGAACCCGCGCCCTTCCACGGCCTGCGGATGCCCTGGCACCACATGGCCATTTTAAAGGAACCCGAAAGGGGAGGAACCCCAAAAGGAACCCGGCGCTTGCCCACTTCCCAGCTTCTGCTTTAAGGCTTTTGGCTGTATGATGTAGACCCCTGCTCTTCAAGACCCCTTTTGTTAGGAACCTTAAGTTTCAACCGGAAACCCTGAACCCTCAAGCTCTTATGGGCCTTCATTGCTGTTGAGATATTACGAACAAGTTTATGAACCTGATTCACGGAGGCGGGCTATTCATCCAAGGTCTACATTAAAAAATTCGGGTGCAGGGGTTTAGGGTTTTAGGCTTTTCGGGTCTAAGGCTCGGGGTTGCAGTAACTTGCCTAATACAGACTGTTGTGTTTGTGCTCGTGGCTCGTCAAGACCCAGACCTAGTTCCTCGTTTCTGGTTACCTTACTTTGTGAAGATAGGACCTTAGCCAACAAGCTAGACAATCATGTTTTTGCTCTGAACCGACCCCGAAAATGCATCTATGAACAGCTGCTTCTATGTACGATGAGACAATGAGAAGAAACACCAGCTATCCCGAACTACCACCGAGCCATTCCCGAAACACTACTCGTGCAATGCTGGATCTGCGTAGATTTGTGTTCAGAGGGTTTGCCTGTGAGCCTGAAGTTCCGGGGTTTCGCGCAAGCGCCAAGGTTCCTGCATACCTTATCCAGTCCAGGTAGTTCTAAGGTTTTCCAAGATCTTCCAAATGGCGTCATCGAAAGGTTGATAGGAGGCCAAGATGGAGTCACTGGCTTCGTGAAAATAGCTCCAGTTTGGTTAGTTTTCGGTACAACCTACCCAAGACATGGCTCATACGAAGACAGACCATGCATCCGAGGTGTCCAGATGATCGCCTATTCATGAAGTAGCCCTGTGTGGTACATATTGAGCAACAAGAACTCCGAATCAGTTTGTTTTTGGGCCGGGGAAAAAGCGTTGGTCCATTAATCATTCATGCAGGAGTATGTATAAGAGTCATCTGTGTTCTGAAACTGTCATGTCAAATGTGGGCCTGGGTTTTGGCGATCTAGGTTTAGTGTTTCCTGCTTGCGGCTTAGGGTGGACAGCAGGCCTGGAAATACTCCGGCATCACCAGAGGAAGCACCACCGCCTCACCGTGAGTGCTTTCTCTGGCTCGGGAAGGTGTTTCGAAGTTTACCTGGATCCCTGCAAAACCTACCGTTTTAAGGGCTTATATCACGAAATCATAGGAAAATCATAATCAGGAACCCTAACAACAAGGAAGGTTCTTTGGTGTTCAGGTAGGGTGTAGCGTCAAGGGTTTAAGAATATGGCTAACTCCCCCTCCCCCCAACCCGGAAACCAGATCCGATGCGAGATGTGTCCGAAAGCCTCCATAAACGTTTTCCTTGTAAACTGTAAGCCAAACGTCCAAAGCCGGTTTAGGGTTAAGGGTTCAAAAACCCCAAACCCTAAACCCCTAAACTTTAAACAAAAACCGAGAAGGCAGTCAGCATCCACATCAAGGTCGTAAATGTGTCTTCCGACTTTCCTGTAATTTCTGTTCTCATACTAAAGAGCACTCTGGGGCCCGAACCCTGAAAACCTGAATCCTAGAGCCATGAAAAACCCTCAAACATCATGTGGTTTATATAAGGACTCTAAGTTTCCGGTTTTGTGGGTATAGGGCCGGCTATTTAACGCTGCAGCACCCCCTCGAGCACCAAATCCTAACACCCGCAAGCCTTTAACATGTCAATACAGTGGCATTATTTCTGAGAATAGGGTGTAGGAGTATACATATACCTAAACATGCATATACATATGTAGGTATGTACATATACCTTTACATGGAGGATACTGAAACAAAAGAAAACCATGGAATTATATCGGTAACTGCTCAAGCTTAGTTCTACATCAAGGTATCGAAGCCTACATCCTTAACCCTGGGCCTCTTCCAACAAGGACTTCGCTTGCTCCAGGCCCGCGATGGACTCCCACCTGAAAAAAATACTGGCCCTGGCTGCTACTCTGAGGGCCCCTAGGTTTCTTAAAGGGTTACTTTAAGGGTACCATAAAGAATCTATAAGGGCTCTGTCGAGTCCAGTGTTTTGGGGTACTAGAAGGGTCTATACGGGCTCTATAGGGTTTAGGGTTGAAGGGTACCATAAGGGTTCCATAAAGGTTCTTTAGGGTTTAGGGTTTAAGTTTAAGGGTCCATACTGACCTTGGAGTTCGGATTAGTGGGACCCTTGGAGATATAGACAATCGCAATAAGGTCCCTTTTCAGAGAGCCATAGTTAGAATTAAGGAGGGCTCTCCCTAATGCTACCTTTGATTACCCAAAACGTCCATGTACGCATATAACCATGCAGCGGACACTTTGGCCTGAAGGCAGCCTCTATCGAAGTACACTACCCATAGGCCCCAAAGTAGTTCCTTTTTAAGAGTACCTATTAGGATTCTATATATGAACCCCAAAAAGGAACTACTTTGGGCCCTCAGGGTAGGGCCAAGGTCCGTACTAGTTGGGTACAAAAACTCGGGTCGGCATGCGAAGTCGGCAAAATGTTGCAAGTTGGAGCCCTTCTAGAAGAACACGGTACGGTTGATGATAGAAATCCTGCATCACCCATAATAAGGAATATATGGGAATTATGGTATATTCCTTATTATGGGTCATGCAGGATTTATATCATCAACCGTAGTAAAACCCTGACACCAACATAGAACCCTGCACCGGAAACCAAAGCCAATTTAAACAAACTCCGAATTCTAACTAGAAGTTTCGCTGTTCTAGGCCCAGGGCGTCACAGATGGGCATTTGTCCACGCAGTCCCTCTCGATGTTCTGTATCAGGTCTGCCTGGGCCGCAGGCTTCCCCAAAGGGGGTTTAGGGTTTAGGGTTTGCGGTTTTAGGGTTCAGGCGTTTAGAGTTCCTCTTGGGTTCTACGGGTTTATGGTTCCTTTCAAGGTTTTCGGGTTTAGGCTCTTACGGCTTCTATAAGCCTGTATCTTGGCTGGGCGGCAGAGCCTCACTTCTTAAGGGTTCCGTTTGTTCTTAAAACAGGGTTCCCGTAACGGGTTCTATAACTGGGTGTTGTAGGGCTCCTTGTCAGAGTTCTTTCGGTTCTGGAGGGGCGCTGCGGCGCGCTTTCATCGGTTCTACAGAATGAGTTACGTGTGGGGTCAGGGCAGCCCTAAACCCCTAAACCTTAAACCCTCAACCGGTGGAGGAGTTGGGAGCCACTTGAACTCGGAGTTCCCAGCTTCTAGAGCAGGGTTGTTGGCTGTGATGATCATAGCGGAGATTTTCCCAACTTGTGCGAATAGTTGTGCGACCCCTCAAACCCGGAACCCTAAACACCCAAGCCGCAAGCCCTAACCCCCATACGCGCGCGCGTCTCTGGTCATGTGCTTTTCCTGAGATCTTGCTAACTTGGTTGATGTCTGCTAGGACACACAGGGGACCTAACCCTTAAGCCTCAGCCCAAAACTAACACAAACTGAGCCCTGCACGTCGGGCCCATTCCCACCGGATCCGTAGATGTGCTCGAGGAACGATCCGGCTTCGGCGCCCTGCATATTTTGGCACTATGGAGGGTTTAGGATTTAGGGTTTAGGGTTTTTTGCTGTCGGTTTGAGGGCTTCGTTTCTTCTTCAGGGGCTTAGGGAAGTTTAGGAGTTTAGGGGTGTGTAGGGGCTTGGAAGTCTTTGGTGCTTGTTCATTAGGGTTGAGAAAGCTTTGTAGTTTTAATAGGGTGCAAGGTTTGGGGTGGCATTTGGCATTTGGTTGCTTTAGAGCTTGGGGGTTGAGGAGCTGATAGAGGTTGCAGGGCTCAAGGTTTCCCCTTAACCCTAAACCCTGGTGTTTCTTGCTTTAAGGTGTAGCAGGTTTGGGGTGTCCAGAATGGCCATTAAAACCAAAAACTCCGCACAGCATGGACTCCTTCACTTTGCGCGAACCTCCGAAGAGAAGACCCCAACACTGCAGCCGACGAAACGAACACTGCCACTGAGACCTGCGCTTCCAAACTTGAAATCCAAAGCCTCGAAGTCTGAACCCCCAAGCCCTAAACCCGACATCCCATAGCTTTTAACCCCAAGACCTACGTTAAACCCGGAACTCTAAGACCCATACTGGAGAGGATAGATGCATTGAAAGGATATTCCCATAGATCCCGGGTTGAGGTCCGACGCATACAGTCAACCTGATATAGCGGCCTTAACACAACTAGGATAGACAGCATGTTATATCATTCACATATGATCCGGACCCCCCCCCAAAAAAAAAATAGTATAGGTACATGATACACTTAGGAGAGAAACTCCAAGCTAGTAGTACTAGTAGATGCAAGGTAATTTATTAAAGCTATACTGTGGAATCCCCACAAAGTAGTATGGGTAATTATCTAGACACCTGCAGTACCGTGGATTGCCTTGCCGCGGCCCTCTTCGCGGACGCCTTTGGTGGCCGGGACGTTGTCCATCCAAGGCCTTTGTGTCTTGCAGATGGGTTCCTTTGAGGGGTCCTTTAAGGTACCATCAGGGTTCCTTAAGAAGGTTTCTGTAAGGTTTAGGGGTCCCCTAACGGTCCATGTGCCCAAATAGACGTATATACTTGGGGCCCAATGTACCTATATAGAGACTCCTTTAAGACCAAAGTATATGCGACTTGGGCGCATGGACCCTCAGGGGGTCATGCTTCGTCGCCTTTTCACCGTAACGCCAAGGGTCTAGGGTTCTGAGCCCTAAACCCTAAACCCCAACCCCTATTAAACCCATTACCTTAAGGAACTGACATGCCGGCTCTAAGCAGACCCCATATGCCGGAATGCGTTGTGGGTTTCGGCAAGGTTTCGGCAAGGAGAAGGACCGATGACGAGCTAGCATGAGGGGGGTCTATTCAACCCAAAAGCTCTAGGCCGCCCCAAAACTCGAATACCCTGCAACCTGAACCAAATCACCAAACCCTACCCTAAACCCTAAACTCTAAACCCTACCTATCAAGCGTGAAAGTATCAGATTCGGGGCTCCCTCGAGGAATCATCCGAGTAACTGCTGGTAGCTAGTGTCTCCAATCACAGTCAGTTTTTTTCTGGAACTCTGGTGCTAGGATGCCTAGTAACTTTATGGGGAACCTAGGACTACAAAAAGTGAATAAGGGTACTACTGGGCATCCTAGGGTATGATAAGATAGCATAGCAGTTCACATCAAGCTTGAATGGCTGTTCGTCGGGTACTTCAGAATATGCTGGTAAGCCTGAGGTTTTATGATAGGACACAGGGTCTATGTCTATGCTAACATGATCCGAAACACGGGGTGGTGGCACAGACCCACGCCTTTTATCGTTCATTGGATCGACAGGTAAACCACATAATACCCGAGAATTCAAGTTCGTCCGTCCTTCTCCTGCAGTCTTGAGCTCCAGAAGCATGTTCTGTTCTTGAGGCTGCGGCTTTTTGTAGTTCCGGGATCCGCTACCACCGCCTCCGGCGCCACCACCGCCGGACGGGCCTGCAGGAGGTACCTGGGCTGAAGTTTTTCTACGTTTAGGATTTAAGACTGTAAGCTTACTTTGGAAGGTGGTGGGTCCATAAACCCCTTGTGTAGACCAAAAGACATACATCGGTTTTCACTTACTCAACAAGTGTATGTATGTATGTATGTATGTATGTATACAATTAATATGACTATCTATAGCATGAAGATGCACTAAGGGTCCCGCCATATGGTTTGAATGGGGGGTCAAGGCGGTGAAGAGGCAAACAGCTTTCTGTGGCTACGATTTGCCTCCGTAGCTTGACACACTAGAGTCGGCGAAGATGGAAAATACTGCAGGTTTAGTGGCTCTGCGCGGAGGTTCGTTCAGCAAAGCATGCTCAGCGTGCTTCCACGCCGGCAACAAGGTTGTGCAAATCTCGACTAACGTCAGGGCTTAGGGTTTGGGTTTAGGAGTTTAGGGTTTAGGGCTTTTGCCTGAGTTTTTCAGGGTTCTCCAGTCCTTAGCCTTCACCTTCTTGCTTTGTCGGATGACGTCTTCAGCCTACTTGTCGAGTATCATGGGGAACTAATTGTTAACCTTTTTGGTTATAGATGGATGATATAGGGACTGTACTACTCAAAAAAGGTTAAAGGTTATCTACTCTACTACTAGGTCAAAGCATATGGCTTCAGCTGCCAAGTCATCAAGGTTACTGAAAGGGCCATTGGGGCTGGTAGTGGGTAGAATTTGGCTTCCGGACCTCCCATGCCTCGGATGTAGTATCCGCTGCTGTGAGAGATGCAAAGCCTTTAAGGGATCCTTTCGGCGCTTTAGGGCCTTTTTCGGTGATGAGAGTTTAGTCGAATCTAGGGTTTAGGGTACAAGGGAAAGGCTTAGATCCTTCACTCAACGATTGCAGAGAGTTCGCCCACATTATACGATGCACAGTCTGAACCCTGTCTGAGCATTCTAGGTGACCGCTCGACCAAAACGGAATACCTTGCACGTGCCCTTGTGGCCTTCGCTGAGCCGCTTGCTGCCGGAGTCACAGCACCGAGTAATTTCAATGCCCAGAAAGCAGAATGAGACTCAGATGCTTGCATGAATTTCGCCGAAGTAGAAAGGGACATCGGCGCCCCTCATACCCGAAAAATCTCCGACGCTGAGAGTGAGCTGCCTCCCCTGGCCCTCATAAGCTCTTGTTCTTGATATCCCTGAGATTTGGCGGCCTCATCCGAGCGGCCAACCGCCCAGCTCTGGGATGTGCAAGATCCAAATACTGCACATCTTTGTCGTTTAGGGTCTGGGCGTTTAGGGTTTAAGGTTTAGGGTTCTGGAAGGGTTCTATGAGGGTTCTGGGCTTTGGGGCTGTAGGTTTGGGGGTTCAGCGGGGTTCCTTCAAAGGATAAGGGATCTATACTTACTACAAAACCATACAAGTCCGAACTCCCGACGTCAATTTCTGAACTCTAAACACAGAGTCTCCACCTGCCTTAGGGCTTAGGGGGTAAACCCAAACCCCCTCAAATTCCCAGCTCTTGGAACTCAAGCCCCTAAACCCCGGCATCCTCTAAACCCTAAACCCTGAAAAAGCCCAAGCACGAACCCAGGGTCCTTACTTGGAAGCACCGGGCTCTCTTTAGGAGGTTCCTGAAAGCCTTGGGCCAAAAAATAAACCCCCGAGCCCGACAGCCTCAGCCTTAATCCCGATACTATGAATCCTAAACTCCCCTCCCAATGAAGCCCCGAACTCTAAGCCTCCCCCATCGTGGATCCTAAACTTCCGAACCCCTACGGTTGATGATATAAATCCTGCATTACCCATAATAAGGAATGTACCATAATTCCCATAGTTTTGGGTCCTTAAGGTAATGCAGGATTTATATCATCAACCGTATGACACCCTAAACCCCTCAACTCAGCAACTCTAGTCTGCGCTGAGTGGAGTGCCCCGGCGTTCCTTCGGGAACCGGGGCCGGCCTTCAGGGCGCGGATGGGTTGGAGAGTTAGGGTTTAGGGTTTAGGGTTTAGGGTTTATAGGGTTTAGGGTTTAGGGTTTAGGGTTTAGGGTTTAGGGGTAAGAAGTCCAAGAACATGGCTTGCAAGTATAGTTGCCTGTACCCCACCCATAGCCATACTTATAACTAGCCATGAACCTCCAAGCCTAGGTGGCAAAACTCATTCAGAGTTTCGCCTGCCTTTTTGGGCACTTGGACCTGTAGGGTTTCGACAGTTGAAGCCGTCTAGGCCTGGTTAGGCAATGACATACAGACAAAAACATATCAAGATACCAGTTCAAAGGGGGGCGGGGGGAGGCGGTGAGCTTCTAAAACACGATGCCAACCTGTTGCACGGTTCCTATTACAGCAAGGTATCGGACTTAAGTAGAGGTCCGCTGTTGTCTTAAGTTGGCGTAGATAGAAGAAGGTTACGAAGTCCGTCGTGGCTGCATAGCATTGCCATACAGTTTAGGACTACATGCCAAACCACACAATCAGCCCGCCTAACCCTGCAGGCAAAACATCGACAACAACATTCTTCGAGACCTCTCCTTCATATTATATGGGATCTGGTGCATCAGTTTTGCTGAGAACGTGGCCGATCGCTCATCTTGCCTGGCGCTTAATTACTTGTTGAAGATGTACAGTGAAGGCTCAAGGCTGGGGTTGAGGGTTCAGGGAGTAGTGTACAGCCTAGAGGCCCGAATTCAATTGAGGACAAAGACATCAGAGATTTTATGGTTTCGGGCCTAAGGGTTGTGCTATTTCACTTGCCACATGTCTGCCCAATGCCAATAACTGCAAATGCAGCCGAGCACTGAGAACTCCGTGCTGGATGATATGAACCGCATAGAAAGGAAACATCACGTGCATAAACAGACCCAGGTCTTAGTACCCAGTCCAGAGCTTAAACCGAAACCCTGAGCCCTAAACCCGAAACCTCAAAACCTGAATCCTGAACCCTATCTACACTTAGGTTGCTTTGCACGAAATGTTTGGGCTTCCACTTGGCGCCTTATGCTGCGGTCAGCACATAATCACACCCAAAACTCATTTCCAAAGCCTGAGACAACCTGGTCCGCATGCATCCCACCCAACTTCCATAGCCCGAGACAACATGACTTATAGGGTTCAAGTGCCTGATCCCTAAACCTTCTTTTAACTTGAACCTCTGGTCTCTAGACACAGTATGAGGGGGCGGGACCTTATACAGTAATTAAGACTCGTATTCTCTGGGGTTTCTTAGTATAGCCATGGTATGCAAATGTACACTAGACCCATCTATGCGCCTGAGGGTCGCCTGTAAGGGTTCCTTTAAGGCATCTTTGTAAGGCTAAGGTTCCTTCTGGGGTTCATTTGGGCGGAAAAGCGCCTCCCGGGCGAGCGTCTGGGGATTTCGCGACGTGCCGGTGCCTCCTGGTCGCCGGGTTTGGGCGCTTAGGGTTTTAGGGTTTAGGGTTTTAGGGTTTCTGACCCTAAACACAAAACGCTTGCGGTTCAAGCGGTTATGCAAGGCAAACCGCGACTTACCAGCGCTGCCTACTCGTGGCACCAGACAACTGGGTAGTTCTCAGGGTAATACCATGCATGGATACGGCATGAAATGCCCCGAGTGTCCTGGCAACTACCGGCAACAATGGCAAAGCTGACCTCAAACGCAAGCCGAAACCCGGAACCTTAGACGAGCACAATCGGTGGCCGCAACGAAGTGTATTTTGCGAGCACCAACTGTGGGAAGGAATCAGCGGAGTTCGATCCCCCAGTTACATGCTTTCCCATCAAGGATAAAACAAACGATGACGGTAATGACAGTTTAAAACCACAACAGGAATTATGAAACTAGCAATACCCGTAAGAATAATCGTAACTACATTATACTGATGATAATAACATCAGTTATGAAAACTTGGAATGACATGCGATATTTACTATCGTAGCCATGACAACACGGCCAATGGCTTGTGCCTTTCGTCGCATATAGCCAGCTTCCATTATAAGCAACCTCGACAGTTTCAGCGAGCATGCCGCAGCACGGTAGAATAGGGTGAGCTTACTACAGCCATCTCGAACATATAAAGAGAATAGCATGACTACCTAACCGTTCCATCTCTATACTATACTACATTTTCGCCTAACTACCGTTTTCCAGGCTAGGTTCCTTAGGGTCCAGGTACATCGACCCCAGATGGATCCTGCACTCGTCCCTGGGCCCAGCCGGGAAGGTCCGCATTGTTGCCGAGCCCGCCACCGAGCCCGCCTGCGTCAGAGATGGTTTGGTGTTTATAGGGTTTAAGGTTAAGGGTTTAGGGTTTGGGGATCCCAAACCTCAAACTAAACCCTCCTCGATTATCGAGAACACTCAATGTCACTTGATTCAACTCTACCACTCGAACCTGCACTTGTTCATCCGACCCATGATGAGGTTAATCCCAAACTTTGCACAACGCCCAGACTCGAACACTTCGGCTCGGATTGAACAAACTCGCTAAGGGTCCAAACCCAACTGGTACGGCCTCAGGCTGGAAAACGATTCACTGAATCATTCGGTATGGGTTTAGTTTGGGGTTTGGGGGTTTGCGGTTGAATCAGCAGGTCGACTAGTACTGACACTGACAGGCCCGAACCAGACTTGGTGACGTCTGCTTATCCAAGTTGCAAGTGCGACAGACGCTACGGCTCTTGCATCTCCGGGGCTGCATCTAGTTCCTTGTGCACACGCCGTGGTACAGGGTACACGCAACTTCTTGTAGTCACGATCAGGGCCGGCCACACATCCCGACATGGCCCCCCCCAGCCCCCCAGCAGTGGTCCTGTCAGCTGTAAGTCTCAAGTATTCTCAGTTAGACATACACCCTAAACACGCCCTGAACCCTATAAGCCCGAAATCTGGAAACCCCAAACCACTGCAGCCCAAAATTCTCTATGCGCTAAGCACCCTAAACCCTTAATCCCCCAGAGTCTCGACAGAGAAGAAATTGAAAAACCTTTGTACATCCCTGTGACATTGAAGAACACGTGAAGAAAAAAAACATTATACAACCGTTTATGGTGCCCTTAAATGCTAAAATCCTCATAGACCCCTGGTATATGCCACCCTTTGAAGAACCTTACTATAGGGGCCTGAATTGTAAGAACAGGGTTTTGGGGCCTACTATACTACAAGCAGAGAGTGGGGAGCCCCAAAATAGTATAGGTAGTTATTGAGCATCATAGTATATACCCTTATAGAACCCTTTATCGTAGGCCTTTAAGGAACCGTTTAAATGAGCCCTATTCTAATCATTAAGGCCCCTACATTACATCGACAGAATTTGGCGCCTGAGGGTCCGGAGCCGACGCGCGCCCGGGCCGGTGGCTTATGGACCCTGGCCGTGGCAAAAGAGTCGCTTACTCCTTGAATGAGGCCCAGACCACCGGGAGGATCCACAAACAGATCCCTTGAAGGGGGTTCCTATAAAGTACCCCTTAGTAGTATAGGGTCCCGAATTAGGGGTTCGACTTTCCAAATCCTTTCGGGGGTCTTGGGGGGTTTAGGGTTCAGGGTTTTTCAAGGCGGGAAAGGGGTCGGAAGAATTATGGAATAGGGCCCCTGTAATTTTACGGGGTAGTGGGGGTTTAGTATGGGGCCCTTAGCCCTTAACCCTGGCTGCACTCTCAAACTATAGCTCAGCCCAACACCCGATCCCCACAAAGGCTGCCTGCACCCTACGAAGCCTGCACGTTCGGGGATCCTTACCTGGGGGCATGCGGGATTATTAGGGGTTTAGATTTTGATTCTAGAGTGTAGGCCGTTTAGGGGTTAGGCCTAAACCCTAAAACCTAAGCCTTGTAGACCCTCAATCCAACGCCCGATCTCTGAGCTGCAAGCTCTCGGCCCCGGTCGCCTGGCAGAGTTCAAAAAACGACTTCAACAACGGCTTACGGTCTAAGAGTTTTGGAGTTTAGAGTTTACGATTTATGGGGTTTAGGATTTTGGAGTTCAGGGTTACAATTTATGGGTTGTAGGTTTGGGGGTGCTGTTCGGGGTTGGTCCAGGCTTCTGAGACAGGGCTTCGAACTAGAAGTGTAAAGCTCCATATATTCCAACGTGTGACCATCAGAAAACGCTGATAAAACTCCTGCGCAATGTTCAATGTTGTTCTTTACGTTTTCTTGCTATGGACATACCCACATAAACCCCAAGAAATGCACAACTTCAGGGTTGTAGGATTTCAAGACAGCCTCCATGTGAAGACTTCGGTTTTCAGGTTGAAGTGGTTGTTCATTGTCAGTACATCAGACAACAAGATCCTGAAAAAACAAATCAAAACACATGTGTAAGACTGGGGGTGCGAACCATCCCACACGGCCCTGGACTCTAGACCCAATCTCTGAAAACGGACGCCTTCAGGCCGGTGCTTCTTCCGGTACAGGATTCGTAGGTTCAGGTGAAGTATCGGGTGCGGAGTGTAGAGTTCATAGTTCAGGGTTGAATGCATCTGGCGGCGCGCCCGGACTTAACGGCTTTACGGGGGGACATACGTGAGATTAAGGGCGAGATTGAGCTGCCAACAACCCGTCCAGAACTCTACCCGAGCTGCTGGCTTCCGCATGCATCCCTGAACCCAAAATTGCAATCGCAAACCTTCAGTGTCGCACTGACAATTTTGGGTCCAGAGTTTAGGGCGATACTACACCGCGAAGGCTCCATGTACCCGTATAGTCTATGCATTGGCCCTAGAGTACCTACATGGACCCCTTTCAGGCCCAAGTTTGTAAGGGCACATGGAGCCATTAGGGTACTTTTACCGTTGCATGAGGGGGATGCAGAGGGCCAGCAGGAAACATACAGAGAGCCATTAGGGTACCTAAAGCCACCCAAGTCTTGCAAACTTCACCCAGAATCCGCCGGGCGCACGCGGCGAGGGTGGAGCGATGACGCCGTCCCACACCTGAAGACATGCGAGATCCTTAATTATATTCTAGGAGAGCCGAATCCATAGAAACGCAAAACCTGAATGCCCTCCTAATGACATGTGCGCGCGCATATATATATATATATATATATATATTTACACATAAATGCATGCGTGCATGCATGGATACCTACATACATCTCAGTATCACAAGAGAAGAGAATTTATATAGATCCTACTGAGCAGTATAGGAACCTTGTTATCATGAGCCCTCCCAAACATCTGCCTCGGAGTTTAAGCAACTCCCAAAGGCGGCCCGCAAACGTGGGAAGAAAGGGTCCCGAAAGCACACTTACTGACATATGAAGCCAAACCTGGCAATAGACCTGACCCCTTCATCCAAAGCACGACGCACAGCCCGACAACCCCTGTCTCTGGCTACGTCGGTCCTGGGGATCCCTGAGACACCTACACCGAAAACTCAGCTGAACCGTTGAACCGGCCTGTTATTCAGAAGTTTCGGCTTAGGTTTTAGGGTCTGGGTGTAAATTAACCGATAAATGTACCGTTTATCGGTGGTGCTCTGTTCAGATTTCCCTAGTATAATATTAAATAGCGACGTTTCTGAGGAACAGAAGATCATCGAAACACACCTCCGTAATTTGATCTGACGAGCCGTAGACCCAGAAAGCCCAATACACCTTAATTATTAAATATACCTTGAATTGTAAGAGGTCATATTATGCTTCAAGGCATATTCCCCTAATTTGGGTTCGCTAATAAGGATCTTTAGTAGACAACATGGTTTCTTGATCACTGTAAGTTACACAGAACTCTTTAACAAGAACCCTGAGCCCTGAACTGAACCCTCAACCCTTATAGAGCCCCTAAAGGAACCCTAACTTATGGTATCTTAACATTACCTGTAGTCTCTATTGTAGTTCCTTTTTTGGTTAACCAGTTTTATGGTTAGGATCCTATAATAGAGATTTTGTTTAACCACAAAAAGGAACTACAATGGAGACTATAGGTAGGCCCTAAACCCTAAACCAAAACCCTAAGTAACCCTAAACCCCTATACCCCATAAACCCTAAACCCTAAGTTATGGTAGCTTAACATTATATTCCTTAACAAGAACCCACTAAAGCTTTGAGGCCGGGGCAGGCGCTGCCTTCACCTTCCCGCGGTGCGATTGGTGCAGCCAAGGCAGTAGTTTAGAATCAGAACTCAGGGTCTAAAGGGTCTGGGGTTATAGGGTTTAGGGTCTTAGGGTTCAGGGTTTAGGGATATAGGGTTACAGGGTCTGGAGGCTGAGGGGCCAGGTCATGCTTACTTTAGGATGCTTTTTGTTGTTGAAGGCGTCTCACTTCTTGTTATAAGGGTCCCTACAGGTCCCCACTGAGCGTCCTTTGCAAAAGCGATCCTACACTTGATCTTCAGAATTTCGGAGTTTGCTGAACAATTTTAAGCCGGTGGTGCCTTGTATGAAGAAACTGATCACTGGGACCTCCATCCCCCTTGATCGTCCCGTACTATTTGGGCACATGGACCCTTAGGGGTAGTGATAGTGTTAAGATATGTTGAGGGCTTAGCAATAGAGGTTTGGGCTGCTTGCTGGGCCTGGAGTTTACCTGTAGTCTCCATTCTAGTTCCTTTTTTGCTTAACCAGTTTTATGGTTAGGATCCTATAATAGAGATTTTGGTTAGCCAAAACAAGGAACTACAATGGAGACCACAAGTAAATCGTCAATCCTGATCCCTGAACTCTCGGCGGCCCTCTCGAAACTGGCTGCTTTGCTTCCCCGAAGGCGTTCTTCAAGAGTTTGTGCAGCACCGCGAGACCCTCAGCTACAGGTTAGTCACTAAAGGGCCCATTGGTCCAGTATCTCTCGACCATCGCCCTTTGTACAAAAGTAGGCAACCCTAAACCCTAAAACCTTAAACCCTGAAACCCTAAACCCCTAAACCCTGAACCCCTAAACCCTGAACCCCTAAACCCCTAAACACCTCTAAACCCTCAACCCCTACACCCTAGTCCCCTAAACCCCTGAACCCCTAAACCCCTAAACCCCTAAACACCTCTAAACCCTCAACCCCTACACCCTATTCCCCTAAACCCCTGAACCCCTAAACCCCTAAACCCTAAACCCCTAAACCCTCAACCCCTACACCCTATTCCCCTAAACCCTTCATTCGAGCTTGTATAACTGCTCCGGCGCCTCCACGCTCAGAACTTCATCCTGCCTCCCTCTGGGTAGTGCTTTAGATCCTCTAAGGGTCCTTCCATATTGGGGACTTAAAAGGGACCCTACGACTACCTACCGGAACACAAGCTGGGCAACCTACCTGCACGCAAGCTGGACTACCTAGCTGAACACACGCTGGGCAACCTACCGGCAGCACTTCTCTGACAGCGGCACTCTGCAAGAGAACTTCACGAGCTCTCTCTTTCGGCTGCTGCTCAAGAGCGGCTAAAGTTACAGGTCGCTGTCGCTGCTGATTGCCTCGACCTCTTCGAGGTCTACAAGCGGAGGAACCAAAGGTGCCGGTTTCGCTGCCGTTGCCATACTGGTCGGCGGCGCCACACTCATCATCGCCGGGTCCGTGTAATCGATGTGGTAGTGCGTGTTCGGTGGCTTTGGCACATACTTGGATGCCGGCATCAGCTTCTTTGTTGTAGGCCTTGGTGTGGCTGCCGGCGGCGTAGTTCTTTAGATCCTTTAGGGTCCTTCCATATTGGGGACTTAAAAGGGGCCCTAGTTTCTTTAGATCCTCTAAGGGTCCTTCTATTTTGGGGACCTAAAAGGGGCCCTAGTTTGGAGGACTGCCCATATGGGTGGTTGTCAATATTAGGGTCCCTTTTTGGGTACCCGACTAGTAGGTGCCGTATTGTAATAGGGACCCAAAAAGGGACCATAATTTTGACAACCACCCATGGAAGTCTTCCATCTGAACGGGTCCGAAAGGATTCGGGTGGAGGATTGAAGGTGCTTCGGGTTTGGTTTAGGGTTGAGGGTTGACTCACTCGACCTGCAGTCATCGGTAGCATCATCATACCGTCTGTGTCACATCGCCATCACCGTCACGACCACAATATTCTTTTTCATCTTCATCATGCCCAGCATATCTTCTTCTGCATCTTCTTCCTCAAAGCCGTCAGAAGCCCTACATCCTACAACCTGAACACCTCTTCTTCTGCACGATGGGGTCGTGCAGCCGGCGCCACTGCCATGCCTGAGCACGGAGAAGCAAGGGTGATTTAGGGTGATTTTGGGGATCGGAAATGGAATGCAGGGGCCTCAAGACTGAGAATGCCAGATTTTGGGCCCCTTCATACTATGAGTATTGTAGCAAGCAGCCACAAGGCATAACATTGGTAGTTATTTAGACCCCTCTGTTGCCCAGCTTTGATTAAAGGTGTTATTGGACATCATTATAAGGAGCTTTTGACTGCTAGGGCCGAAGAACCACTACAGTATAAGCCCCAAAGTTGGAAACCCCATAGCATCAGTCCTTAAGAGTATGGTAGAGGGAATCCCAGCACTACTTCTCCTCAATCAGGTTTCCAACTTTTGGGGTCTACTATAAGGCCCTAAACCCTAAAGCCCTAAACCCTAAAACCCTGACCCTACACCCTACATAAACAGGTAACTAAATAAGTAATGAAGGCAAGGCTTCGGGGCTTCGGCCTTGCAGGCAATGGAGACTGAATGGAACTGCCTCATGGCTTTGGGCTCCGTAGGTCACCAACGGCAGCAGTAGACACGGGATCCTTTTCAGTTAGTACCTCTTTAGGGTTGAGGGCGTAGAGTCTTTATAGGGTTTAGACTTGAAGGTTCAGGCTTTATTGGGTTTATAGCTTTTTTGTTGAAGGTTTAAGCTTTATGGGGTTTATAGGTTTGCACGGTTTGAGCTTTGTAGGGTTTTTGATTGAATTATTTTTCAGGGTTTGGGCTTTATGGGGCTTGTAAGCTTTTTGCTTAAGCTCCTTTTATACCACCTGCAGTATCCTGTGCCACAGGCGGAAGGCCCAGAGGCCAGGACTGGAGCCCTGATTGCAAGACCCCTGCAGGCCAGCCGCCATGCTCATACCACATAGCACCGCCCAAAGTAAGGCTCTATTTTTTTAGGCTCCTTTTTCCCAAAGTCCAGCAGCCCAATGAGGCCGGCCACGAGAGACGGCCCACTTCTAGGCACGTCCAACCCCCCAAAAGAAGGCCTTAGGGTGTAGGCTGTCTCGGGCTTATAGCTTATTTTGGCCTAGGGCTTTCGGAGCTTATGTTTTTGAAGGGTGCAGTGGATAGGGCTTGTAGGGGTTCGGGATGACTAGGCTTTTACAGAGTCTAGCTGAGGTTTAAGGGTTCGTGACTCTCAATTGCCGTAAACCCTGGACCCCGGACCGCAATCCCTTCAGACTTAGACCATGTCTGCTCAAAACCCTGAAGCCCTGCAACCCTAAACCCTCAAAACCCAAGCCCTCAATGAGCTCAAACCCTCAATCCCTAAACCCTCAAAGCAGAAGGCCCTTGAGGACGCAGCTTTGGAAGTGTATACCTACCATAAAGCTCCAGTTACCTAAATAGTGTAGTACATGCCTACAGTAGAAGCCAAAAAGTTGGAAACCCAATAGCCTCGATCCCTAAGAGTAATGTATCGGGAATCCCAGCACTATTTGGCCTTAATCCGGTTTCCAACTTTATGGGGTTTACTGTAGGGTAACGGTAACCAGGCAGGAAGGAGAAAGTCTAAACGTTCATGTCAGGATGGTTCCTTCAAGGAACAGGTCCAACAAAATCGCACCGTGGAGTACTCCGGAACCCAGTATAAGCTCCAGGCTGGCAAAATCGTCAAGCATGTTGACTTTGCCTGGCAACTCTGTACCCAAAGGATCCTAACACCCACGTCATGAAGGCTCTGCTACGTAGAATTGAAACATGGATTCTGTGTTAGCGTTCGCGGTCCAATAGTCAGGGGCAAACCCTACCTTAACCCCGAGTAACCTACCTTTTTAAGACTTATATACTTATACGAGGAAATCGTACTATGGAGCCCTAAACGGTTAGGTATTGCAATTTTGTAACTGCAGGGTTCAAGTAAACCCTAAACCCTGTCGCAGCAGAATCTCAGGTCTGTACGGCAAGGCTTCGCATTTAAAATGCTCGGGATTCCAGCCAAGCCTGATGCATGTGAACCACCCCACGCCCTGAAACACTGAAACACTAAACCATCCTGAACACGAAAGAACCTAAAGCAATACATCCCTAAACCCGAAAATCCTAAACCCTGAAACCCTGGATCTCGAAAACCCTGAATAGATGCTAAACTCCAAGTTTGTTAAACACCGAAATAAGAAAAAAAACAACACCTAAACTTGAAACTCCAGTGAATCTTTGCGAGATCCCCAGCCCAAGCAGCCCTGGAGACAAAACTGCCTCCTCCGTTCTGCGCGGCCTGGTCTGGAGCCCAGGTTGTGCTTGTAGATTTGGGCTCTTTGAAGTTAGAGAAAGAAGTCCAGGGTCGTGGGTTTGGGGCTTACAGGTAGTTTGGCGCTTTAAGGCCGGTTATACAAGTCTACTTGTATCCCGAGGCGTCAGCCATGATTTTCTCGATGGCTGTGTTGTCGATGTCTGGACCAACACATGGAATCTCACTCGCACGCCAAGAGGGGAACGCGTTTCCAAACAAGCAGGCCCCAGACTGCATCCTACAGTTTGCTCAAGTGGTGGCGCCGAGAAACCAATGCCGCTGTTAATCAGCTTGCTCCGTAGTTGCCGCGCACTTCCGACAACTGCGCCGATCAAGGGGAAGACCGCCGGAGTCATCGAATAACCATGGGGCTCGGGTGGGGCCTTCTCAAAATGCACCTTCTGCAGACCAGCTTGTAACATTGAGCTGGCCTCTCGCTCGTCCTGCGAAAAACCCAGCGCCAGAAAGAAAGCCTGCTCCGTCTGCACATCCGTCGACACATGTAGACCAAACTCCATGGACACAAAGTCGCAACGCGGCATGGGTGGGTCGGGCCTTTCGCGGCCGAGGCAACACCTTGAACTCAGTTCTGCGCCCATGGCCTTTGAGCACCGAAATCCACACCTACCCTTTCCAAACCCTACAAAATAGTAGGTTATGACCCCTTAATTAGAGGGTCTGACCCTTAAAACGGTAGGTTTTTGGATCCACAGGTAGGAGATACACGGAGGGGGTTCCAATCTTGTTGTTCGGGCCTCAAGTTTTGTGCCTCCAGCGGCCCCAGGGCAAAATCCCAACATTGGCTGGCACGATGGAGACGGTGACTCCCAGCCAACGAGATGGCCAATCACATCGCAAGACCTACACCCGCATCATATTAGGGCGACCTGGAACCGCTGACGCCAAGGACCGGAACCCTGAACCTCAGGTGTGCACTCTGAAACAGAATCCTGCACCACACCACAACATGAACCTCAGGCCCCGTGACGCAAAGCTTCTTGCGGCCCCTATGATAACACCCCTGAAAATTGCGCAACCTCACAATTCAAACACTACAAGTTCCGAAAACTCGAAAATCCTGATTGAAACAGCAAATGCTACAGCTAAAGCACTCAACAAAAGGGCCTTTTTCTAGACTCCCTTGAAAGCAGGCAGGAACAGAAAGCACGGTGCTATACTGCTAACGCCTACTGTAATCAGTGAATCCACGTAAGTCCTAAAACCCTCGACTGTAAACCTTAAGCTACCAGGGCCTCACAAGGTGCTTCGTGATAAAAGGTTTTTGTTTTTTTGAAGGCCCTTTTTCCGTCTGCAAATAGGAAAGGTTTAGGGTTTAGGGTTTGCAGGGTAGTTGGGGGCCCAGGTAGCCCCTACTTGGAGAATCATGGGTCGTTATAAGGGTTATAAGTAGGGTAACTATATAGTTATAGCCCGCATTAGGGGACTTATAACTTTACTTGTAATTAACCCAAAACCCTAGTCCCTAAATCCCTAAACCCTAAACCTCCAAGTAGACCCCAAAACCCTAAGCATTAAGCGCCGAAGAGAATGCCAAGCTCTCGACCGCTCCCGCTCCAAAAGGCCTGGGTAGAGGGTCTTTAGGGTTTGCAATTCGGGGCCTTCTATGATATAGGCCTTTCCTACACAAAAGGTTTTAATACGACTTCATACGGGCTCTATAATTTGAACACGGAAGTGGGTATGGGGTATTTGAAGATCTTTTCTACACAAAAGGTTTTAACGGGACTTCATGCAGCGGCCTTGGCCAACGGAATAGGGTGTGGAACGGGCATACCATGCCGTGACTGTACCCATAGGCCCCAAAGTAGTTCCTTTTGGGATTACCTTATAGGATTCTATATATGAACCCCCAAAAGGAACTACTTTGGGGCCTCTGGGTAAATGTAACATTAAAATCCGCAAAATGGGAAGGTGGTATTAGTACCAAGCGAACATCAGCGCTCTGTCGTCGACTGCTCAGTGGACGAGGACGAGTGGTACTACTCGTACGCATACGAAACCCCGAACACCTGAACCGTCCTTAGCCTCGAGTTCTGCCGTAAACCGTATACCCTAAACTTCATGAGATTCCGGCTTAATGTATTACCTATATATAACGATAACCATTAAAGCCCTAAACTTCCCTAAATGATAAGATCCCGGCTGCATTTCTTGCCTAAGCCCGAAACCCCGAGCTTCCCCAAATGAGATTCCGGCTTTAGGGTGGACCACTCCTCCATGATCTGGCGAAGGAGAGCCGCCTGAGCAGAAGCTTTGAAGCATCAGTTGTGGGGTTCGGGTTCTTTCAATAGCTCCTTGAGGTTTAGGGTTTGAGTTCGGATTCCTTGAAGAGTCCCTTTAGCTTCGGTGCTGCTTTTTGAGGATTCCGTGATACACAACCGGAACCTGCTTGTCGGGAATCATGGGGAACTAAAGGTTAACCTTTTTGATTTTATAGGGATTATATAGAGACTATACTACCCAAAAAAGGTTAAAGGTTGCCCACTCTACTACTAGGGAAAAACGGCTCTATGGCATAACTAGTTCATGGCTGGGATAGGACTAGAAATTTAAGTTCTACTTCCTTATTGGGTTTAAGTGCCCATAAAAATGTAAAATGTTACCCAACTATGACAAAGATAATGGGTGTTGACGGTGCCGGGCTCTGGGGGTTCAGGCCAAGTTGAAGGGTTTCGGATCTAGGGGCGTAGGGTCTAAGGGCCCACCTTAACCCTGAAGAACCTACCTTTTTAGGGTTCCTTATGATTTCTTTCTATAAGTCCTTAAAGATGTAGGTTCTTCGGGAGTAAGGTAGGGTTTAGGGCCAAAGTTCCAGGATTTTGGGGGGTTTCGGGTTCAATTCTTCGTGGGTTTGGTCCTATGGGCTCTGCAATGCAATGTGTGCGGGATGGGGCCGTCAAGTCAGACGATATGTTCCCTCTGAAGATGGAAACTGTAAGGCCAGCAGCCCGAAACTTAAACCCTGCACCCCTGACAAGTGGATAACAAGCTACGCAGGAGGTCAACATTCGCCAGACCCAGGTGGCCAGCCAAAGGCAAGAAAAAGAGATCTCTGGACGAGAGTAGGGCAGACGATGCTCGCTTCCGGCTTGGAGATGCGCGGCTCTTGGCGGAGCCACTTACGCAAAGTTGCAGCGGTCTGGGCGCTGGACTCGGGTCATCAATGCCCTGAGTCCGCCATCTCGCAAACAGAAGGAACGCACTTTTGGTAGCCCTGAGGGCCAGTTCCAACCAGGGCACTGTCTGCGGGTTCCATTGGGGAGGCCGCCATCACCACATCGCCAGATTGGCAAATGCCACCGCCCGGTGATCCGATGGGTGCGGCCAGGAAGATTCGCCTTGGTTAAAGCGATTTAAGGTTTGCGGGGGCTGGGTGCAATTGATGCCAAGGGGCATTGCTGCACCCCGGCTCTCCGGGGACATTGATGATCAATCACTTGCCCACCACGTGTGTTCGCACCATCTGAATGCGATGCTTCGCCAAAGCTTGCTGTTGCGCAAAGCTAAGCCTGCCCGAGACCCTGAACCCAATTATGGATGCCTTATAGACCCCTTTAAGGATCCCTATGAAAGGGAATCCTAGGTAATTATTAACGCCGCTGAAGATACTGCGTCCGTTAAGGTCTGCAAGCCGCCTCCGATACCAGTTGCCGCAAAGCCCTCTGCTTCACGAGCTTAGGGTTTAGGTTTAGGGTTTAGAGTTTAGGGTTTAGGATTTTTAGGGTTCAGGGCTTGCATCTGTCTGCACCTGGGTTGTGCACACAGCAGGACGCATCTGCATAATATAAGATAAAACAAATCGTAAAAGCCCTGTAGTCAAACCCCATTATATGTAGAGGCCTTATCAATAACCTACACTATTTTGGGGGGTTCCTCTTTATACTAGTGTATAATGGCCCCAAAACCCTGTTCTATTCATTAAGGCTCCTACGCTATAGAACCCTATTATTATAGATCCCTTATAGGGCCCTTTAAACAAAGAGCCCTTTAAAAGGAACCCTATTCTACTTATGAAGGCCCCTATAGTACACCGCAAGCCCGGGGAGGGGGAGGGAGCGGCCTCCTCCCTCAGCTGCCCTTGGCACCTTCTGGGGGTTACCGGTCGTGTTGTGGCACTTCAGTCAAGGGCTTGTGGGTTTGGGGTTTCGGGTTTAGGGGCTGAGGGTAAGGGCTTCTGGTTTTGGGGCTTCGGGTTTAGGGGCTTAGGGTAAGGGCATTTGGGTTTTGGGGCTTCGGGTTTAGGGGCATAGGGTAAGGGCATTTGGGTTTTGGGCTTCGGGATTAGGGGCTTAGGGTAAGGGCTTTGGGTGCAGGGTTTCGGGCTTCATCATTTTGTGATTCTAGGGTTTAGGGTTTTCAAGGTCTTGATTTCGAGCACAAGGCGTCGGACTTGCGGTAAGACTTGGGCTTTCAATTTGTCGGGCAGCCGGGGCACACTCTGTCATTCATCAGCGGCTGGTCGGGATCACTAGGCTCAGGGTCAAGGGTCTTAGGGTTCGAGATTCGGTCCCGAATGAACGCCTTACAGTTCAAGCTGCCGCCAATGTGCAGGCTTCGGAGAGTGATGGCTACTCAGAAGCGGGAGAATCAATCCTGAGCTATCGGCCCCTCTGGGTTAAGAACTTTAAGCATTGTATTTCAAAAACTATCCCCCCCCTTAGAACCATAATAAAAATAGTGTGTTTAAAAATCTCTTGGGTTTTATATGAACTAAAGAACAATTCCTAAGGAGGCTGTAGAAAATCTGTCATGAGCAGGGTGCAGGCTTTATAGCTTTGCTCTTCGATGCGATCTCAACTAGCACGGCGCTGAACTCTGAAGCCCGAGGGCCGAACTTCTGACATCAACTCGCAATCCCACACTCTCGACACTTAGGGTTTAGGGTTTATAGGGTTTAGGGTTTAGGGGTTTAGGGTTTAGGGGTTTAGGGTTTAGGGTTTAGGGTTAGGGTTTAGGGTTTAGGGCTTATAGGGTTTAGGGTCCTGGGTTGTTGGATAAGCAATAAGGCTTGGGAGCTAGGACAGCATTGCGTTAGAATGCAACAACATAGAAGTCTCAGTCACCGATGCTCAAGCCGGGCGAAGCATCACAACGGATAATCAACATCGATGAACGAATGCATACATCATCCCTCCTTTTGGATAAATAAACACCATGTGCGCATCGTCATGGTCATGATCATGGTGGTGATGATCATCATCACTGTCGCCACGATCATTGTCAGCATGATCCGCATCTGGTCCGTCAACGACATCTCCATCGTAGCATCAATGTGAGCATGCTCATCGCCAATAAATCCGTATCTTCCCCATGCTCGTCACCACAATCAGCATCGTCATCATCGTCGTCATCCTCCTCAATGTCATCACCAGCATACATGTATCATGATCACCATCCTCATCGTCGTCGTCATCATGACCATCATCATCACCTACGTGGCAAACAGGCCATAAACCAGCGCCACGTCACCCGGCCTTTCCCACTTCTCTGCGGCGACCTTCCTCTCTGTAGTGGGAAGTCCCGAGACCTGGGTTTCAGAAAGTGGGGGATGCGAATGCAAGATTCCGGGTTCAAGTTTTAGGGTCGAAGATCGAAGACCTGAGCCCTTTTCAACCCTAAACCGTAATTAAACCCTTAACCCTGACAGAGCTTTCGGGCATAGGGTGTTGGGGTTACGGATAGGGTTTGGTATTCCCAGGTCAATTCTGGTTCGAGGTTTGGAAGGTCTCGGTCCCCCACTTCCCCAAACCTGTAAATGCTCCCTTAACTTGACCTACCAACCTACTTCTTGTAGGGTCATCATCAACCCCGTATTTAGGGTTTATAATGGTTAATACCAAGCATGGTTTATATAACATAGGTTATCGCGGTCTAAGGTGGTGATGCTAGGCATGTAGACCCCTGATTGGTGAACCCCTTTCAAACTCGAATCCAGACCCCCAAACCCAAAACCCCGAGACCACACAAACCACTATTGAAGCGCAACGCCCAAACGCTGAACCTTTATGCCTTAAACCCGCCACAGGTCGCTGAAACTCCCTTAAGTGATTCCTCAAACGTCTAAAGACCGTTTCAATCAACTCTTCCCGGAACCCGGTAAAGGATCCCTTAAAGGACCCCCTATAGATTCCTTTGGATCCTTTAAAGGAACCCCTAGAAATCCCCTAAAGGATCCTTTAAAGGAACCCCTACAGATCCCTTTAAAGGATCCTTTAAAGGATCCTTTAAAGATCCCCTAAAGGATGGTGTAAAGGAGCCCCTATAGATCCCCGAATCCCATGTTGCCCATCGAAGATCTCCAGGATGGTCATCACCATTAGGGTTTCGAGTTTAGGGTTTAGGGATGAGGGTTTTAGATTATGGTTTATGGTTTAGGTTGGGGGGTGATGTGGATCCCTCATGCCACGATCCAACCAATTAATGAAGGGCCTGGCGTAGTGTAACCAAGGACGTCGCGATTGGCCACGAGGCCCCTGTAGGCCCGGATGATGCCGCCATTGCCGCCACCACAATTTCGTAGTAGGTCAAGCCGTAGTTCCGCTCCGTCCAGCCACCGCCGCGATTCCACGGACGGCTCAGCATCCTCTCCAGTGCTCGTCGACGGGGATCTGGACCGCGCACTCTGTCGGGGTGCCCGGTGCAGCCTCTGCGGTGTTCGCTGCGGGCTCCGGCAGGCAGCTCGTGGCATCGGACTCAGTCGTCCGGCAACCGGCTTTCTTGGTTGCACAGCCTGATGGCACGTTTGGCAGAGCTCACCAACCAGGCCGTCGGCCTGTCCTACAGGCTTACGCTCGAGCCCTGATCAAACCCATGATGCCTACCCTAAGGGTCCATGTACTCATATAGTATATACATTGGCCGTAATGTAGTCCCTATATAGGTACTTTGGGGCTCATGTATCTCTATATGGGTACATGGACCCTTAGAGCTACAACTCTAAAACCTTGAAGCGCTAGACGCGTTAAACCCTGAACACCCGACAACCTTTGGACTGACCTAAACCGACTCAACCCCTAGGCCCTAAACCCAAAAAACTTCAACCCTCGACCCTAAAAAATCCCCAAAAGGGTCCCTTGTAAAGGAGCCCCTATAGATCCCTTAAAGGATCCTTTAAAGGAACCCCTAGAGATCCCTTTGAAGAATCCCTGAAAGGAGCCCTGAAACTCGGCCCCGTCACCAACATCTCTGCAGAGAAAGCCAAAGCCGACTCGTATCGCTCCATGGCCAACTGCAGGAGAACACAGGTCTTAGGACTTTAGGGGTGCGTACGCGTCCATATTGCTAGTTCATGGTTGGGATAGGATCAAAAATTTACATGTTGATTCCTTATGGGGTTTAAATACCTATAAAATGTAAAATTTTGCCCAACGTCGACAAAGATTAAATTTTATAGGGTGTACACGGGTTTATAAGAGGTTTGTATAGGGTGTCAGGAGAGCACGGGTTCTTTGGCATTTACAAGGCTTGGTGCTCTAAAACCAAAGGGGAGAAAGAGGGACCCTTAATGGGGACCCCTACCCTATAATGGGGTAAATCATGGGTATATAATGGCTATATCAAGGGTACATACCTAGGGGTCCTTATTCAGGGTCCCTCCGTTTTTCCCTTGGATAAAAGGGTTCCTGTAAGGTTCCTTGGGGACGGGGTATGGCGTTTGTAGTGGGTTGTTTTCGGGATGTCGGTTTGAGGTGGGCTCAGGGTTAGAATCGTGTGACAGTAGGGGTTTCGGGTTTGGGGGGGTTGGGATTAGGGTTTGTGGGCTTTAGATGAGGTTGAGGTTTCGGGCTCTTCGGGGTTTTGGGGGCTTCGGGTTTCAGAGGCTTCGAAGTTCAGGAAGTTCAGGGATTTACAGTTTAGGGCCTGTTTAGGGTATAGATCTCAAGCCGAGGAGAAGAGTTCTGAAATCGGTTCGTTAGTTCAAGCCTTTCATTTAGGAGGTTCAGCGGCTTAAGAATGCAGCCGGAGAAAACCGGTAGATCAACACGCCCAGGGTTATAAAACCTGTTGCTTTAAGGCTTATGGTTTGGGGTTTAGAGTTTAGGAATTTCGGGGGTTTACGATATCTTCAGCGACCCTAAGCCCCCATGAACTCTATAAGTCAGCAAATCGAACCACCTTCCCCAAAGGCTCCATGTACCCATATACTAGTTCCTATATAGGGACCCCTTTAAGGAATAAGTACCTACCATATGGGCACATGGAGTCTTAGGGTTCGGAACATGGTGAACAACGAAAGCAACTGCAAAAGAAGGCCTGACGGGTCAGGGGCTCAGAGATTCGGCTGGTGCATACCTCTGAAGGTGCCCCCGCCCTGTAATAGTGGTATAATACGGTTGATGATATAAATCCTGCATGACCCATAATAAGGAATATACCATAATTCCCATGTATTCCTTATTATGGGTAATGCAGGATTTATATCATCAACCGTAGGAATATAATGGGGCCCTAATATAATCCTTATAGTCACTATTACAGGGTGGCGTCCCCTTCCCCTGTTCGCAAGAAGCCAAGGCAGTGGACTCTAAACCGCCAACCAGGCCTGAATACTGGGGAATGAGGGGCCTCAATGATTGGGATAGGGTTGTGGGGTGGGTTAGGATGATTAGATAAGCGACACATTATTAAGGAATCGAAAGCAAAAGTATTAGTGCTAATTCTGGTGTATATATATATATATATATATATTATATATATAACTATTCCTAATGTATAATTATATATATATATATATATATATCATTTTGGGTCGTAGCGGGGCGAGCTGAACCCAAAAATGCCGCGGTTGGCGCAAAATGTCTGCCGACCTCGCGAGCTTCTACTCTGAATGGCATTTCTTACGAAGCCTTAATCATAGGGATCCTTAGGGGTGTAGGGGGGAGGGGTGTAGGGGACTATATTTCCTTAAATAGGCCTTATTAGTCCTTATTATGGGCCTTAAGGCCCCCTACCCCCCCTCCCCCTACACCCCTTAGGATCCCTATGACTTAAGGGTCCATGTACCCAACTAGGTTCCTTTAAGGGTTCCTTTAAGGGTACCATAAGGGTTCTATAAGGGTCCTATAAGGGGTCTATAAGGTTTAAGGTTTAAGGGTCCATGTACCCAACTAGTATATGCTTCGGCCCCAATGTCCCGATATGGGGAGTACTTGAAGGCCAATGTATATACTATTTGGGTACATGGACCCTTGCGGAAGCACATGATGCAATCCAAACCCGTGGCTCAGCGACGCATCCAGTTCAGAGGAGCATCGAAGTATAGAGCTCATACTCTTATATCACCATGCTTCTAACAGCTCAGAAGGCTCTACAGCCAGGGTTTCAAGAAATGTTCCGAATCCGTCTTGGCCGGATAGCGGGCCGGGATAAGGCAAGATTTCGGTAGACTTGGTGAGACCTTTGGTTAGTAGGGAATGGCAGAATGGTAGTAAAAGTAGTTGTAATTGTACCCCATTCCTCCATTCCCTACTAACCACAGGTAAGAGACATGACAGAAGATAGAAGCCCGGCAAGCTCTTTGTAGAGTTCTTTCCGCGGCGAAACCCTGAACCCTGAACCTATACCGCCCCTAGAGCCATAATACAAATATTATTTGTTAATATTCTCTTGGGTTTTAGAAGAAAAACTGTAAAAACATAATTCCTAAGGAGAGTTTTACATGAACAAAACTGTAAAAATAATTCCTAAGCAGACTATAGGAACCCTTTGCCTCGTAGTTCCCGAGCAGTGACTGCTCCCTCGCCGCCTCCGCAGTCTTCGTCTACAGGTGCTGGGACAGGGCAAATTGGGAGTTTCCGAACATAGGGGACCCTAGTATAGTACCCTAAATAGTAGGATCCTTATAATAAGGATCCCAAATAAGGTACCCCTAATTTTCTGAAACTCCCAATTGGGTCCAGCCTTGAGTAGGGGTCGAGGCTCTAGGGGCCACCCAGCGAGTTTAGGGTTTAGGGCGTAGGGAAATGGATCAAAACCCTCAGAGAGCCCAAGACCCCTTAATTAAGCAATATACCTTAGATCATTATAGGGGCTTCATATGATGATTTAAGCTATTTTCTTGAATTAAGGGGTATTGGGCTTACTGGGCCATGTAATGACGGTTTCATCATGATTCAGCTGCAGAAGCAGGGTCGTGAAGCAGTGAGATTTCAGATTGCATGTATAGTATAATCCGAGGTGATCGGAAAGCTTCTACAATAAGAAAACCGTGCAGCAAGGAGCAGGGATCACCTTCAAAGCCGAAACATTGAATGACCGAAGCCCAGGCAAGTAGGTTCATGGGTAGTTATAAGTGAGGTTCTTTCAGGGTTCTATCGGGTTTAGGTTTTAGGGTAGTTGTAAGTAGGGTTATAAGTAGGCTAACTCTATACTAACTAGGGGACTTGTAAGCCCACGTATAACTACCACACGAACCTCCAAGTAATGCCCCTGAATTAAGTGAAGGGGCCGAGCACCACACCACGGATGCCGGAAAAAAACACGAGGGAGTACAGTAAACCCCATAAAGTTGGAAACCCGATAAAGGCCAAATAGTGCTGCGATTCCCTATGTAATACTCTTAAGGATTGAGGCTATTGGGTTTCCAACTTTTGGGCTTCCACTGTATATCATAGGAGGCCGAAAATGGGTTGGGGGTTCAGTAGGGATTAGGGCGATTAGGGTTCCCATAATAGGGTTCATATTAAGGAGTCCCTATACCCCAAGAATCTTAAACCCCCCCCTTTTGGCCTCCCATCAGTATATTCCTCCTTTCCTTCGTTGAGGGGTACAGTACCTCAACCCCCCCATAAAACCTACCTTTTTAGGGGGTGCTTATTCTGACTTCCTGATATAAGTCCTTAAGAAGGCATCGTTAATTATTCAAGGTTCAGGTAAACCCTAAACCCCTAAACCCTAAAGCCCTAAACCCTGAACCGTGAACCAGGCAGTGTTGGATTTGTGCTCCCTGGCAACGACGGCCTTGATGTCGCGCTCCAACTCAGCCTGCAGAGCTTTGGCTTTGGAGGTCTGGGTTTAGCGTTTAGGAACTTACCCAGAGGGTCCATGTATACTACAATTATGGAGTTAGGCCCCAAAAGACCATCCTTATGATGGGTTTGGGGGCTTAATTCCATAATGGTGGTATATAAGGAGCCTCTGGGTTAGCTTAGGTTTGCATACTAGGGATCTATGGAAGATGATACGGTTTCCATGCCATGGTAGATGGATAGAAACTCTTTGGGTTTGGAGTTCGGGTTCAACGTACGTCGAACACCATATTTCTTGGGGAGATCCCTGCACATAGTAGCCATAAACCAAAAATCAACCGATGCACTCAACAACATGAGCCATAAACACAGAAGCAGAAGCATCAAACAACAAGCCTGAACCCAAAATTGCAAACCGTATAAACCCACCCTGACCACCCCCACCCCCCAAAAAAAAACAAACAAAAGCCCTGAAGAGGGTGGGAGCTCAAAGGGATGAAGGGTTGCTAATATAGGGAGCCAACTAGGGACGTACACAACACGTACACAAAACACAAGCTTCGGATACCCAGAATTTAAGGCATCCAAGAACAGAATGATATCCACTCAAAAAGTACACACATGCGCGCTTGGGAAGTTCCGAAGACAAGTTGTTTTGGTTTTGGATGAAACCTTGGCGCAGGAACCCGAGTGCCAATAATGAAATCTATACTACGCAAGGTCTCAACTCTTGCCACAGCAAAGCCAGACATTGCTGTGCTATGAAGCTTCTGCAGGCCGGCCGGGCCAAGTTTGTGGATCTCCAGAATCTGCGGCAACATCGTCAAGATGAGATCTGTGATCATGTACCACGAAGCATTTGCGATTTCACTGTGGGGCGCCTTGCCCAGGGGGGTCGCGCCCTCTGAATAACAGACCGGCACCTACAACTCTAAGAGACCGCTGTCGGAACATGTAAACCCTCCTGGATGACTAATTAATAGACCCTATAAACCCTATGTCCTAAACTAACACTACCAATCCATGAAAACACTAGAGCCCCTGCCCACCGGCGTGGTCGGCACGGCTCGCCGTGGTGGCGCCATGGCTGCCGTCCCGCTGGAAATCCGCTGGACAATTGGAGGTTATTTAGAACATGGTATGTCTAGGACTCTAAGGGTTCTAGTTCGTGTTTCGTGGTTGAGAGACGACGGTTTGGAATCTGGAAAATACATTAACAATATTACCTGCAAGGTGTGCAAATAGACGGCGTCGAAACGTTCAACAGTAAGCTGTGCTTCATGGGCAGGTGTAAGGTGTCGGGTGAGTGCCTGGGTCTTGGCACTTCGGGTTTAGGGTTTCGTTTCAGCGTATAGAGTGCAGCAAGTTGGGGGGGACACGAATGGCACTTCCCCACATCCAAGCAACGCGGCTGCAATACTGAGCTTTGTTCAAAGGAGCTTTGTTGGGAATCCGACGTAACTCCATGGCCACAGCCCCAAGCCCAAATATTGAAAACCCGCAGCCCAAACAAAAGCAACGTGAATCCACCAAATTCGATTGTATGGCTTCATGGGTTGGGGTCCTAAGACATGTTTTGGGAAGTTGAAAAGTCATTCTAGGGTTAATACAATTCAACTTGAAGAAACTTATATACACATTGTGGTGCAAGCGTGTAGGTTTACGGCTTGGGGTGGCCAGGAAAAACCTTCGAAGCAAGTGTTTCTTTTTTGGCTGTTGCAGGTGAAACAGTCGGAGGCCACATTGCGAATTGGCCGCGGAAAGCTTTCAATAAGGCCTGGTGACCCTACTATAGAAGGGTAAGAAAGACGTAGGACAATGTCGACGCCCTGTCCATGAAATTCCGCTGCCTGCAATGACTATGAACTACAAACCGATGTGTGAAGTCTAAGAAATTCTAAGAAGCCAACTAGTCTCCGGCACCATCAGGTCGACTTGCCCTTCTTCTTGCCATGCGCTTTCGCTTTCGCTTTCTTCTCCTGGAGCTGAAGCTGTAATAAGGTGTTAGAATCAAACTTAGTAGCGATTGTGCCAAATCTTGGAAGTGTTGGTGGACGTTGTGTCGGGAGTGGCGGATCGTGCTATTCGTTGTCAGGAGAAGCACTCGGGAGACGCCAACCTGTCCAACGACATGAGCTCTTGATCGCGCTCGAAGGCAAGGTTCCTTCAAGCATCTTTAACCCACTTTGTAAAACAAAAAAACACGTTTGACTATGTTCGCACACCGGTCTGCCATGACACGCTCCATTCTACAGGTACGGCATGCAGCTTTCCGCGGACCACGCAATCTGCAGAAAACCTGTATCTCGCGCAGCTTAACTTAGTGAATTTCAATGCCAATCAAGAAACTACAACTTTCACTTGTTGCCGTTTCTGTTGACCATCACAAATGTACATGGCCAATGGCAGGGATTTTGGATCTGCTTGCGCCGCACGCGACAAAAATGAACAATCAGGCAATTTCATGCTGGTCCACCTTGTTTCGACATTTGTGGAGCTGCAACGCCATTTCCAACATGTCCAGGCTAAAAGCGACTGAATTCATGGAACCTAGACGGCCCACACGTGAAACCCGAGTTTTGCACACCGATGGCCGTCCTCGTCAAGCCTCCAAATGAGCCCAAACGATCTCGCAACCTTCCCTGATGCTTAGGTTAAGACTTCACATCGATCCGTATCGAACGATGCTTCCACGGTAAAGATGCTTGAAATTCGATAGTAATATTACCGAGCTCGGCAGTTGCACGCTGCACAACCAGAACCTTCCCGTATTGAGGCCTTAGAGCCATCGATTCGGGGTGCGAGTTTGGAAAGCTTGCTTTCGGCCTTGCCTGCGTGCAAGCCACAAAATAAGCCTACAGGGAATTACGGCGTAAATACTAAAGTGGGGTTACCGGCCTAGGATCCTGGAAAATTCAGCTCCCACATGTTTCCGTCAACCGTGGATGCCAAATCTTTGCATGTCGTTTGAGTGAGCATGTTGCTCGTTCTGCGACTCGTCAATGACCTGGCAAGAGCAAGGATCCTCCAGGAATGTGGTTTACGGCTGCAGACAAACTTGCTGGCTAAACCTACCATGTGAGGCTTCCAGGCTACAGCGGCTTTAGGGTGCTGAACAGGAGTCGCTTTGGGGGGTAAGGGTTTGGGGTTAAGAATTGTTGGATTCAGAAGGAAACCGGAAAATGCAGGGCCTTTAGGGTTTTGGGTTTTAGGTCTACTTGGGGTATAAAAGGAGCTATGTTTGTGCGTGGGATCCAAATAAAGTCTTCTCTTTGGGCCTTGATGACTAGACTCGGCTTTTGGGGTATATCATGATTTTGCTAGGCTTGAGGCTTTTGGGGTCATAAAGAAATTTGAAAAGGGAGGCCATCACAATTAAAAGGATTATCCCCAAGCACTCCCGCAAGCGCCCTGTGATAGATACTTTATGGTCCCCAATAGTTAGTGGTATTTGGATATAATGGAGGAAAGATGGGGGTCGAGGTCAGGAACGCTCATGAATGATATTGGTCATTCTCCAAGCCCCTGCATCATACATAGTCGTATAAACCCTAAGCCTTAATCCCAAAGCCCTCCCTAAACCCAGAAACCACATAGTCCGACATGACTTGGAAGCTCTTGGGCTTAGTGTGTGCTTTGCTTCCCTACCTGGGAACAAAGAAACCTGCAGTTCAGGCTTCCTTATTCGAGCGGTATGGATCCCAATATTGGGGGCATCACAGAAAGGGGATTTGTTGCCGAGAAGTCGGTGTTGAGTTACATGAGTGCTTCTCTTTTGGACCTTGTACAGGATGTCGGTTTACGTTTTACGGTTTAAGAAGGTTTATAGCGCATAGGGTCTAAGGAGTTTAGGGTTTAAGGACGTCCAAGGGCTTTATAGGGTCCAACCTAGGCAGTGATGTGGCCCCTCAAATCTCGGGGGCCTCAAAAGGTAGGATGAAGGTAGGTGGGATATTCCCAAGTAAGAGTCCTTATATGAGGGATCCATATTCCCACCTACCTTCATCCCACCTTATGTGGCCCCTCCAATCCAGGTACTGCTCAAGACAACTACCGCAAAGACCTCCTGCAGCATGGTCTTCCAAGCCCACATCTCACACTATAGAACCCTAAACCCTAAACCCTAAACCTCCCTTATAGACCCCTTTTCAGGATCCCTTTAAAGGGACCCCAGGTTCTTATTTGGGAGTTTCCGAACATTAGGGGTACCTTAATCGGGTCCTTATACAGTAAAAGCCAGAAAGTTGGAATATGATTATCCTAAACCCTTTATGGTAAATTATAGGGTATCCTACCCTGAAACCATATTCCAACTTTCTGGAGTTCCCTTTAAGCCCAAACCCCAAAATAGACCCCAACCCCTAAACACGTAGATGGGGGATACGGGGTCTGGGCCCAGGGCCCAAAGTGCAAATTGAAGGGAGGCTTCGGCAAAAACGTGAACGTGAACCAGCTGGCACGACACAGGCAACTCTTCAGGGAGTTTATTGGAGCTATACCTGATTAAGAAACCTTGGCTCTTTATCAGGGGTGTTGGGGAAGCCCCAGGACAAGCCAAACCTTAAACCCTGAACAGTTAACCGTAAACCCAAACCCTGAACGCTAACCTTTACCCTTGACTTAACACCTAACACCTGAACCGTAAAACCATAACCCCAAACAGTCAACTTTCATGAAACCCAAACCCGAAACCCCTCACCAGCAGGCCAACCTTGGACTTGGACGGCGCCGCGGCTGCGCCAGCCTCCGCACCATCCTGAACCGGGTTCCCAAAATGCATGGGCCTTGAGTAGAAGTCGTGATGTGCCACCCTCAGGCGCTTTTACCCGAAAGACACACTCAACACTGCTTTGACGATCAAAACCCGACAACCCCGAATTCCGACCCGAAGTCCCAAATTAATCTATAGCGGTTGTATAATATAAGCAAGAGTTGTGGGGTGCATTATGCAGCAGCCAGTTCCGAACCCTAAGAAACACGATCTTAAAGTCTGGGGGGCCGCTACATTGCCCGAAGTGGCTTCGATCTCGTTTTGAACCCTAAACTCATAGGGATCCTTAGGGGTGTAGGTGACTATATTTCCTTAAATAGGCCTTATTAGTCCTTATTATGGGCCTTAAGGCCCCCTACCCCCCCTCCCCCTACACCCCTAAGGATCCCTATGATAAACGCTTACTCCGGAAGCTGCTGGGTTTTTTTCCGGGTTGAGTCACAAAGAGAGGGCTTTCCTGGACCCTGTAAGGTTCTTGATCATGATTTCCATATATGAGGATCTTCACGTAGGATAAGTAGGACCAGAGTTATCAGTACCCTAATGAGTTAGGTTGGCACGAACAATCGCAAATATGACCCTCTAAAGTCCGAGAGAGGACGTTCCAAGATACCTCAGAGGCGTTCCTAGCGGGGTTAGGCTTTTGGCAACTTATATCTGACTTACTCAATCCCTTCATCATTCCAGTAAAGCTTGAAGTTTGGGGCGTAGGGTTTCAGCCTGGGATTGATAGTTCATGGTTTCAGGTTTCGGGTGGAGGGTTTTGAATTTTATGGTCGACGTGAAGCACACAACCATAGGTCTCGCAGGTGTTCAAGCATACTCGAGTAAAAGAGCTTCCATAATTGGGCTTTTTTTGTTGGCGGAATGACTATGACCAATTCGGGCGCGATCCATTCGCTGCTTTAACAGAAAAGAACACAAAGAGGTGCTGCAACAAGTTGTTCATGCCCACTATATTACCCTGTCGCCTCCGCATTTACTATGGGTGTGAGCTGTTACAAACTCATGTGATTCACACCGAAACCTCAAGACCTGAACCCCTAAATCGTTGAACCCTTTGCTAAATCCCTTTTTTGTACTCAGTTCCTGAACGCTAAACCCTTAAAACCTTAAGCCCTATACCCTAAGCCCCTCCGCCTCCATGAAGGCACCACCGCCGCCTTTCGCAGCCAAGTCGGCCTGGCTCCGCAAACCATGTGCCCTGCCGTACACTGTATGCCTGTCGCTATATATGCTTGATGTAATCTAAGATAAGGAACCCTAGTAGGACTCTGATTGGTTAGTATTCAAGCGTGTATAACTGTTACACACCCCTATCGGCACGCCGCTACGAACCCTGGTTGAAGCATGTGTGTCATGCTATTCATAACTAGGGCATAAGGCTCGGGGCGATAAGCAAATTGGTGGAGGTTTTGGCGGTTCGAGGGAGTCGACCTACACCCCAAGCCAAGAACCTGCACCCCAAACCCAAGACTCTAAACACCAAAGGTTCTAACCACAGGAGGATACACAGTTTGAGACTGTCCTATTCAACATGTCCAACACTGAATGCTGTCTGGTTGGCTCACTCCATGTTTTGACCGCGGCCACATTCGCGAATCAAGGCGTTGCCTCGCGCTGCAGGAGTTCCGGGCCTCAGGAGCGACTGGTGGCCGGAGGTCGTTTTGCTCATCGGAGAGGTCCGTCGCGGGCCCCAACGTCCCAGCGGCGCTCAACTCGAACGAAGAGTTGGGTTGCGATCATCAATGAGCGCTCCAGTTCAATCCAGACCAGTGCAATAGCATCTTGATCAATGCGTTCGAAATCGCAATGCTGACTCATCAGAAACAACATTTCCATGTAAATCGCTAGCCATGGGGTAGGCTTCAGGATTCTGAGGTGCCGAATTGTTGTGATCACGACGCACGTCTTGATCGAATGGTGTCGGATCGTCGTTCCTCCGCCTTACTTCACGGAGGTTGTGACTATGACAGCGAGGAATGCAACAGTTGCCCGTCGTTGTACATGCGACCGCACCACCACAGATCCGTGGGTATGAGGACTTGGAACAAAAGGAACTCGCAGCAATACTCGAGGGACTCCCAAAATTGTCCCAAACTCAGCCCTGCCAAACTTCGACATGCTCTTCAAACCCCAAAAACCCCAAAACCCCATGGGCTCTCCGGCTGTGGGGTTCAGGGCCCTGGGATCCGAAATCCTTAACCGCAGCATGCCTCCGGTTTAAGGGTTTAGGGGTCTAGGGTTTAAGGATCTTTTTGTAGCCATAGGCCTCAAGTCATCAAGTGTCGGGTTTACAGGTCCCCCTACCCTAAACCCTAAACCCTAAACCTTCGGAAACCCCCACATAGGGGTTGACAATTCAGAATTCGGCTCTGTGCGGGTTAATGGTCCTAGGTTTTAAAACATTCCCAGAGCGGAAGCATGGAAGCCTGGCGGCCTGCACCCCTTTGAAACCCGAAACCCTGAACAATTATATCCTAAACCCTCAACACCTTCGAGTTTAAACCCTAAGCCATAAATCCTGAACCCTTATTTCCTCCTAAACCCTAAATCCTAAACACCAAACTTTATAAACGTTTCGACCTCTTACCCCTCAGTCCGACACCCCTAAGCCCTCAGCACTGTTCCAATCAGGCCGGCTCGTGCGAGGTTGAAGAATTTCATCGCCTTGGCGTCTGATGCATAAGCCTTACTATCGGGTTAGGGTTTAGGGAGTTTTGGGGCATTTCGAGGTTTAAGGGTTTAAAAGTTTATCATTTATTTGGGTGGCGCTTTGGTATCGTAGATGTATGTTGGGACCACATGAGGGATCATCATTGCTAATTTTCATGACCCCAATATTACAGCCCTGAAAGGCAACACCCTGGGTGAAAACCACTGAAACCGTACAAGCGACCCCAAACCCAAAATCAAATCTCCAAACCCTAAACCTTTGCACACGACTGTGAACTCATAGTCTAAAAATATATTCTAGACCCAAGAGTAACCTAGGAGGAAAAAGGATGCCCTTTTTGGTTTAAAGGGGCTTATAAGGGAACCTGAACCGTTAACAAGGGAATAAGGGCCTACTCTAGGTCCTAGTATTATAAACCCTTCCCAACCAACAAAGAACACAACCGTCAACCCCAAGCCCCGACAGTAGCGCAAGGCTGAATCCTCCCGATGAAACGGACAATCCAAACCAGAAGACCCCCAAACCATTTCCCAAAGGGTCTTAGGTACTGTTATGGGGGATACTTCCCCAAATCAAAATAATAATTCCTAATATAGAAATCCTACATTCTACCGTATGGTTACTTTGGATGTTTTGGGCCTATAACCCATGATCTGCGGCGCCCATGGCGTCAGCAGCAAGGTGCTCGCAGGCTAGTCCGTGAGACGTGGAAATCCTGTCTTGAGTTCTTCTCGGACTGCTCGTTGGGACGTACTCAAGACTCATGCAGCTCGTTGCCTCGGTCGCGTCGTACTCCAGGACTGCATCAGACTTTCCTGGCTCAGGAAGCTTTGCTTGAAGTCACTTCTCCTGTTCGTTGATCTCTTTTGGCACCGAAGTAGTCCAAGGAAAGAACTCGAAAGAAAGTCTCTCGGGAGGGTTGATGCCCCAAGGTCGGCGTAGCAAAGAAGGTCGCCTTTCCTGCCTTGCTGTCCCGTGCTGTGAGAAGCACGACGATGGAATTGTCACGATGACATTCTGGCGCCGGGTGCCTCACAAACTTTGCCTGCGCAGTCGGTCATTTCTGCCCCTGATGCCTTACAACCTGCTCAATGAACAAGCTTATCCTTCCAAACTATGAAGGCGGCTTCTAGGGGAAAGCTTACCGGCTGAAATGGTCTTAGGGTCAATCACCTGTAATCCACTTACCTGAGGACCTTCATGCTGCACAACATAGGACATAGAAGATGCGCGCCCCGGGAAGCGGGCACCGTATAAGCTTCAGCACCATGATCTGATCCTTCTTCCCCTGGCCTCCCACATGTAACGGCTCCTCGATATCCATGGTCCACTTCTTACACTATTTAAGGACGTCAATTCCAGCTCTGGACAATAAATTCCAATGTAAAAAACACCTGAAACCCGTTTAAAAACACAACACCCTGCAAACCCGAATAATCAAATCTCTTAAACCCCATAACAAACTGTGAAAAGGCATGGCACTGAGTAACTTGAAGCATGCCGAACTCATGGCGGCAAGCATCGAGCTCGCAGAACCTGCATGCCAAGGGTCCAGTTTAGGCCAAAGCATATACTATTAGGGTACATGAACCATTAAGCTCTTAAACCCCAAATGCTGCAACCCGTAGCACGGCCCCAAAACCCAGAACCCTGAGCCCTCAGCCTCTAAAGCCACAAAAACCGAAAGCCCTAAATCCCTAAACCTTCAAGCCCGAAACCTCTAAACACATCCAATATATAGATACCCTCACAGTAGCGACCCTTAAACGACACCCGTAAGGCCCGTAAGTATTACTCTAGGAACCCTGAAGTCCTAACTTTTCCGGGTTCCCCGGCAGTCCCCTAATCCGTTTTCCGACTATTTGGTTTTGAGAAGGGAACCCAACAAGAGAAAAACGGACAAGAGGGTACTACTGGAGAACCTCGTAGACCCTAAACTCGTCGAGATCCCTTATAGAAACCCTTTATAAGGAGCCCTGTAAAGGGTACTACTACGGAAACTCGAAACCCTCAAGCCCAAACTTCTGAGAGCCCAGCGTCACCGACCTTGTTCGCTAGCTCCTGATGAGAAGCTTAGGGCTGTTTGGGTTTAGGGTTTAGGGGGTTACGGTTTAGGGTTTGAGGCTTAGGGTTCAGTGTTTACGGCGTAGCGCTTAGGGTTTGGGGCGTAGAGTTTAGGTTTGGAACTTAGGATTTAGGGTTCAGGGGTGCGGGGTTTAGGGCTTTAGGAGAAAGAGCCGCTATGCAAAAACTTGGATCTGTTTGGGCTTGGAGTTCATACAGGGGTTAAGCTCAGGAGCGTCCGGGTTCATTGATGGATTATTGGGCTCAGGGACTTTTGCTTGGATGCGTGGTGTGTATGAGGTTTACGCTTTAGAAAAAGCTAGGGATTTCTGCTTTGGGGTTCATATAGGCTTTGGGGTTTCGCGACAGCTGCTTAGGCTTGGGGCTATATTTGCCTTCTAGTATTTAGGGACTTTTGCTTGCGCTTGGGGTCTATATAGGCTGTAGACTTCACCTAGAGGGTCATACCCTACCCTTTGCTGGGTTACCTATATCTATGGTGAGGATCTCCTATATAGAAAAGTCGGTAAGAAAAGTAGGTACCTTAAAAGAGGGGTAGGGTCTGAGCCTAGAGGTCGCGACATGTGTTAAGGTTTGGCGCTTATAACAGGGTTTAGAGCTTGGGGCTTCGGAGCTTATTATTTTCGACCGCAAACCCTCAAACTCCAACCTCCCACGAACCCTTCAAGCAGCAGACCTGTTGATGCTGATCGTCGGCATCGGTGTCCATCGCAGAATCGGGCTTCACCTGCTGGAAATGAGCAAACGTCTACAACTCAAAAGAGAAGTGCGCTTGCCCGAAGCCGCCCTAAGCCCGAAATTACTTTGGCAAAGGTTCATCGTACATCGCATGGCTTGTGAAATCTGCACGAGTGTGTACATGTATGTACATACATTCATACATTCACACATACAAATATACACACGTGGTTGCTGTAAGGAAGAGGTCACAGATCAAAAAAAGCATGTAGCTTCAGAACCCACTGCTCGACCTCAGATCTGAAACGCAGGCAGCAGCCTCCTTTTTGGCCACCTTCTCTGCTTCCCTGGCAGTCTTCCACTGGCTCTTCCTCCATTCCTCTCGTGGCGCTCTGTGCCGGGGATTGTTGGTTGAGGAATACGAATTCAAGGTTTACGATAGGGTTGCGACTGCGAGCTAAACCCCAGGTCTCGCAAACCAAACCCTAAACCTCACATGCAAAACAACACATCCAAAACCCCAGAAATCTAACTCGAAATCCCAACAAGCCCAAAGACTCTGGTAATGGTACTTGCGGCTTTAGGGATTAGGGCCAGGGCAGAGGGTTTGTGCATGGGGATCAGGGTTTGAGAAGCCCCGATATAACATACGGGGGGGGCCTATACTGAGGGTTGTAGAACTTGTATCTGGGGCCGGGGCTTTATATAACGGCATAAAATAGCCATCGTCGCATCCCATGGTCCCTATACAATATAGAGCTATACTGAATGTAGCACAAGAACCTATTCCAGTCATTGAGGCCCCAACACAGGCTGAGCTCAGAGACCAATTGGTTCATCTAGAACCCTCCTGCTAGGCCCCTACATTTAGCAGATGTCAAAAAACCCTAAACCCTAAACCCTATAAACCCTATAAACCCTAAACCCTAAACCCTAAACCCTATAAACCCTATAAACCCTATAAACCCTAAACCCTAAACCCTAAAGGACCTACCAAACTCGTAAACCCTGAATCCCCAAACTCCAAGTCCCTTAAACATGCCCTTAAGGGTCCATGCGCCCAAGTAGTATATACTTTGGCCCTAAAGTACTCCCTATACAGGTTGTTTGGGCCCAAAGTCTATAGTTTTTGGGCACATGGACCCTTCTATCCTAGAACCTATAGAAGCTTTATATGACCCTTATATTACAGAGACCTATTTTGGTACATGGAAACATACAGAACCCGCGAACTGCCCCCTAGTCCTGGCCCTTGTCGTGCCGCTTTTGCTTCTCGAAGGCCGACGTTCGCACCTCGGGAGAACTTAGGCTGCCCAGGACCCCCCCAAGGACCCTTTAAAGGGCTCTGATACTTGTCCTTATGAGGAAATTAGAGGCTACGACAAAGGGTAGTTGGGGGGTCGAGGGCCTTCGTAGGATTTAAGAGTTTAGGGTTCAGGCTTGTCGCTCTTAGTCTTAGTGCAAACTGTTCTTGCATCTTCATTGACCCATGAGTCTGCGAGCGTCTTATAATACCTTGAACCCTTAACCATCAAGCCTGGTTGTTTGGATGTTTATTTATCGGTTCTTGTGGGCTTTATGGTCTTTGCAGGGTGTGCCAGTCCTGCAAGAATTCACCAGCCGCAAGGTTTGATGCCGTTCCTACGGGTTTCTCACTTGGACCCTCCGACGTAGCTCCTTTTCTTGAGGGTTCTCCAGAAAGAACTACCAAGCAGGCTTTGGGTGAGAAACCAGTGCTCTCATGGACCACCCTATCGCTGCTTGTTAGACGACTTCACGCTCGAGCTGGATACGGGCGGTAACTGACGCAATTCCTTGTGGCGGACAACAGATATGTATACAAAATCCCAGCACCAAACCAGTATATATGTCGACCCTTAAATACTTGATTGCATAGGGGCCAGGTTAAGTTCCATAGTGTATGCTGCATGAGCACATGGACCTTTAGGGTATGTAGGTCACATACCCTAAACCCTAAACCCTTGCGCGAATGCTGGAACCTGACGCTCTAAATCCTCAGCATGCGAATCTCCTCATCCATGCTGTTGAATGCTGATCCGGACAACTATGCTCCTCTTTATGACATGAGGCGTTTAAGGTTTAGGGGTTCCAGACATAATTATACAAGTCTTGTTAAACTGTTATGCCAAGCATTCGCTGCTGCCCGGCCGGTACAAGCTGAATATCCTAGAAAAGCGAACTCCCACACCAAACGCATCCACCCCCCCCCAGACTGAACGTAAACACAACAGCTTCAAAAGCCTGAACCCGAACCCCTCAACAACTTCGCTGTAAACCCTCAATCATAGGGACCCTTGGGGGGTAGGGGGGAGGGGGTACGGGACTATACTAGGCCTATTAAGTCCTTATTATAAGTATTAAGGCCCCTTACCCCCCCCCCCCTACCTTCCTAGGGGTCCCTATGATTCAACCCTGGAGCCAAGCTCAGAGCCACCTTCGCAGAGCGACCCATGGCGTCCCACCCAGCTCCCCAGCGAGGGATTTTGCAGGAATTGAAGAACTGGGAATACGGTGTAGGTTTCGAGGTTTTTGGAATTAGGGTTTAGGGTTTATTTCGTGAATACTCCAATCAAGGTGTTAGGGTGTGCCTGAACCCTATGAAACCTATCGTCCTGGGGTTCCTTATTATGAGTTCCTCTAGAGGGCGGGGGGTTTTTTTTTTCGGAGGTGCGGCCAACCCTCTTTTTTCGGAGGTGCGGCCAAGGATTTGTTCAGGTTGGACACGCAGGATCCCTGTAGAGGGTTCATCGGCGACGTAAAGAATTTGCGCCGCACCACAGCGCCAGCGCTTCGACACACAGAATCCCTGTAGAGGGTTCATCGGGGTCGCGCCGCACCACAGCGCGGGCGCTTCGAGGGGCAGGATCCCTGTGGACGGGGTGAGGCATCAAAAAACTCATCATCAAAAACAAATTAGATCCAGGGATCAACGAAAAACTAAAGAAAAAATAATGGGAAATGCAGCCATTTCCAAGACTATTTGCCTTGGTGGCGGTGGTGGTGTCGTTGATGTCGTTGATGTCGTTGCTGTCGTCGTTGGTGGTGGTGGGGTCGTTGATGTCGTCGTGGTCGTCGTCTTGGTTGCTGTTGTTGTTGCTGCTCTTCGCGTTAAACCCCCTGGAGCGTGGCTGTCTGGCTTTCCCCTTCTTGTGTGTTGCCGAATACGTTTATGTTCATTTCTTCGCGGCTTTAGAGAGCGGGGAGTTTAGTCTAAAACAGCGAGGGTTTGGGGGGGGAACTCGCCCTATTTGCAAAGCTGTTAAACCCTTCAGGATTGATTGTGCTTTCTTCGCGGTAAACTCCCCTGGAGCGTGGTTGTCTGGCTTTCCCTTTCTTGTGTGGCTTTAGAGAGCGGGGGAGTTTAGTCTAAAAAAAGCGGGGGGGTTGGGGGGGCGCAGCCCCCCCCGTTTGCAAACCTTTTAAATCCTTCAGGATTGATTTTGTCTTCTTCACGTTAAACCCCCCTGAAGCAGTGTTGTCTGGTTTTATTCTTTTTTTGTGTTGGCGAACACGGTTTTATTTATTTCGTGGCGGCTCAAACGACCGGTTGGCAAACACGTTATTGTTGATTACTTCGTGGCTCAAGAGAACTTCCAAGTCATTCATGATTGATTGTGTTGCTTCGCGCTTAACCCCGCTGAATCAACAACCCGAGAAAATCCGTGTTCTGAACCTGGGTTCTAACCCGAATTAGAACCTAGGTTCAAACCCAGGTTTGAACCTGGGTTCCGAACCTGAATTTCCAACCGTCTGCCTTCCTTCTATCTTTTCTTTCTTTCTGTTCTTCTTCCTTGCTTTGGTCCTTGTTCTGGGGTGTTTCGTTCTGTCTTCCTGGGTTCTTTTCGTTTCAGGTGGAAAAAACCAAGAAAATCACACCAAATCTGTCCAAAACGTGAGGAAAATAGTGTTTCCCCAAGGAAAACCATGGAAAAACACCAAACAAAAATTTCAACAACAAGATCCAAAATAATAGACCTTCCATATGTATATATATATATATATATATGTATCTATATTTATATACACACATATGTACTCTCTCTCTCTCTCTGTGTATATATATATATGCTATATAAATAGATATATATATATATATATATATATATATTTTATTTACACTATATATACTATATATATATACATACAATGTTTATAATATCTACTATATCTACTATATATACTATATATACTAACTCTACTACATATACTATATAAATATGTATGTATTATAAATATACTATATATACTATATATACTGTAAAAACTATATATCCTAAGGTTATATCTCCTGTACTTATTACATATACTATATGTATATATATTGAAACTCTATGTATATCTGTATATATATATACTATATATACTATGTACACTAAATATACTATATATACTATATATACTATATATACTATATATATATATTATATATACTATATATATATATATATAAATAAACTATATATATGTATATGAACAAACTATATAGACTCTATATACTGTATATATTATATATATTCTCTTATGTTATATTCTTTTCTATTTTAGTTATTCTATCTATATTACATTATATTATATTCTTCTTATTAAAATTTTATTATATTATATTCTATATGTTTATTATATTAATATTCTGTTATTATTCTATTATATTCTCTATATGATATTCTATTCTATTCTATTCTATTTTATGATATTCTATTCTATTATATGATATTCTATTCTAATATATTATATTATATTATATCTTTTTATATTATATTGTATTTCTTTATTATATTACATTATGTTGTAGTATGTTACAGTATATTATACTACATTAGATTACATTATATTACATTATATTACATTTTATTATATTATGTTATATTACATTACATTACATTACATTATATTACATTATATTATATTATACTACATTATATTAGATTACATTATGTTATATTATACTATATCTTATTATGTTAAATTATATTTTATTACATTATATTATAATATATTATATTATATTCCATTATATTATATTATAATATATTATCCTTACTGTACATACTATATATGCATATATATATATATATATATATATATATATATAATATACATACTTTATATACAACATGTACTATGTATACTATGTATACTATGTATATATATATATATATATATATATATTACTGAAGTACTACCGTCCTTCCTTTCTTCCTTCTTTCTTTCCTTCCCTGTTTCCTTCCTTCCTTCCTTCCTTCGTTGCTCTCCTCCCTCCTTGCTTTGCTTCTTTCCTTTCTTCCTTCGATCCTTCTTCCTTCCTTCCTTCCTTCCTTCCTTCCTTGTCTCCCTGCTTTCTTCCTTCCTTCCTTCCTTGCTTCCTTCCTTCTCTCCCTTCTTCTTTCCTTCCTTCCTTCCTTCCTTCCTCCTTCCTTTTTTCCTTGCTTTCTTCCTTCCCTGTGTAAATAACAGGACGTGGGAGCAAAAGAAAGAGGGCCAAAAAAAAGGGCACAAACAAAAATGGGTTCCCGTTCTTGTTTCTCTTTCATTCCTTGCTAGCTCCTGTGCTTTCTTGCTTTCTTTTGTGCTTCCTTCCTGGCGTTCTTTCCTTCATCATCTTTCTTCTGCTTTTCTTTCTTCTGGGGTTGTGCTTTATTTGTGTTATTCCTTGTTTGCTTTTTTTGTTGCTTTTGCGGGACCGAGGGACCGGCGGACCACAGGACCAGGAAACCACGGGACCAGGAGAGCACGGGACCAGAGGACCAGCAGACCAGAGGGCCAGAGGACTACAGGACCAAGGACCAGAGGACCAGGGGACCGCATGCACCAGGGACCCTTGGCCGCACCTCGCAAACAAGGGTTGGCCGCACCTTCGAAAAAAAAAAACCCATGGCCCCCTCTAGAGATCCTCCAAAAAATGATTTGAGCTACATTGCCTAAAACCTAACTAAACCTTAGACCGCGCTCTAGCTAAGAGAGGGTATCGGGCTTTCTGGAAACAGCACGGAAGGACGAGTAAGGTTCAGATTCTCGTCCTGGCGTTCCGGTTGCAAAGCTTTTTTGGGGCGCAGGGCTTCGATTTCAGGGCTCGGGGTTTAGGGTTTAGGGCGCAGGGCTTCGAGTTCAGGGTTCGGGGTTTAGGGTTTAGGGCGCAGGGTTCGGGGTTTAAAGTTTCGTTTCGGCCGTTTCTGGAGTTTGGTGCATCCTTCGTGGGTTTAGGCCGTTTAGGCCACTGGAACCGGGCTTTCAGGTTTGTAGTCAGGAGGATTAGCACTTGAGGCACATGCTTCCAGAACGATTTTCGCTTGACCTCGGGTGTTGTGTAATATGGAAGGCTGAATGGTCACTCTCTCAGGATTCCTTCTACAACCTATACTATACTATACTCTACTATACCATACTACACTATACTAAAACCCTAAACCCTAAACCCTAAACCCTAAACCCTATACTATATACCTATTATAATACCCCAAAGGCTTTATTAAGCCCCATGCGTTCGGCCGGAGGGGTCCCAGTTTGGGGTGTAGGTATCCTACTCGTAGCTTTGTGGAGGCTTGAGCCGAGTGTTGCAGCAGGCATCAGCAGGCTGACACGGTTTAGGGCCTTCAGGGTTTAGGGTTTAGGGTTTAGGGCTTAGGGTTTAGGGTTTAGGGTTTAGGGTTTAGGGCCTTCAGGGTTTAGGGGTTTAGGTCCTCTGCCGAACACTCCAAGTATACAACTAGTCCCTTAAAAGGAACCCTGTATAGATCCCTCGAAGGAGACCGTAAAAAATCCCTTTAAAAGAATCCATTGGAACCCTGTAGAGCAACACCTTTTATTGGCAAGCCAGTACGTCGAGTGCATGTCTACGGCGGAGGCCACAGACATGAGCCACTTCACCCAATGAGCCACAGCCCCATAACTTCCGCACGAAGGCCTTATTCTTAGTTGCTGAGTTCATACGCGCCCCAAAAGTGTACACATTTGGGTTTATAGTGGGGAAAATGATGCAAAATGTGTTCAGTGTATCCACTCAGCTACTAAGTATTGGGATTGGGATCCTACAACCTTGGCTCGGGCTTCAGCTTTAAGAGCCGCTCAGTAGCCTTCTTGGGATGATGGGGCTCGCTGTGTTTGTGTTGGGTTGCTCTATTCTCGGCCCTTCTGACAAACTTTCCCGGACCCGCACTAATCACAAGTTTGTTTGTTGCTTCTCTTTGATTTTGTATTTTCTTTTTCTTTTTCTTTTCTTTGTCTCATTCCCTGCGAACAGGTTCCACTGCAGGGCCCATGTTTCCTTAAGCCCCTGTAGCATGAAGCCTTTCTGGGTGTAAGGGGAGGATTGAGAGAGGCTTCCGGAAATTTTGTTCGATGATCGGAAAAGCAGGTCTTACTGGGAGGTTCATGGGTAGTTCTAAGTAGGGTCCCTTTGAAGGGACCTATAGGGATTTAGTGTTTAGTTTAGGGTTTTAGGGTTCAGGTTAGCTATAAGTCCCCTATTATGGTTTGTAAGTATAGTTACCCCACTTATAATACCCTATGTATAACTACCCGGTAACTACCCATGAACCTCCAAGTACAGGGTCTTGGGGCTGGTAGCCTGTGGGCTCCTTTTGCTTTCCGGGCACAGGGACGCTGCGTCGTGAAGTCAAGGAAGGGACCAACTGGAGCTCACCTGCGCAGGTATAGGCGTAATCAACACGGGCTCAAAACGGCGTCCACATATATATATATATATATATGTATACACATACACATACACACAAGATGTGTGAATGAATATGAGTATGCAATTATAATATATATATATATATATATATATATATATATACGTATACATATTTACATATGCATGTGTGTATATGTATAGATACACATACATGTGTTTATGCATGTTTGCGTAAACATATACACGAATCATGAAAACAAACTAAGTCACCACATGCCACATACTACATAAAAATACAGAAAGCACACATCTACTTCCGCTTTACAGTGCCTGTATAGGAGCCCCTTCGAATGCCCAAGCATATACCAGCGTGCTACTACAGGTACACGGACCGTCAAGGGCTTCCGGGTGTGCAGGTCTCTTGAGAGTTTCGAAGGTTTTGAACTTGAAGTATGGGGTATAGGAGTTTGGGTTTGGGTGGGGGAGTGGGGTGGCGTTCCGATCCTTGTCACAACTTTCGTGTGTTGTTTGGGGTTAACTGCTAGGTGAAACTCAGTTCAGTTCAATTCAAACGGTCACAGCGGCCTGAGTTTTTGGTGAAATGAGAATGCGTTGTGTTCCCTCTGCCCACCGCCGATGTACCCGAAAGGCTAACAACCCTGATCCCCCAACCCGAAGCCTTGAACCCCGTTTCAGCCAAACACTATGCAAGCATCAGCAAAAAAAATGGCCTCTCAGTTTCCAGGCAACGCATCTGCGTCCTCGTCGGTCTCTGAGTACTCGTCCTGCGGATGTGGACCTGCAGTTCGAGTTCCATGTTTCAACACTTTGTCTAAGGAGGAGCAATTTCAGCAATCATGCTGGGCATTATTACAGTAGACTGTGTCTGCCGGAAAGCTCAGTCGGTTGCTCAGATCACATTAGCTTGGTCCGTCGTATATGGTGTGCCACAAGTACTAAACCCTAAAGCCTCAACCTTCAACCCTAAACCCTAAACAGTTACTAAGCCCTAAACCCTCAACCCTGAACCATGTTTACGGTTTAGGGCTATATTCTTTTATCACGGGGTATTGGTCTGGATACCCAACGAAGGGGCTCGTTTAGTGTTCAGGAATCAGGCTTTGGGGTTTGGGTTTAGGGCTTATAGTTTAGTGGTTGTAGTTTTCAGGGGTTTCGGGTTTCTGGGTCAGGGTGTAGGGTTTAGGGTCCATGGAGTTAAGGCCTAAGTTACCTTTGAGTGACGTGCTTGCGATTGGAATAAGAAGAGTATCTGTCGGTTGGTCTCTGGGACAGAAAACTGTTGTAAAATGGTGGAATCTTACTGGTTCATTAAACTGAAACTGCTGTTTCAGTTTTATACTCCGGAAAAGCCCAGGAAAGAAGAGCGTTCTTCGCAATGGAACACACCAGGGTTTGGGATGGGATGAAAGAGCGACAGCTCCAGTCCCCAAGCACGTGACGAATACCGAAGTTGTCAACCGCCTCCTTTCCTTCCTGACCTCAAACCCTCAGGGTGCAAGTGCCTGATACATCGCAGGCTCCTGTAAGTCAAAGGGGAAAATGGGGACGGACCCCTACCCTATAGTGGGCTATATAATGGGTATATAATAGCTATATTAAGGGTATATACCTAGGGTTCCTTATTCAGGGTCCCTCCTTTTACCCTTGGAGTCAGGGTTCCCTCAAGGGTTTGATGGCATTGTGTCAGGATTCAGGAAGCACCTGATGGCCGTCTGCTCCCCTCGTGTACTAACCTGCAGGACTACTACTGTTGATGGACAAAATCCTGCATGACCCTAAGGACTTTAAACTATGGGAACTATGGTATATCCCTTATAATGGGTAATGCAGGATTTTGTCCATCAGCAGTACCACACAGCACAACGCCTCACTGGTGGGTACGCTCGACCCATACAGAGACAACCCAAATTTTTGGGAGGCCGGATTCTGTGTGAAAGTCTTCCGTCAGCCGCTTCCCTCGCTAATCGGAGCCGGAGATGCAGAAACATCAAAGTCTGAAGCCCAAACACCTTCAAAGCTAGCAAAATCTGCCAAGTGTATTCGTATCTACTGACATAAGGAAAGTCAAGCCATCCCTGGCGTGCCGTGAACTCCAGGTAGCTTGGCCTGAGGAAGGATGCACATCGAGGGTTGTTTTTTTCCGCTGTTTGCCTAGTTGTCCAGTATCATAGAGTTAGGTTAAGGGGATTATAGAAGGGCTACAGTTCACCAAAAAAACAAAAAAAGGTTCAAGGGTACCTACTCCACTACTAAGTAGCCTTTGAAGCGGCCCTCAAAGTGACTGCTAAGTTTGCATTGGGAGTGCTGGCTCGGCATTAAGGTCTGCACTCTTGTGGGTCCTGTCCTGGACCAGACCGGAAAGTATTTCGAGCTTCGGTTTACGGCTTAGGGTTGGCAAGCTCAGAGTGTCGGTGTTTTGTAGCAAATTCTGTAGATAAGGTCTCGTGGAAACCAAGGCCATGGTGTTACTACTGTCTCACTTCCCACTAGAAGAGCTGTAGGATATCTATTACAAGGCCCTGAACCCTAAACCCCCAAGGTTAGGTTCCTGCATCTACTAGGATACCCAGTAACCTAAGAACAAAAAGGCCTCTCTTTTTGGTATTGGGTAACTTTATAAGGAACCTAGGACTACAAAAAAGGAATAAGGGTACTACTGGGCATCCTAGTCTAGGACAACCGAGCACTGGGTCCCACCTACTCTTCGCTCGTCTGTTTCCTGTTTAGGGTTTAGGGTAGGCGATGCATGAGTATTGTAGGGGCCCTATTAGAAGAGGATTTTGGGCGTCTTTCATAGTATACTTATATGAACCAAGACCCCCAAGTACAATTTAATAGAGCCCTTATGGTCCTTAATGGTGGGTATTTAGGGCATCGAGGGTGGTTGGGGGGTCTAGGTTAGTATCACTATAGCGTGCTGTACCCCAAACCCTATCCTAATATTACGACTTGCATAATTACTAGACACGTCACGACCAAGAGTCAGCATCCTTTCCCCCAGGCACTCCTGATGGAGCGTTTTCTTACAACAGGGTCTGGGGGTACATTTCGCCCGAAAGCCGCGGCACAGGCTCCTACAGCGCCGATCGTGCCGTCAGTCCACGTGGCGGATGGGGGCGACTCCTCACGGTCCTTTACTTGATCCTGAACCCTAAGGGTCCATGTACTCATATAGTATATACATTGGCCTTAATGCACTCCCTATATACTTTGGAGCTCATGTATCTCTATATGAGTACATGGACCCTTAAGGGAAGATCACACCGGTACTTCTTGATCTTCTTCGCGTACCCGTCCGGCATCTCTTTTGTTGGCCTATGCAACGGCTCTCTCACCGAATGTAGATCTTCTCCCACTTCGGCGAGCATAGGTCTTGCACCTGGAGCTCTCCTGTCGACTTGATCAGTAGACCAAAAAACCTCGTCGTCAGGGTAGTAGAACTTGGTCTTAGGCTGCAGTGGCCCGGACACCCGGCTTCACCGCCGGATCGATGTGCATCTGCCAATCTCCCTCAACGTACACAAAGGTGCCCATTGTCGCTACAGTACTGCAGCATAAGCCAATATGGAACGTGAAAAAGGGACCGAGTCCTTCGTTTTCCATATCAGATTCGCAGGGCAGCATATGAAGTATCCATGGAAGTATCTGGTCCCCGCAGTGAATCTTCCTGAACAGTCAGCACCACGAACTTTTTGCACCGAAGCGCCCCCTTAGCCTGAAGCCAAAGCCCTGTGGAACTTCATCGAAACTGCACGGCCTACCATAGAAGGGTCTGAAAAAAGCCCTGAACGCCGGCTTCCGCACCCAAACTCAACCCTTAACCTGCCCGGAAAGTAGACAACCGGCTAACCCTAAAAACCCAGGCTTTCAAACAAGCCTGACTCCCGAACCCTAAGCCCTAAAAACCCTGAAAACCTAACCCCTAAACCCTGAACCCTCATGACTCAACCCTAAACCCTAAAACCCTCAACCCCTAAACCTTCAAAACCGAAGCTCCGAGATAAACCCGAATACTGATAGTATCCTTATAGCACCCTTATAGTACCCTTATTATAGTACCGTTTAAAGGAACCCTCATACCCCGAATCCTAAACCCGAATTCCGAGAAGCACTTAGCTCCACGAGGAACAACCCTAAACCCTTATTATAGTACCCTTATGGTACCCTAAATAGTAGGATCTTTATCATAAGAACCCCAGAATAAGGTACCCCCCTATTTTCGGAAACTCCGACTCCAGAAAGTTGGAATATGGTTTCATGTTAGGATACCCTATAATTTACCATAGAAGGGTTTAGGATAATCATATTCCAACTTTCTGGCTTCTACCTCAAGGGATTATGATGCCTAAACCCCTAAACCCTAAACCCCTAAACCCCCTAAACCCCTAAACCCCTAAACCCCCTAAACCCCTAAACCCCTAAACCCCCTAAACCCCTAAACCCCTAAACCCCTAAACCCCCTAAACCCCTAAACCCCCTAAACCCTAAACCCTAAGAAGCCTGAGCATATTCCAACTTTCTGGCCTAAACTCTTTATAGAACTCTTATAGATCCCTTTAAGGAACCCTTATAGTAACCCTTTAAAGGAACCCTAAGGTACCCCCCTATTTTCGGAAACTCCGACTTAGCGAGGAAGAGCCCGAGCCCGGCACCGACATCTTCTCTTTCGTCTCCTCGATCTTCCGGCCTCGGGGTTTGAAGGTTTTTTTTTTTTTTTTTAAGGGCCCTTTTTCAGTCTGGTTTTGAAGGGTTTAGAAGGGTTTAGGGCTTTAGGGTTTAGGGGTTTTAGGGCTTAGGGTTTAGGCCTTTGCAGTTTTAGGCTTCCTTTAAAGGGACTATAGGGCTCCTTTAAGGGATCCTTTAAGGGATCTATAGGGTTTCGGGGTTTAGGGTTTAGGGTTTTAGGGTTTTAGGGTTTAGGGTTTTAGGGTTTGAAGGGTTTAGGGTTTAGGGTTTGAAGGGTTTAGGGTTTAGGGTTTAGGGTTTAGGGGTTTAGGGTTTAGGGGTTTAGGGTTTAGGGTTTAGGGTTTGAAGGGTTTAGGGTTTGAAGGGTTTAGGGTTTTAGGGTTTTAGGGGTTAGGGTTTAGGGGTTTAGGGTTTGAAGGGTTTAGGGTTTAGGGTTTAGGGGTTTAGGGTTTAGGGTTTTAGGGTTTAGGGTTTAGGGGTTTAGGGTTTAGGGTTCTAGGGTTTAGGGTTTAGGCTTTAAGGGGTTCAGGGTAATGTAGGAACCTGATTAAGAAACCTGGGGTCCCTAGTAGGGCTCCTTCGACGAATCCTCATATATTGGAGGTTCTACGGCCAGGGTTTCTTAATCAGGTTCCTACACATGTTGGGGTTCAGGAGTTTAGGGTACTAAGGAGTTTAGGGGTTTGGGAGTCTGGGCAGCCTCGGGCTCGGGCTTGGGCCTGCAAGGTTTGGGATTTGCGGGTTTAAGGCTCAGGTTTAGGTCGCTATGGCCCTACCCTCAGGGTCCATGTACTCATGTAGTATATGATAGTATATACATTGGCCTGCCTCAATGTAGTCCCTATATAGGGCTCATGGCGGCTCATGTATATCTATATGGGTACATGGACCCTTAGGGTTACGTTTCGGGATCCTAGGGTTCCGGGTTTAGGGGTTCACCGCTCATCCAGGGTTTGCGCAAAAACTTTACGAGCGAAACTTACGCTACCACACAACATGTGCTGCGTAATAGGCTTTCATTCTATGGTATTCAATATCTATGAACTTTTAGGCTTCTCGACAAGAGCCCAGAGATACTTGATCTACTATTTGCTTAAGAACCCCCAAAAAATAAAAAAAAATATATTCCTTATGGGGGTAATATAGGGATTCTTATTTTTATTTTTTGGGGGTTTCTTAAGCAAACAGTAGTGATTAGGGTTAGTTCCGATGGAATATGGGTTGAACAAGGCGTTGGCAAACCCTTGTAAGCGTTGAACCCTTCAAATTGGCATTTTGGGTATCAGATTGGACAATAGCCAACCAGGGGGGCTTAGATGCACTCAATTGATGTCCTAGACATACCCCTGTTGAAACCTATCATGAGTCCTATTTTGTAATTAGAGCGGAATGTCGGTTCTTTTGGTAAGATGTGCTAAACAACAACCAAAACAAAACTTTAATTCCTACCTACGGCTAACCATACAGGGAATCGCGAGACTAAGCCGTAGGTGTATAAGTCTACGGTATACGCAGCCATAGAAGCCTAGATTGGCAACCCATGACGGAATGACCGAGACCGGTGCTATTCACATCAGCGATCTTGCCACGGAATTCCGAGATCTCGGAGGAAAGGCAAACATTGCTTGGGGTTTGAGGGAAGGTTTAGGGTAGGGTTTAGTAGGCAAGGTGTAAGTTCAAGGATCTTGTGGTTTGGCATTCTGTGTTTTGTACGCATGTTCAGGCGCCTAGGCTGAGGGCCTGAAAGATGCAACTAGTTGCGGTGAAGGTCAGGGTTTTTCAGCTTCTGCCCGGCTTCCAATCAATGCCCGCAATTGTCGAGGAATCTCCTTAAGCTAGGACCTAGGACTTAATGGGTCTGTATTGGGGCGCCAGGAGTTGAGAGGTGCATGCGGGGTGTTGTACCCCTAGCGATAGAGTCGAAGCCAGAAACTTGGAACATCATGATCCATCGTGGCCCTAGTATGAGTAGCACTAATCATCCTAAATCCATGTTCCAACTTTCTGGGGTTCGCTGTAACTTCTATGGAGACCCGGAGACCCGGAAAGTCTGGGAAAAGAAGAGCTGACTCGTAGGGTCGTTCCCCCTCTGGGTTGTTGGTTTCTCTCCCAAGGGTCCATGGACCCAAATAGTCCACACTTTGGTCCCCAAGGTACATAAATGAGGATTACCTTAAGCCCACTTAACCTACCTTTTCAAGGACTTCTATAAAGAAACCATATTAGGAAACCCTAAAAAGGTAGGTTCCTTCGGGTCTAAGTAATTTAACAACAGCAAATACTGTTTGGGCACATGGGCACATGGACCCTTCGGCCCTTCGGGTGCAAGAATCGGTTTAGGGTTTAGGGTTTAGGGTTTAGGGTTTAGGGTTTAGGGTTTAGGGTTTAGGGTTTAGGGTCTAGTCTAAACCCTAAACCCTCAACCCTCCTACACCCTAAACCCTGTAGCTTGCCGAAGTCTGTGGATTTCTAGGTATTTGTGGCAGGGTAGTAGTACCCTCAGGCCCCAAAGTAGCTCCTTTTTGGGGGTTCATATATAGAATCCTTTTAGGTAATCCCGAAAAGGAACTACTTTGGGGCCTATGGGTAGACCGAAATCGGCAAGGAACCTCCAAGAGGATTCCTAATGAAGTCAGAATAGGGCTTTGGGTATCATGCTTGCGTGTCCGGTATCCTAAGGCGGAACGCAAGGTTCACCTTTGGAACTCTATAGGGACAGTAGTGCCCAACAAAAGCTAAAGGTTACCCACTCTACTTAGAAAGACTGCATTGCGAGAAAAATAATGAGGCCTCAAGAATAATCGCTCCGGGATACAGAGCCACGGTTTTAGACATAGGGTTTAGGGAGTATAGATATAATATGGAACCCAAATGAATAGAATCACCCTTCTCAGCCATATGAGCGAAAGCCTTATTGAGGGTACCTAGTTCCTTGTTTAATATCTGTTATACAAAACAAGGGTGGGGTATGAACCTCTTGATAGGGTTCAGAGGTCTAGAGTTTAGGGAGTTTAGGGTTAAGCAACCGTAACGTACCGTAGTCATACTACTGGGTCTCGGGGTGACTTCAGCTCAGTTTTTTCATTACTAGCTTAGCTTCTTCAGCGGCAGAAGATGTAGCCTCAACACAGAAAAGCCTCCACAAGCTCAACCCTAAAGACCCTGAGCCCTAAACCCTACCTGGACCCTAAGAAACCCACCTTTTTTGGGGTTCCTTAATATGATTTCCTTATATGGGTCCTTAAAAAGGTAAGTTATTTGGGGTTAAGGCAAGCCCTAAGCCCGAAACCCTAAACCCTAAACCCTAAACCCTACACCCTAAACCCTAAACCCTAAGCCCTAAGCCCGAAACCCTGACACCGCCAAGGCATGCCCACCGACTCTTGGAACTTGTTCAGCGATTTGTACATCTCTTCAGCTGCTTCTGAATATTCCTTCATGGGGGAAAAGGAGGGACCGTCTAATGGGCTATATGATGGGTATATAATAGCTATGTTAAGGGTATATACCTAGTATTAAGGGTCCCTCCTTTTACCCTTGGATTCCTGCGTGTTCAGTTTTCTCTGGGCAGGGTCTTATGCAGCATTGGGGGCTGCTTGATTCTGCAGTGCTCTGCTCTTGCTTAGGGAGTTGGAGGTTCAAGATGTTTGGCTTAGGCTTCGTATAGTATTGGCACGTTTACGTTCGTCTGCGTGGATGGTTGATTGACCTGTGTTGGTGGTTCTCGAAAAGGGCTTTTGTTTCGGGCTTTGGTATGGGGTTTGATCCTTAACCAAGGTCTGTGGCTCTTGGACATGCGCTTGAAGACAAACTACGACTGCTCGTCCATACCCGCTACAGATCTGATACGCTCAGCATGCTGAAACCTCTACATGAAATCTCGACTTTGGGGATAGAGGGCTGAAGAAACCGATTGTCTCAGATGATGAGGGCTTAGACTGTAGGGCTTTTGGGGGCTGAGGTTTGGGGAGATAGTCTGAGTCTGGATAAAGAGATACGCAGTGTCGTCAAAACCCACTGCACACAAAGCCAGGGTTCTGAGCGTCTGATACTGAACCCTCATCTCAGCGTCCTGGTCGCTCTTCTTGAACTGGGACTGGTACTCTTGCAGAGGCCCAGTAGGTGAGACCTGATGCCGCGAACAAGAGGGACCCTGACAATTGCGTACATGTTGCAGCATGTTGGGAATGCGAACTAACATGAACTGACTGACTGCCAGCTGTGGAATCACCGAAGAGGCTCACTCACTATGACTTCCTGGCGTCGAAACGCACACGCAAAACCTGGCCGAGCTAGAACTGTTCTCGCAATCCCTTACCATCATGTCTAAAGTCGACTACGAATGACAGCGTGGAAGCGTGTGGAAACCTGACAGCGAGTGGGTGTGTGATAAAAATGACCAGTGTAAGACCCAATGCTGCAAAGATTACGATTTTAAAGACGAGGCTGGGGAACCGACGTGATATTGCAGTCGTTTGGTGAGCTTCTCCAAATCGGCTTCCTTGCAGGGCTTTGTCCCTAAGGCTCAACATATTCCAAGCTCCTGATATCTAGTTCATGGTTAGGATAGTATTAAAAAATTCAAATTTGTATTCCTTATTGGGTTTAAGTACACTTAAAAATCTAAAATCTTACCCAACTATGGCACAGATATAGTGTGGTCTTCGAGCCCAGAGGCCTCGACATAGTTGTTCTGTGCAAGATGCCACCTGCCGTCATATTTCGATGCCCATCTACTCACGATGCCATGGCCTTGGGTTTAGGTTTAGGGTTTAAACTTTAGGGCTTAAGGCTTATAGGCTTAAGCTTCAGGGTTTGGGTTTTGGGTCTAGGGCTTAAGGTTTAGAGTTTAAGGTTCAGGGCCTTACGGCTGGGAGAAGCCTTGCAACCATCTTCAACCTTTTCAGAATGCTCAAACGCCTCAAACTACAAGACCTGCTTCAGACCAATCGACATTGCTCTTATATGGGTGGTTGTCAAAATTATGGTCCCTTTTTGGGTGCCCTAATATAATACGGCACCTAATATTTAGGGTACCCAAAAAGGGACCCTAATTTTGACAACTACCCATATAAGTGTCATATGACCACCCTACAACAGCCCCGACGTACACAGAAGCTTTTCAAACAAGACCGTGTTTAAGCCTTAAACCCTGCACCCCTAACCTCCCAAACCTTAAACACCAAACCCCTAAACCAACGCTTAACCCATTAACCTCGAAGCGCCACCCCAAATCCTAATCTCCTATGGCTCTTAAAGAAACCCCCTAAGGGATCCCTCTCAAGAAACCCTCACTCCTTCTCATCCCAAGCCCCGCAACCCCAAACCCTTAAACCCCTAGACTCTAAACCCCCTGAACCCCAAAACCCTTACAGATCCCTCTAAATGAGCCCTTCAAGGGACCCCTAGCAACCCAAAACTCTGAAACCCCTACATCGAAACACACAAAGGTCCCGGTTCTCCGCCGAGGCGTACGTCGGAAAAGGCTCTTCCTGGTCGCGGCGTTCGGGATTCAGAGGTTTAGTGATTTAGAGTTTGGGGGGTTACCGGTCTTAGGAACTTAAGGCTTAAGGTTTTTGGGCTTACGTTCAGGTTTTGGGGATCTTAGGATTTCGGGTCGCATTGTCCTTCGGGGTTCTACCAGGGTTTCTGATGGAGTGGGTTTCGGGTTTAGGGTTAGGGTGGATACGGCTTACGGACTGAAGGTTTCAGGGTTTAGGTTTAGCAGGATACTTTGATGAGGTTCCTCTTAATCTATGAGGAGTCAACAACTGCTCTATAAGGACCACCAACCACAAGCGGCATCCAGCAACACTACCTCACGCTCCGCATCTTGATTGTTTATCCCCCCGTTGCCAACCTTCTTACTTGCAGGTTCATGGGTAGTTATAAGTAGGGTTATAAATAGCGTAATTATAGGGTAATTCTACTTATAATCCATATTAGGGGACGTATAACCCTACTTATAACTACCCATGAACCTCCAAGTAGAGCACACCGAGCTCCTGAATATTGCATCGCAGTGGGCTTCTGGACTCTGGCCCCAGACTCGGGAGCAGTGAAGACAATTCTCGCAGTGCTGACAGCTTTACCACTGCATTTTGACCACATCGACTTTGCGACCAGCAAGTAGCTGGAAAATGCTGCCGATCACGTCGCGATGGAGTGTTATGATGCTCGTGACATGCTGCGACAAGACTGGCAGCATGTGCTTCAAACAGCCGAAGCTAAGCAGGATTGTTCTGCATTCGTCACTCTCGTCAGCCAATGTGGGCAGCAGCACATGCCCGTACATTCCCAGGGAGATGCACCTAGGTCTTCATCCAAACTTGCAGCACCGTCACCCGACCAGACCGGTAGGCATATGATATGAAGGTCCTCCGTTTTTTCAGGAAATTTCACTGCAGCAACACGGCAAGAACTCCACCACGGGTAATATAAACGCCTGACAAATCACGAATACCATTATCATTCCTTGGGGTTCCTTGCTATGGTTGTAGCATACTATACCCCACAATGCTGTCCGATTACGGACCCTAAAGTAGCTTGATCATGGACCACCGCGCTTCTGGAGCCTTTCTAGACAAGGAGGAGAGGCCTGCTGGCCAGTCAATCCTGGAGGAGCTTCTTAGCAGCTGCTTTAGGGGCATGACAATGCAAAGGGTTTGTAGCGGTTTTATCAACGGTTGAAACCATGGGCCCCTAGTATGGGCCCTTAAACCTGGGATCCCTAAATACCTACTATATACCCTATATAGACTCTTAAGTGTCCCTAGAACTCCCTCAAAAAGGCCAAGGGGTGCATATTAGGGGCTCATACTTCGAACCTTGGAATCAAGGAACTTATCTTAAAATATTAGGGGGCTTCATATTGTGATTTAAGCTATATTCCTTAATTGAGGGCATAAGGGTTGTAGGGACGAGGAGTCCAGGGCTTGGGTTTTGGAATTCATAAACCTCCCCCCCAGGTCCCAGCTAAAAGTGAGCAAAAACCCGACGACGACGACGACGACGACTACTACTACTACTTGCGACTACTACTACTACTACTACTACTACTACTACTGCTACTACTACTACTACCACCACCACTACTACTACTCTTCCTCCTGCTGCTCTACTACTCCTCCTCCTACTACTGCTTCTACTACCACTACTACGCCTACTAATCCTGCTACTACAGCTGCGTATACTAAGCTTTCGAGGCCCTGTGTCAGACCAGGCGATGTAACCATGACTAACAAGGTTCTGTCTATTCCATGTAGTCTTCTGCCAAGACAAAAGGGTATAAGACAAATCATAAAATTTCTGGCTCTTGAGGACCCGAAACTGTATTGGGGCAGTGCCCAAGCCCTAATAAATCATCGCCAAGGCAGCCGCTGATGGGTCTCTAATGCCGGCAGCCAGGTGCGCTTCTATGGCCTGGGTGCTTCAGGATAAGCCGGTTTAGGGTGTAGGACTCCCAAATTGAAACCTACGTACACCCCAACACAGCACTCAGAAATGCTTCAAGCACATTCGGTTGACGAGCTCCTTGTGCCCGGAAGCCCTTCAACATGATTCACAACTCTTAAAACCCCATGAGAGCAACTTTGGAGCCTCTTCGACGCTCACAAAAGAACGTCTGTATGTAGGTATGCATGCATGCATGTATGTAGGTGTGTGTGTATATATATATATATATCTACACATACATTTATAGAGTATGTAAGTAGACCATGTACATGCATAATTTGTGCTAAGTTATGTGTATATATATATATATATATATATAGAGAGAGAGAGAGATAGAGAGAGAGAGAGAGAGAGACAGAGAGAGATGATAAAGCCCATGACATATGGAGGCCCAAGTTGCCAGCCGAATTGAGGAGTAGACATACTACGTGAACTTGTCTGCTACTGATCCAATACATGGGTCTTTCTTAAGGGGCCCCAAATGCCTAAGGTACAGCAACCCCTCAAACCCAACGACCTTGACACCCAAACCGTAAAGTCCCCAACCCTAAACCCTAAAACCCTCAAGTCCCCAACCCTAAACCCTAAAACCCTAAAGGCCCCAAGCCTAAACCCTAATTAATTCCGAAACCCCAAAACCCTAATACCAGCAGCCCGAAAACAGCCAAGGGACGCGTTCCGCGCCGCCCGGACGGCAGCAGAGGGCCAAGAGAGCGACGAGGGAAGTCTGATCGCTCGGTCCGGTGACTCAAACTTCTAGGGTTGGAGTTTAATTGGGGCTTCATGGTTTAATTTGACTCAAATTAACCTAACTTGTGAAGGATATTTAAATAACAAAACCATATGGGAGTTTCTCGAAAATTGGGGGGTACCTTATCTCGGGGTCCTTATACTAAGGATCCTACTATTTAGGGTACTATCTTAGGGTCCCCTATTTTCGGAAACTCCCATATCAAGGAACCCTTGACTGGTAAGTTTCTTAGGGTCCAGGCAGTGCTTTAGGCTTTGGATTTAAGGTTGGGCTGTCTGTTTCGGTCTGCGCACAAGCATCTCGAAAGTTCCCAGGAGGTGGGCCATCCTACAACTCACTAGCTGAAATTCTTGGCCATTATCTTCCGTGATGCATCCCCTTGTTCCGATCCCTGACCTATCTGATTCTGACCATCACCCTGAGGATCAGTACCATCATCACACAGAGGAGCAACATGTGCGGCTTGGTCAAACGGTCTGCTGACAGCTAGGGGCTGCATAGACCCGTCGACTGCGTGCGTTGCAAGTCGCTGAAAAGCGACCTCAGAGATGGCCAGCCGGCTGGGTTTAGGGTTTAGGGGTCAGGGTTTTGGGCTTAGGAGTTTGGGGTTAAGGGTTTAGGGTTTAGGGTTTCAAAACTCCTCACCGCCGAACCACGGCTCGATCCTCTCGCCGGTGGGGAAGAAGGTCTCCTTTTGTTCCTTCTTGCAGCCTCCTTGGTTCTCCGGAGAGCCTCGTGAAAAGAGGTACCAAGCAGCTTGCGAAAACCCCTTTCTTCGATCGTTGCGGCAGCCGGCTCGGCAACAAGCAGACCCCACCGTAGTGGTCGCACGGTGGTGGGGAGGGCTGGTATTGGCGCCTCCCTCAGACTTGGCGCTGAGGGCCTGCTCGCACTCACGCAGAGCTTCCTCCCTGTTAACCAGATCATGATGCTACAAGAGATCCTTTTGCAGCTGATAGAGCTCGCTCATCTGGTGGGTGGTGGTCTTGCAGTACAGAGGCAGCTTCTAAGGTGTGTGATCCGACAGCAATCTCTTTCAGGGTGTATTGTACTTGCACTTCTCGTATGTACCTAAGCAACAAAAGGGATCAAACATTGGGCCTTTGGGGCCAAAGTAGGTGCACTTAAATACTGGATGGTCCCTTGCCCCGCATGGAATACGATGAAATTTTCAGGTTACTGGAAGGGTTCGAAAGGGTGCAGGTCCGAGATTCGGGTTTAGGCCTTTCTCAAGACTATACTGAACTTTAAACCCTAGCAAAAATTATAATTTTAGCTGTTTCTTAGGGATTATAATAAACAAAAATCAAAAATTATTTCTAAGTACCCCTAAGAAGATCTTATGGTTGGCCTTGTATTTGCCTCAGAGCGCCTTAGAAAGCCGAAAGCAGGAGCCCCAAAGCCCTTAACTCCCCATCCCGAGCCAGAGGCTGAAACAAATACAGCCTTGAAGGCTTGAAACCTTGAAAACCCAAAAGGGTCCCAAGTACCTTTAAAGGGATCTATAAGGGTACCTTTTAGGGTTCCTTTAAGGGATCTCAAGGGTTTAGGGTTAAGATTGATGATATAAATCCTGCATTACCCCAAAGGGTCCTATGTACCGATATAGTAGAATGTAAGGTTTCTGTTTTCGGAATTACTATTATGATTTTGGGGAAGTATCCCCCATAACAGTGGCAAGAACGCTTTGGGAACACTAAGCCAGCTTTGAGGCGCGATGGGTTGGGGCTTAGTGAGTTGGGTTTAGGTGATGATAAGCATGGCAATGCGGCGAAACCACTAACTCCCCCAAAACCCTAAAGTTGCAAGCCATGCTTTGAGGGCTTTTTCTGGACACACTCAGAGAGCCCAATGTCCGTTACTGAAGTAAGAAATTTGCCTTAAAATTGTAAGGGGCTTCATATTTAGATGTAATCAATATTCCAGGCCTGTACGAAACAGGAATTGCGTTTTTGCCGAATGTATATACTGTTGCAATACTTATCCGACTTATCCCAAATCGGCAGAATCCCACAAGCCCCAAGTGGCCCTACAAACTCTAGACATCTTTCGCAAAGTTGAAGCAGTTTCATGTAATCATGCGGCCTTAATTATAGACCCTGCGTGGTGAGATCTTTTACTTAAGGACCTGAGGGAACATAACCCGCCATTCTTGAACAAGCGCCCAGTCAGTTAAGGGTGTAGCGCTTGTTGGATTTCCGGGGTTACCTATAGTCTCCATTGTAGTTTCTTTTTTGGGTTTAACCAATTATATAGTTAGGATCCTATAAGGTAACCCCAAAACGGAACTACCATGAAGACTATAGGTAGGTTTAGAAAGTTTAGGGCCATGTTGGCGGTTTTCGGGAGCCTACTTTGGGCCACAGGGAGACCCAGCAGGTATTTTAGTTTAGGTGCTTTTTTCGGTTTAGGTTTAGGTGGTGGATAGGGTAAGGTTAGATTAGGGTTAGGGCTCGAAGAAAAAACTTGATTTTAAAGGTGGTTGGGTTTGGGATCGCCTAATGTAGGAACCTGATTTTAAAAAAAGAACTTTGGGCCTTTATTAGGGCTCCTACTGTTTTGGTGTTATAGGCCCAGGGTTTCTAAACCAGGTTCCTACATTGGCACAATATCCACGACTGGTGCTCCACCCCCTGGTCTACCCCAACCGGAGGCTTCGTATGAGATGAACCAGACGTTGAGCCCAAAACCCTAAACCCCAAGTCCAAAGCAGATCCTAAACCGGCCTGGAAAGAGCTCAGCAGCCGCATTCTGCAGGTAGCAAGAAGGGGTCAAGCCTGAACCCTAGACTGGGGATCTTCAACTGACGGGTACACTGCTAAAGAGCATACATAACAAGATTATGTCAGGCCCCTGCTTCTCGGCGACCCTACATAAGGGTACCATACTCCCAAGTACGTTACCATGAGCTTAGTAAGCTTAGAGCCGGGGTTGAATAGCAAACATGGCGGTGGGGCTTCGGGCTTGAAGAGTTTAGGGCTTGGGGGTTTCGGGGCTTGCTTAGGCACGTGGAGCGCGTGTCTGCTGATGAATGATTATAGGCGCCCCAAACACTCCCAACCCGATGGGACCTAGACGGAACCCCCCTCCAACAGGGAGGACAAGGCCTGAACCAAAAGCTGCATGATGCAAGGATAGACGGATAGATAGCTAGATAGAGAGAGAGAGAGAGAGAGAGAGTGAAATAGAGAGATACAGAAATTCAGAAACAGAGAGACAGAGAGATAGAGACACAGAGACAAGAAGAGACAGACACATGTGCAGATCGATAGACAAGGGCTTCTGGCATCCCATGCGCAGTCCCACACTCTTCTGGCTTTCGGATTACGAGGCAAGGCTTACAGCTCCTGTGGTTTAAAAAAGCTCTCGGAAGGATTGAACCTAAATTTAAAGTTTTAAAGCATCATTTCCTACTTGTCGGGTATCATGGGGAACTAAAGGTTAAGCTTTTTGGGAAAAAAAAAGAGAGTATATATCTAGACTCTCCATCTACCCTCTATTAGACCCTAAGTACCCATTGTTTGGGACCATGTACCCCTATTTGAGGGTACAATTCGGGCCCTGGTAGGGACGAAACTACCCAAGAAAGGTTAAAGTTTAAAGGTCACCTACTCTACTACTAGGGGCCCCTTATTGACCGCCCTATTAGATCCCTTAAAGGAACCCCTTAAGGGTACCCTAAGCCCAAGAAAGGTTAAAGGTTACCTACTCTACTAGGGAGGGCCGTCGGACTTCTAGGGCTGCCTAAAGGTTTAGGGTTTAGGGTTTAGGGTTTAGGGTATACTATAGTCTCCATTTCAAGATCTCGCTTTTGGCTTGGGGCTTTTTGGGGGGGTTGAGGTTCAGAGGTTTAGGGTTTAGATTTCTTGGAGGTTTGACCAATTGAAACTATTTCTAGAAGACCGTAAGGTAACCCAACAAAAGGATAACTACAATGGAGGCCGCAGGTGGGTTTACAGGATTGACAGTTTCGGGCTTGAGGGCTTCGCGTCTCAAGGTTCAGGCCTTGGGGCTTGCGGGGTCAGATTCGGATTACTACGGTTTGGCCCAGGGGTCCTTAATACTAATATAAGTAAGGTGACATAGACCTTGAGGGGACGAATAACCCTGCTTTTAACCAACCATAAACCTCCAAGCACGGTTATCTCAGCATTTAGCGATGAGGTTTCGGGAAGTTGGTGGCTTCACAGAGTGCGGATTGTCAAGGCTTCGTAGGCCTTCGGGGTTTGGGTTTCAGGGCTTCCGGAATAGAGCTCAGGGTTTAGGGATGTAGAGTTCAGGGTTCAGGGTTTGGGTGACGCAGAGTTCAGGTTTCACTCGGGTTTTTCAGGGTTTCAGGTTCAGAGTTCAGGGTTGGAGGCCTCTAGGCGGTCGGGCCGAAAGCATGAACTCTCTACCCGCTCCAAGAGCTTGGGTTTAGGGTTTAGGGAGCCTAGTTTCGTGAGGGTCAGAACCAACCTATCAGAACCTATGTTAGTGCATCAGCGTCTGTAGCACGAGCCAGGGGAAGTAGGCTACTTCAACGTAGTAAGGGGGGTGTTTTGAATTGGAGCAAGTAACGCGAGACAAAAGCATGATTGACCGTACCCACAAACCCTTAGCTTAACCGCAACCCTAGAGCGGGACCTTGATATAAAGTAGAAGCCAGAAAGTTCGAACATCATTATCCTCATGCCTTTACAGGCATCAGGGATCCCCAAGGTGGGCAGGTTTACGGCTTTGGGTTTGAAAAGGGCATCCTCCAGGCTGGCTATCTTGCTGAAGAATTTACATTAGGCTATCATCACAAGGAGAAAACATAATGCTTACCATAGACATCTATTATATGAGCTGCTTGTCCAGCTTCATGGGGAACTAAAGGTTAGAGGGATTATCTAGGGATTCTAGTACCTCAAGAAGGTCAAAGGTTTCCTACTCTACTACTAGGAAGTCCTGAAGCCTTAACCTTATAAGCTCCTTAGCAAGACCTAGAGGTTCATACCCGACCCCTTTTTTAGGATACCTACTTTTCTTTATAACAGATCCCAACTAAAGAACTAGTGGTGCCCTGAAAAAGGCGTAGGGTATGAGCCTCTGGGCAACCCAGAAGGGGCAAAGCCGGGAGGAGTGAAGACCACCAGGAGCTTTCAACGACCAGGAGACCCACCAACCGAGAATCTGTGTAAGTCTAGGGCTTATGGGTTGCATAGGAGGTATCATAGAGTTTAGGGTTTATGGGTTACATAGCAAGTATCATAGAGTTTGGGGTTTCGAAGGTTACATAGCAAGTCTTTTAGGTTCTGGGGTCACATATCAGCTTTACATGCACGCGCTAGGATTGCAGACGGAACCACAAGGCGTACAGCTCCTGTGGTTTAAACAAGCTCTCGGAAGAATTGAACCTAAAGTTTGAAGTTTTAAAGCATCACTTCCTACTTGTCGGGCATCATGGGAACTAAAGGTTAAGCTTTTTGGTATATAGGGACTATACTACCCAACAAAGGTTAAAGGTTACCTACTCGACTACTAGGACTTTAGCCTAAGGCCAGCAAGGCCAGCACCAAGAAGTCCGAAATCCTAGTAAGCAGAGCTCCTTTTGCTCCGTTCGATGAGTGCGTTGGTTGCCTTCGGGATGCGCGAGTTCGTCCCAAACTCTCTTCATTGTTCCCTAGTTCCTATATCCAGAAAAAGCTTGGCGGTCGGGATCCATATAAGCCAAATAGGTTCTGCATATGCCATTTAAAAGCCCCGAGCCCCCCAAATGACGGGACCCGGCAACCAAAATGAACCCTAAACCCTAAACCCTGAACTTCGGTTACTATTAAGGCTACTAGGATTTGAAGGAACCCCAGACTGGATCCTAGGAACCCCTAAACTCACCAGTAAACCCCATAAAGTTGGAACCCGGATTAAGGCCAAATAGTGCTGGGATTTCCTATACATTACTCTTAAGGATTGAGGCTATTGGGCTTCCAACTTTTGGGCTTCTACCTTAAGCCCTTCCTAAACCCATAAATCCCTTCTTGCCATCTTCGTGGGAGGAACTGTGAGACAGGATAGCCTCGGAACTCCTCGTTCCCCTCATCTCTCGGGTACGCCAGTTTAGCGGTTGGGGGGCTTAGGGCTTAAGGCTTGAGGCTTAGAGTTTAAGGCTTAGGGGCTTACTGTCTAGGGCTTAGGAGCTTTGGGTACAGTTTACTGCTCAGGGGCTTAGGGTATGAGTAAAGCCTCATTTACGGAATTATCATTGAATGGGATAAGCGGTAGTTCTATCATATACACTCATCATGTCTCGAGGGTTACAGTTTTCAGTCATAGGGTTCAGGGCTTTGACGGTTTGAACGAGTTTAGGGTCTAGTATGGTCTGGTGCTCATTGCGTTCCCAGCGACGTCAAGATTTGTCTCATTTACGCTGCTTTGGTGACCATCTAAGTCGCGATGCTGCTGTTGTCGCTGTTGTCGCTGATCTGCTTCTGACCGTGGCTGCTTTTGAGTACTGGGTGTGGCGGCTGCGGTGGTCGTTTGCGTGGCAATGATGATGATGATGGTGGTTTACAGATGATGCTGAGCTGAGAGGACGATTAATTATGATATTTTTGCTGTTGCTGTTGATGACAATGATGGAACCTGCGGGGGAGTCATATCATAATGCTTCATGCGCTGAGAACAAAGCTCGTGGTACTCTTGAAAAGGTTCGGGTTTGTTGCCACTACTCAATTCGCCTTCTGCCAGTGCTTGTCACAACGGTACGGGTTCCAGCAAAATGTTCAGTTCTTGACCTACAGACCAGAAATTTCCTCATCTTAGGGTCTTAGGGCCTAGGGGTTTAGAGTCTACAGTTCAGGGTTTAGAGTTTAGGGCTTAGAGTCTAGAGCTCAGATTTTTTGATAAGGGTTTAGAGTCTAGAGTTTAGGCGTATAGGGTCATCACCAGCGACTAACAGCGCAAGGCAGGCAACCGCTGTAAAACAAATTAAGCACTACTTATACCCCAACTAAAACAGATTAAGCACTACTTATATCCCCACCTAACCCTGTAATATGATCAAGGCCACCCATAGTACTTCTACTTCTCCTGCCTTGGATTCTCGGCCCGGCACTTTAGTAACAGCCCGGACCCTGGAGGTACAGCACGGCTACATGGCATTGTACGTTATCTCGGACTTTGAGGGAAACGGCGGTTGAGACAGAGCCTGTGCCTGCTTCGGATGATCTGAGACTGGCTGCACCGTCTACCCGGCGCCCACCTGAGCAGCGTGTCGGCGGCTTGGACTGGGTCTGAACTGCTGGTAAGCCTCTCCTTCGGAATTGGTATAGTACAGTTAAACCCTAAACCCTGAACACCAACTCAAAATAGCCCTATGCGACATCCCTTGCACACCAAAACGGTTTTTTTCGGCCTGATACTACTTTCACCTCCAAGGTGGCTTTCTGTCGGTTTAGGGGGTTTGGGGTTTAGGGTTTAGGGGTTTAGGGTTAAGGGGTTTGGGGGTTTAAGGGTTTAGGGGTTCTGTATGGACTATAGTAAGTAGGTTAATAGGGGGGGTTAGGAGGGCCGGCAATTTTTGGCCTTGTGGCAGAAAAGGCTGTTTGCTTTGAGCTTTCGTAGGCCACTCCTGCTTAAGGAGCTATGGTCCAGTATAAAGCCGAAGAGCTTGGGATTAGGGATCAACATGCCCCCAATTGATATATGGGTGGTTGTCAAAATCAAGGGTTCCATAAATATTAGGTACCGTACTATAATTTAATAGGTACCCAAAAGGGGACCATAATTTTGACGACCACCCATATGGGCCTTAATCAAAATTAGAGCAAGGTGCTGGGGTACATTATACTATAACTATGACAAGGAAACCCACACCACTGGTATAGGCAATTAATTGTTAAGGCCGCTCGATGATTCGGATTAGGTCCTCTTGAGCGTCGCCCATGACGTCAGGGATGTGCACCTAGGGTTTAGGGTTTACACACACTACTATTGTTGCATTAGGTCACCAAAACCATCACTAGGATGGTTTGGGGGGCATGGCAGTATCTTCGGGCCCAAAACCCTAAACCCTAATTCCATAATGGCAGTATCTTCGGGCCCTCTCGGTTTACGAGACACCTGAAAATCCCACGAACAATGCATACGTGTAAGTTCATCTTGAAGCCCAATCCAGCAAGCTGACTCAGCTGACCCTAATGTAGAGGCCTTCATAATTAGAATTGGGTTTTGGGGCTCATGATATTATACTTATAATAAGAACCCCCCCCAGAATAGTATAGGTGACAATTAAGGCCCCTAGTATTACCTAAAGCCAAAAGCTCAGAATCCTAACCTTGAGCTCTAAAGCCCTAAGCCGGAAGCAACTCCACTGTTTGGGTTGGAGGGCTGAGGATGCAACTACACAACGCTGAGGATGCTACTATACAATACCATGCTATACTACACGATGTATCATGATATACTTACTAGACTATACTATGCGATAGGATTCGCCAATCTCCTATGCCAAAATTTGCTAATCCTAAACTCTGAGAAGCCGGCTGCAGCAGTCGGGGCAGCACCCGCTCCCACAGCGAATCTGCGAAGGGGAAGTCCATGTTTCACGGACTACATCGGTTTAGGGTTTACCTGGACCCTAAGAAACCCACCTTTTTCGGGTTCCTTATTGTGATTTCCTGAAATGGGTCCTGAAAAGGTATGTTATTTGGGGTTAAGGTAGGGTCTAGGTGTAGAGTTTTGGGTTTAGGGTCAGGAAGGTTGTATAAGGGATCTCATACAGGGGCACAGGGCACTCTAATTACGGGTTTTACGTGGCTTCATAAAGATTTGGGCCCTACTCTGAACTGCCAAATCCAATATAGTGAGTGGCTGAAGGCCCGGGAGAAAACGCGAAAGAACTATAGTTGTAAACTGCACACGCAGATCTCCAATCGTCAATGCCCAGAAATGGCCGAGAAACACACATTCCTGGCTTAGGCCCGGAAACACACATTCCTGGCTTAGGGTTTACGGGCTAAACACCAAAACAAAAACCCTAAACCCTAAACGCTATGATACCATGCACCCCAGACCCAAAACCCCTAAAACCCCTAACCGCTCACGGGCAACGATTAAACTGCCAACTTGCTGCCAACTGCAGATCCTGCTCATCATTGGGGACGTGCCTGCCAAGCCTAACATAGGATCCTCAATATTGATGGTTTGCATGGGGCCTTACAAGGCTTTATGATGGGTTTACAGGGCTTTCCTAGTGGTTTATAGGGCTTCAAGGGTTACGGTAAGGGTTTAGGGTTTAGGGTTCAGCTTGATAGTCCCCTTCCCTTCGAGGATGGGGCTGAATCAAGGGTCTAAACTAGTCACGGGGTGCTTTGGCAAAACCTGAACCCCCCCCCTCCCCCTCCCCCTCCCCTCCTAATGCTTCGAAGAGCTACCCCGGGCCCGTAATTCCCTCCGTGACTCACTGCCAAAAGCCCGAACCCTGACGCCCGAAGCTCTCCCCCAAATCTCGAAAAACTGTCCTGGTGCAATCCCAAAGCCCAGTCCGAGCTATAAATGCCCGTATAGAACCCTACCGAGACAAACATCCGACAAGGACGATTTTCTCGCACGTCGCGGCGGCAGCGTTGAGAACCTGGGTGGAACTGAGACTTGGGGTGGGTTTATCCAGAGTTCATAGGCTCAGGGCTCAGGGATGGCTTGGGTGTCTGGGGTTCTAGGTTTAGGGTATAGAGGGTCTAGGGTGAAGAGTTTACGGTTTCGTGGATGTTCTGACATATGAGAACAGGGGTCCTTGTGATAAGGATCCTACCATCTGAAGTCCTTGTTTGGCTCCTTATCTTTCTGAAACTCTCATGGTGGTGCAAAGTTCGTTTGTTGCAAGATGTTGCAACGGTTGGTGATGTAAATCCTGCATTACCCATATAAGGAACATACCAGAACTTCCATAGTTTAGGGCCCTTAAGGTAATGCAGGATTTATATCATCAACCGAAGGGATTACAGTATGTAGGATGTCGGTGCAAGACTTCAAGCCCAGATATAGCCCTGCCCAGGAAGCCCACCCCCAATCCCTAAGCAAAACCTCGGCCCTTAAAGCCGCAAGCCGAGAACTCCAAACCCCCATGAAGCCCATTTGCAAGCTAACGGTTGATGATAAAAATCCTGCATGGCCCATAATAAGGAATACAAGGGAATTATGGTATATATATATATATATATACGTATTCCTTATTATGGGCAATGCAGGATTTATATCATCAACCGTAATCCCCCAAAGCCAAACCCGACAAGTCTTGCAGAACCGCCATAGAACCCACCACGGAATCTTCCGGAAGCCCTGAATCCAATGCTAGACCTCAGAGTAACCTAGGAAGAAAAAGGCTGCCCTTTTTGGTTTAAAGGGGGTTATAAGGGAACCTGAACCCTCAAAAAGGGAATAAGGGCCTACTCTGGGTCCTAGAATGAATGCTTTGGACCATGACCGGGATGTGGGTGGCGAGGACTGCGGAGCAACTTGCTTTCAGGTTTAGGGTGTCTCTTCTTCGTGACTCTATAAGCCCTAAGGCCCGAAAGTAGTTCCTTATTTTGGGGTTCATATATAGAATCCTATAAGGTAGTCCCAAAAAGGAACTACTTTGGGGCCTTAGGGTAGGCCCTAAACCCGTTCAGGGTCTTGGGTTGGGGGGTTCTAGCTCGGCTGTGTCACTTGTTGGAACTCTACACTAGAACGCAACACTCTGGGATTTAAACTCCAAACCAACCAGCCCCAACAAAGAGATCTGAGGCGTTAGGGCTATGAAGACGGTAAAATAGCACTTCCCCGATATAAAACTCACGTTTAAGCCCTACACTCCAGAACCCCAACAACCCCACTCCCACTCCTAATTAACAACAAACAAAACAAAGAACCCTCGACCCCCAAAATGCGAACACTAAGCCCACACCCTGCGCAACCAAAATCGGAAAAGCTACTTCCAATAACACCTCCAACCCGAAAGCCCTAAGCCCTACACCCTGAACCCCGAAACAACAAGCCCTGCGCATAAACCCCCCAACTCGAAACACAACCCCCGAAGCCCTAAACCTCGAAACACAACGGCCCTAAAACCCGAAACGCTACTTACCCTAACCCCCCAACCCGAAACCCCCAAACACTAAGCCCCAAAACCCCGAAACGCGAAGCCCTGATACTACTTAAGCCCTATACCAAGCCCCAAGCCCTATAAACCCTAAACCCCAGAAATATCCCAAAATCCCGAAACACTAAAACCCTGTAGAGCTTGAAATACTAAACCCTCAACCATCCAAAGGGGAAAAGGAGCGACCCTTTATGGGGACCCCTACCCTATAATGGGCTATATGATGGGTATATTATATAATAGCTATATTCAGGGTATGTACCTAGGGGTCCTTATTAAGGGTCCCTCCTTTTACCCTTTGAACCATGTACTCCGAAAGCTCGAAGCACTAAGCCGTATACCCTAAACTCCTAAAGCCCGAAACACTAAGCCTTCCCGAAGGCTCCATGTACCTATACAGTATATACTTAGGCCTTAAAGTACCTATATAGGGACCCCTTTAAGGCCTAAGTACCGACTATAAAGGTACATGGAGCCTTTGGGCTTACGCCCTCAACTCTTATATCCGAACAAAAGTTGAAAAAATCGACGAAACCCAATCCTAAGATAGGGGCCTTCATAATTAGAATGGGGTCTTGGTGCATATTATGATACAAATTGGGTAGTTGTCAAAATTATGGTCCCTTTTTGGGTCCATATTATAGTACGGCCCCTAATATGTAGGGTACCCAAAAAGGGACCATAATTTTGACAACCACCCAAATAAATATGAAAAGCAACCCGACGGACAAGCATTGGTAATGGTTGAGGCTTCCATATTAGCAGTATTGCCGGGTACTCGGAGAGTCGGGGGACTTAGTAAGTTGCTATAATATGGAGCTATATACTTGTATCATGACCCCAAGTAGGATTCCTGTTAGGGTACTTATAACATCTTATAACTATACATACTACTTGTTTACATGCCTCACTTTTGTGCGCATATGACCCAAACTAGGGTTCCTGTTGGGGTACTTAAAGCTCTACGTACTTACTACCTATTTACTACGTTTTTTTTCGACCCTCCAAGTACTCTCGCCTTGCCCATCGTCTCCAGTCTCGCTGCAGAAGGAGGAGGCTCCGGTTCTCCTGTGGACCCTGAGAGCCCAATGCCCCTTAATTAAGGAAGATACGATAAAAATCATTAGGGGCTTCATATGATGATTTAAGCTATAGTCCTTACTTAAGGGGTATTGCGCTCTCTGGGGAGCTGCCACATTCTGGAATTTTGGGGTTTGAGGGTTTCGGGTTTCAGGCTTGGGAGTTCTGGGATATTAGGGTTCTAGAAGGGTTTTGACAAGGATTCTCTGAGGGTTCCGTAGTTTAGGGTGTCTATGAGGCTTAAAAGCTTACGGAGCTTAAGCTGATGAGCTGCGGAGTTGTCGGGTGCAGGCTCGCAAAACCCTCAACCTCCAATACAGGGGGCCTTAAGTCGTAGAGTAGGGCTTTGGGGTGGATTATAGTATACCTATATATATGGACTATGAGGGGATAATATGGTTTCGAGAAACCCAAACCAGTTCCAGACATACTCGTCTGAGTTCAATAACCAGTTCTGTTGAGTGTAACGATATTGAATCGTGTAGCAGATGTCATGTTTTCAGAGTTTGTGTTATGTTAGAATCAAGCATCAAAGCGCGAGAGAGACCGAGAGAGCGAGCAGCGAGACAACCGAAAAAAGGGATCGAGGTCAAAACGCACACACGCGCAGATGCAGGCAAGTACAGATATGTGCGTGCCAATGCGTAAGCACAATCTAAAGAATACGCGTATATAGCGTATGTTTATACAGTTTACTGCGCAGTCAAACTTATAACCCTCTACAGTCAAGGTACCCAGGATATCCCAGAATATGCGAAGGCCGTCTTTTGCCGTTGCCCGTGATGCGAGCGCGCGCTCGCGGTGCCAGAGGCGGAGCTGTGATGCTTATTCGGAAACGGGTTGAGCGTGTTGGGGAAAACGGTAGAGAGCCCGAAAGACCGTCGAGCATCGCACCCGCAAGCTTGCTTTATGTGCCTCAGCTGCTCCTAACAGTCTCTGACCACAAGTACGCATACATACACGCGCACACACACACACACACACGGTACTCTGTATGTTTAGAGAGCGTACTAGGTAAACTTCACTTCTGTATTCTTATTTATGCACTTCTGAATTCATTCATGCATCCATGCATGTGTCTATACACACATATGTATATGGCGCGCCCAAGAATCCACCGCTGCTTGAAGTGTTGATGCAAATGGGTCTAGCGTCTGCTGATGAAAAGGAACGGGAACCTTGTTCCACTAAACCCTAGCCTAAACCCACAACCCCATAAACCCTAAACCCTAAACTCTGAGCCCATAAACTCTAAACCCAGAAACCCTAAACCCTAAACTCTAAACCCCTAAACCCCCTAAACCCTAAACTCTCAACCCTAAACCCACATACCGAAAATAACCGAAACGAGCTGGGACCTTCTATGTAGCCCGAGAAGTTGGAAGCTGCCTTGTGCACGACGCAAGCACTTGGAACCGGTATTGGCAGTATTCCCTACGGTTTAGGGTTTCGGGTTTAGGGTTTCGGGTTTAGGGTCCAAGTACCCAAATAGTAGGGTTTCAAGTTCCAAAAACCATTCAGAGTATGGATTTTGAGACCTGAAACCCTACTATTACCTGGACCCTCTGGGATTGGTACTGGGCATGTCCGGCATGTCTCGTGCGTCTAGTACTTGCTTTATAAAACTACTGTGCTTTTGGAAGGCTGGTTATGCACCCGTCGCTTTTTTGATCTTTTGATCTCTCTCTCTCTCTTTCTTTCTCTCCCTGTCGCTATCGCAGAAGCCTCGATCTTGAGGTGAGCTCTCTGGTCTTGCGGAAGGTTTCGGCACACGAATTTCCCTGAAAGGAAATCGACTTTGGCGCCACAAAGGGCTGAAGGTTAAAAGCGGGCGCTTGCAAACACTGCACCCGAGGACAATGCTGCCAGGAAGTCTCCTGGAACAAGAGAAAGTACACTTTAGGGCTTCGGGCTCCTAGGTTAAGGGCATTGTCAAATGTCGAACGATCTCCTCGTGCACTTTCGCTGACAGGTTATTCCAGGGAACCTACCTACACCCTTTGTAGTAGCGAAGCCGGGCACCCGGGAATGCTGCCAACAAAAGAAGTTTCAGTGGGTGGCATCCCCACAACAGCTCCAAACTACAACAAACACATGAAGACACTAACTTTGCTAAACATCACAGCTTCGGTAGTGGATTCCTTCCAACAGTGGACCTGTGCCTAAGAGTCTGCTGTTGAACTGTGCAAAGGACTCGTTCCAGGCTAATCCCAAGTCCAAAAGCATTTCGGGTCTACGAGTGCGCAGCGCTTGCAATGTAAGGGGGTCATTCATAGGAATATATATATATATATATATATATATCCCCTCAGAGCCATCTTAGCCCCCATCTCTGCAGTTTTTGTGTCCCAAACAAATTCAGTCTAACCCTAAGGGTCCAAGTAGTCCTGATGTATGGCTTTTGTCACTTCGAAAGGCCCAAAAGTCCCATAATTGGGAGTACTTGGACCCTTGGGGTAGCTATCAAGGCCCCTATTTCCAGATTTAAGGATCCTAAAAGAACCAGTCTAATTATCAAGGCCCCTATTTCCGGGTTTAAGGTTTCGGTTTAGGGTTTAGGGTTTAAGGTTTCGGTGTTCTCTTTGGAACTTCCGCAGCCATGACGAGCAATTGCTCAGCCAAGGAGCTTCGAGCTAAGAACTGAAGCACAAGTAGGGGCGTGTTCCAAAGTCAGCACCCCCAGAGAGCCCTTAATTAAGGAATACCTAGGGGCTAGGGTTCCATTAAAGGATATATAGGGTTTAGGGTTTAGAGGGGTTTAGGGTTTAGGGGCATGTTCCAAAGTCGGCTCCCTTTGGTGTTTTACATTTGAGTGGTTGTCAAAATTAGGGTTCCTTTTTTGGCCCCTAGTATAATACTGCACCTAATATTTTAGGTACCCAAAAAAGAACCTTAACTTAAGGGTCCTAGGTACTGTTATGGGGGATACATCCCTGGATCATAATAGTAATTCCTAATCATACTAAATATAGAAGCCCTGCATTCTACCAGACAGGTACTTAGGACCCTTTGAGCGTGTTCCAAAGTCGGCTCCCCGGGAGGATCCAAAAAGTAGATCCCTTAATGCGGGTTCCTATGAGGTACCCTTAGTAGTATAGGGCCCCAAACTAGGGGATCTACTGGGGTCTGGGAAGTCGGCTCGCTTTGGTGTTTACGGTTTGGGTATCATGTATCTAGGCTCAGGGTAGCCCAAAAACCCGAAACCCTAGACCCCTGAACCCAAAAATGATAAGCCCTAAACCACAAAATGATAAACCTTAAACCCCAAAATGATAAACCCTGAACCCCAAAATCATAAACCCTAAAGGCAGTTAGAATTAAAGTCATCGAAGGGAGTCTGGATGGGCTTGCTGCGGATGGGTAATCTCGGATCCTTTAGTAAGCGATTCGGGTTTAGGGTTTGGGGTTCCCAAAGGATCCATGCACCCAAATAGTATATGCTGAAGCCTCAAAGTAGTCTCCTTTTTGGTACTTTGGGGCCAAAGTATATACTGTTTGGGTGTTTGGGTACATGGATCCTTGGATAAGAAATACTGTAGTTCCCATAGTGTAGGGGCGTGAATAATGAATAGACTAGAGGTTTGGGGTTTAGTGTAGTTTACTAGGTTCCGCACTAGCCCGTCAATGATAAGGGTACCCTTTCTCCTGTTTTTGCTTTTCATACCGGAACCCAAGAAGAAAACGGGCACAACGTACTGGAAGTCCGCGCATACGTAAAAGACTGAAGCTGCCGAAACCAACCCTATTGTACAGTCTTTGCATCCGGATCCCTAAACCCTAAACCCTAAACCCTAAACGCTTAACCCTAAACCCTAGTCCTTAGAGCCTTGGGTTCAAGTTTAGAACACGCCCCAAAAATCCTACATCGGACAGGAGCCACGGAAGCAAAGGGCCTCTGCTTCTAACCCCTTCCCGTTTAGGGTTTAGGGTTTAAGGTTTGGAGGTCAAGGGTACAACCTCTTACAAGTTAGGCTTGCTTGACAGAGGATTGAAACCGTAAACCTAAACCCTCATGATTTTGGCGTCCTGTGTCGGAGACCGCGGTCTTGAAGGTGCCCGAATCACCCCCAAATCCTAAACCCTACGATGAGGGCTCAGGGTCTAGGGTTTTGGCTTCAGAGTCGTGCGCGTCAGGGTTTACGGTTGCATTTTGAGATTGCGATTGGAGTGCCTAATGGAGGTTTGGGGTCTGAACATTTACACTAGCGCTTGAAGCTCGGGCGGCTTTATCTTACTAAGAATACCCTAAACCCTAAGACTGTGTTAGGACCGCGACATTTGTCAGCCCGCTATGGAGAGGGCCGGTCTACGACCCAACTGGTGGTTCATGTGCAATTCGGGGCATAACAAGGCCACATGGCTTCGGGTGTTGCAGGGTGTGGGTTCAGATTCTGGGATGTCGGGTTTAGCATCTGCGTGGTGATACATACCTAACATATGGTCTGACAGATGGTCTAACCTAGCAAGTTTCTCCTACGAATTAGATGAAAACTGTGCCCGGATCTCACTTACCTAGACTCCTGCCGGGCTTGGGAAACACCCTGGACGGGTTGCGACGGCTTGGCAGCTGCATGATCGCATGGCGTTGCGAGATCGCTAGGTGACGGTGAAGTTTCAGGGATTGTGGCATTAAGGCTTAACCCTTATATAAAGGAACCCTTTAAAAGCCCTTGAAGGAACGAGGAAGCCTTCTAGGAAACCCTCCCAAGAAGGGCGTTGTGCTTCGGATTTAGAGGTAGAGTCTACAATACGAAACTCACGCTTGCAAACATGGTATAACATACGGACACAAGGAATGCCAAGACTACCACCTCACCGGTGCACCTAAACTCAAAAAACGACCTCGGAAACATCGGAAACTGAAAAACCATATATAAATCCTTGAAGCTCCGACCTGTAAACCCCTGACCCTGAAAAACAACTAAATGAGTCGAAACTACTCCACAGTCCCGGCTGCAGATAATTTGCACTAAACCTTCAACTGCTTGTATGCTAAGGCACCCGGCACCCTGAAGCCCTGAACATGTTGTTTAGGGTTTAGGGGTTTAGGGGTTTAGGGGTTTAGGGTTTAGGGTTTAGGGTTTAGGGTTTAGGGTTTAGGGTTTTACCTTAACCTACCAAACCCTACTTTTTTGTAGGGTCCCTATAAACTCCATATTAGGGTTTATAATAAGAACCTACAAAAAAGTAGGGTTTGGTAGGCTAAGGTTTAGGATGCAAGGCTTCAGGTTTTAGGTCTTTGGGTCTTGAGGGTTTCTGGTTGGGGACTCTGTAGAATCGTATTGAACAAGGAACCCGGAAAGCTTCGTGATTATGGGGTTGTGGTAGTGTAACCCTACGGCTCCAGTTACCCAAATAACGGGTTACTGGGCTACATAAGTTACATGTCATATGGTACCGCAAGGGTCCAAGTACATAACTTTTATTTAAGGTTTTTGTCACTTAGAAAGGCCCAAGAGTCCTATAATAGGGAATACTCGGACCCTATTCAGGTAATCGGAGCCCTAGATTAAGGTCATGGTTCATGGTTGCAGGTTTGGGCTTCGTGAGGGAGGGTAAGTATACTTATCACCTATAGTATTAAGGGAACTCATAACCTCACATATAACTACCCATGAACCTCCAAGTAACGCCGCAGGTTCGGGCTCGCTTCTTGAGGATTCTTGTGGCGATTTTGCAAGGCCACGCGGGTCTCACGCACCCTGGAGGCGGTCTGCCTGTTCCCGCCGCTGACTTGCTGCTGCCTCTCCATCACTTAAGCTGTAGAGCTATGGGGTTTCAAGTTTTAGGGTTCAAGGTCTTTTAGAGCTAAAGGGTTTTAGGTTTTAGGGATGAGGGTTTTACGGTTTACGGTAACGGATTTAGACTTAGCGTCTGTGGGAATCAGCTGAACTGAACATCCACCACGGCGCCGTTCTAGCTATCAAGGCCCGACAGAATGCACCTTCTAAGACCGCCCAAAACCCTAAACCCTAAACCCTAAACCCTAAACCCTAAACCGTGAACGGTTGAAGCCATCCCTGAAATCCAAACCCTCGAAGCCCCCACAGAACCATTATAAACCAAAGCCTTTCGAGAACCCTTTCTTGAAACCCCTGAGCTGAACCTTATAGAATTCTAGACCTTAGGGTTTAGGGTTTAGGGTTTAGGGTTACTAGACGCTGAATGTTTGGGAAATTTTTACCATAGAACCCCTTTCTATCACTGAGCTTATCACAGAGCTGGCCGTCCAAATGACATTGTTCGTAACTTCTCGGATGTCCACGACAACAGCATGCTTCAAAGAAATACCCTGGCTTGAAGAGCTCCGAAAGAAGCATGATCCGAAGTATCCTTTTCAAGACCTTGTAATGATAGAGCCTGGTCAAAGAAGCTTCAATACACCTTAAAACTAAGCCGAAAACCCTGAACCTTATAGGTTTAGATTCCAAACCCCAACCCCCCCCCCCCCTCCCGGTTTTCAAGAGCCCTCGGAAGCTGCCTCGTGAGCATCGAGGGCCTGTCGCACAGCCTGCAAAGAGACGGCGAGAAAGGGAAGAGCAAAGGGTTTAGGGCTTAGGGTTTCAGGTTCGGTTTAGGGTTTAGGGTTCAGGATTTGGGGGTCTACTTGGAGGTTGATGGGTAAATTTTAAGTGGTGTGATAAGTCCCCTAATTTGGCTGCTAAATCCTATAAACCTCAAACCGTGTATGGTTTTTGAGAGCTTGCACGCATTGATAAGGAAGAGCGAGCTTTGGGAGGCCTTTTTGGGATAACCAGGAAGAAAAAGGGCTCCCTTTTTGGTACTGAGTATATAGTTTCGCAAGGAACCTAAGACCCGCAAAAACCGAAGAAGGGGCTTGGGAGACCATGCTTGGTACCCAGAGAACCCAATAATTACCCCTTACGTAAGGAATCCTAGCAAACCCTACTTTTTTGTAGGTTCTTAATATAAACCGTAATATGAAATTTATAGGGACCCGACAAAAAAGTAGGTTTTGGTAGGTTAAGGTATAGCTTAAATCCCTTAATTAAGGAACATGGTTTAAATCATAGTAAGAAGCCCCTTGTGATTTAAGGTATAATCCTTACTTGAAGTGTACTGGTGTCTCTGGGCACCTATAGACAAGGGGTTTCATGTAAATGCGGGAGCGGGTTGGCGGCCCTTGATGCGGGAGCCAGGTTCGGTCTGCGGCCGAACTCGAATAAAGTCATGTATGATGGGCCTTACCTGGACCCCGAAGTAGTTCCTTTTTGGGGTTCATATAGAGAATCCTATAAGGCAATCCCAAAAAGGAACTACTATGGGGCCTCTGGGTACCTGGACCCCAAAAGTATATATGTAGAACCAGGGTATAGGTTTTGGACCATTACCTACTTTTGGGGGGTTTAAGTATTAATTAGAACAGAGTCTTGGGCTTTTTGGGTATGAAAATATAAAGGAACCCGAAGGAATAACGTTGGCAATCATTTAGGCTTCTAAATTTGTCCGGCGACGGCCACCGCTCCGGTCTTGTGATTGTCACCAGCATTATAGGGACCGGAACATACTTGCAGCACCGCCTGATAGTGCACAACATGGGCGACCAGGGCCCTAGCTCTCACCGAGAGCTTGAATCAGTAGTAGACTTCGCTCCGGCCTTCCTCGAGAGGTCGCGAGGCCAGCTCCCGGAATGAAACGCGTTTTGGCGCCGTGGCCAGGAGTGACGTGAGAGGAAGTAGCAGTGCCTGAAGCAGCAGTGCCTTTGCCCTCCTTGCCTTCTTCGCAGCCTTTTTCCGAGCTTTCTCGCCGCATTTCTCCTGCTTCGCTAACCCAAAGGGTCCTATGTAGTGTTATGGGGGATACTTCCCTGGATCGTAATAGTAATTCCTAATAAAGAAACCCTACATTCTACAATACAGGTACTTATAGGACTCTTTGGGACTATTATGATTACCACTTAGCACTGCGGGCTACTATATGAAGGCAAGTGCACTGTTCAGCTAGGGTCACGTTACGAGGAAATGTAAGTGTTCCCGGTGCTCCCTCCTTTGGAAAGCACCTTAAACCGCAAAATCCTGAACCCCTGAACTCCACAATTAATCCTATAGACTATAAACATCTAAACACAAAGCCGAGCTTTGGAAACCTGAAACTCTTGACCCTGGAACCCTTACCTCCAAACCTAGAAAAACCTGTCTAGGGTTTACGGCTCTAGGACTTTAGGAATCAGGGACCCCCCGCCGCCGAAACCCTAAACATCAAAAACCCTAAACCGTGCCCCCCCCCCGCTCATCTTTGAATAGCAAACCGACTGGCTTTCAATCCCTACTGACCCCCTAAACCCTAAACCCTTACACATCCCTTTTAACGGAGACCTCAACCTCGAATGTCTTTCTATCCCTGATTGCACCTGGGCGACCGGCGCATCCTGCCCTGTCTTCTGCGCCTGCCCCTCTAAGAGCCTCGGTGCCATCGCTAAGTGGATAAAAAAGGTTGATGGGATTATGGGCGTTCCTTTCAGGGGTCCCTGAAAGGGCCCATTTAAAGGGAGCTAAAGGGCTTAGGGTTTATAGGGTTTAGGGGTTTAGGAGTTTAGGATTTACAGGGGGTTTATACCAGGACCCCCCAAGCACCCTTTAATAGAGCCCTCATTTTCCTTAATAGTGGGCATTGAGGGCATAATAAAGATGGTAGTTTGGGGGTCCGGGTACGGTTTAGGGGTTCAGGGCCTAGGATTTAAGGTTTGAGGTGGGGGCGGCCGGGGTTGGGACTGTAGGGATTGGGGCTCACCCGCAGGAACGATAAACGCAAGGACAATTAAACGAGTCGACACAGCAGAGTGCCTGTCGGCTGGGTCAGATTGTCGGGGCTTAGGGTTTGGGGTTTCGGGGTTTAGGGTTTAGGGCTTTAGGGATTAAGGGTTTAGGGGTTTAGGGGTTTAGAGTTTGGGGTCTAGGGGTTTAGGGCTTTACGGGCCCTGTGACAAAATCAAAGAAGAACCTGTAAAGACTTACCTGACGCCTGCCCAAGAGGAACAGAGCTCCCGTACCCGCCTTTAGAAGCACCGAAACTACGGCTTTGTGGCAGGTAATATATACCAGCAAAGCTGCCAAAACGCACTGAGACCCTACGTACATCCCCGAAACCCTAAACCCTAAACCCTAAACCGTTCTAGATGCCCGGAAAGCCTCTGAACCCTCGGGCTCCAGTTACCTCAAGACGTTGGGATATTAGGGTTTAGGGTTTAGGGTTTAGTATGTTTAGGGTACAGGGTGTATGGTTAGCAAGCCACAATTGAGGTGGCCGGTTTTGGTGTAGATTAGTTTGCGTCAGTTATACAACGTGCAGGAACCTGGGAAACATAAATCCTCAACTATAAAGCAGAATATAATTGCAAATTATTCCAGCCACTCTATATGCGGGCTCTTGCTTCTGAGACAGGTTTCTGGGAAGATACACAGTGCTTCCAAAATCCCACACTTCCGGTATCCTCCTGAAGAAGCAGCAAGGATCCCTGCTCGGTGCAGGGTTTAGGCTCTCCTGAAATTGCAGTATATAAGGATCCTAGTCCGGTTGTAGGGTTGAAGGTTTAGGAGTGTAAGGGACCTCTTTGCGTGGCTCTCAACCTGAAGGCTCAGTGCAGAGTGGGCGGCTTCTCGTAGATCGTGCACGACCGCGACGGCACGACCTGGTTTAGGCTTGATGGGTTTAGTTTGATCCACTTGGGTTTGGGTTTCGGGTTTGCGGTTCAGGGTCTTTGTCAGTTTCGTGGTTAGGGTTTAGGTTCTTTGTTTGGTTTAGGGATTTAGAGCTTGGGTCGTTGGGTTGATAGTTTAAGGTTTGGCGGAAAGGATTGAAGAAGCTACACCGAAGTCCTGCAGCTCTTATTCCCTGGATCCCTAAAGCAGGAACCCACAATCCGACAAACATCGAACGCGAACAAACGCACTCGGAACGCCAAATGCGCTTCGGTGGGGGTGTGGCCAATGCTGAATCAGGTCTTGAAGCGAGATTTGAGAAGATCCTCCACAGGTTCACCGAAATCATGCCCGAACCCTCAAACCTAAGCCACAGTTCTATCAGGGTTATATAGAGTTTGGCATTTGGGCTTGGGTTCAGGGTTCAGGAGCTTGCGAGTTTCTAGGATCGAGGAGTTGCATATAGAGCTGGAAGGCTTGGGGCTTGGAGTTGAAGAACGGTTTAGGGTTTAGGGTGGCAGGGATTTCGGTTTAGGAGTCAAAGCTTAAGGCTTAAGGTTGAAAGTCGACACCACCTACCCTGGTAAACCCTAAACCCCAAACCCTAGGAGGCCTTACGGCCTCAGCTGGAAACGTTGAGATCTGAGAGCTGAGGATCACTTCCCCAGCGGGGCATGAAGGGCTTGACCTTCATAGGAACCGGTATAGACCCCTTGTAGAAACCTTTCAGAAGGAAACCGATAACTTTGCCTATATCCATACATAACCATGCTTACTAATTACTAAGTCCCCTGATCCTTTTGGCTTTTCGAGCTCAGCAGTCAAGCCGACTCCTTGAGTAAGAATGGAGGTGTACACATGTCGCTTTCAAAGCCAGTGGCCTCGAAATTGAAATTCGGCAGGTTATCCTAAGGGTCCAAATTCGGCAGGTTGCCAAAGTATGTACTATTCGGGTACATGGACCCTTAGGGTTGGCAGTCTGAATCCACCGGCAACTTCCCGTCTGTGCAGCGGACGACAGCGGCTGCAAACAAGCGGTTCTGAATAGTGAGCATCGCGGCAGCACCTGCTTTCCATCTCAGAACTTCATTGGCAGTGTCCTAAACCCTAAACAGGAAGGTTCATGTTAGTCAGAAGCGGGCCCAGAAGTGATACGTAGTGGACTGGGGGGACAGTTGGAGCATTGAGCCGCTGAGCTCTTGGGGTTTACGTTGACAGAGTCTTGCCAGCTTTACACCCAACGCACCTATGCATACACACTCGCACAGCGGCACCTACATGTAGCACCAGCGCAGGGCAATCTGTGGCTCGACGGATATCTGCCATGCCGCGACGGCTAATTCTCACCAGCTCGTTGAACCGTGTCGAAGCAATCTTGCTGACCAATTCATTACGGCCCTTCGAGTTTATTGTCCTCCTCCAGGGCTTCATCCTCGCTTAGGCTATGAGGCCGAATCTAGCTGGACATGCTGTTCACGACATTGAGCTTCTGGAATTATGTCCGCCATCTTGCGCGGTGAGCAAACTGCCAGGGTAGCCTTGTCGCCCTCTTGTGTAGCTTTTCCTCACTGGTGGGTCCCGAGCAAGACAAGACGGTCAACCCTTTTGGTTCCAAATGGGTGAACTTGTAGGGTTTAGGCATCAGATGTTAGGGTTGTTTTCACGCGAAGAGGTTCAAAGCCACTTGCTTTGCAGTGAAGTGTCATCGACATGTAGCCCACCACTTCGCTGTTTCAAAGCCACACTCTCCACGAGCTTCTGTGGCAATCGCTCTGAAAGTGCAGGGATAGCCGCTAAGACTGTGGGAGCTGCCTCTTGCAGGTTTGCAGATGCCCAATAGCAGTTCGACAGCTCTTGCAGGCTCATTCCGTTCGCCTTTCTCGGGATCGCGCTTGCGATGGCAGGAACCGCTCTAAGCACGGCTGGTGCTGCCTGTTGCAGATATGCAGCTGCCCACAAGCAGTTCGAGAGTGCCTGTGGAATCATTCTGTCGACTTCCTGTGGAATGCGATCAGCCACCCAGGGGACGAAGGCCAGAACGGCCGGCACGCTTTCTTGCAGGTTTGCTGCTGCCCACATACAGTTCGACAGATGCTGGGGTAGCCTGGGATCTTGTCAAGGGACTCATTCAAACTTGAAGCTTACAGAAGCAGCAAACTGAACCATACATGTTGTCTGTTATGCAACTCCATGATGGTAACCGAAGGCTGCTGTACCACAGTCACTCGAATTTACTCTCCTAAAGCACTGGATTGAAACTTAGATATTCAAAACCCTAAGGGTCCATGTACTCACATAGTATATACATTGGCCTTCGTGTAGCCCCTAGGTACTTTCGGGCTCACGTATCTCTATATGGGTACATGGACCCTTGGGGAAACACACCAAGGGGCATGCTCTCCGCTTTCTGCGGTATGCACCTCTCTTCTTCAACAACCGGGCCCCCAAAAGTTCAAACTTTCTAAGATAGAACTAATATATAAGGCCAAAAAAGTTTAAAGTTCCCCTGTTCACGATCTAAGGCACTGAGCCATAGCAGGCACAGCTGCCAGGACCCCGGGCGAAGCCTCCTGAAGGCTCGCAGCCGCCCAGAGGCAGTTGGACAAGTCCTAGCTTTGGGGGGTTCATGGGTAGTCATTGGGTACTGTCCCCCACACAGTAACAGTCTATAATCTGAAATAGGGCGATTTTTAAGGTCCAAATATGTCTCTATTATGAATATTATCCAACTGTTACTGAGTGCGGGCAGTACCCAAGGTAGTTATAAGTAGGGTTCCGTTAAGGGTTCTGTGGGATTTGGGGTTTAGGGATTCGGGTTCATAGGTAGCTATAAGTTGGGCCGTAAGCAAGTAACTACACTCATAACCGACATTAAGGGACGTGTAACCCCACTTCTGCCTACTTATGAACTTCCTGACATTATCACCCAAAGCGTCCTATCTATATACTGTTGCGGGGGATACTTCCCTGGATCATGATAGCAATTCCTAATATAGAAACCCTACATTCTACCATACAGGTACTTAGGACCCTTTGGGTCACCCTTTCTATGATGTTGGGGTTGTTACTTGGCACACTATACTGAGGACCCTACTTGTTGTATATGCAATGTTTTTTTTTTTTTTGTGTTTGTTTGCTGCAGTGTAATTACCTATGAACCCGCTTGGAACCTGAAAGTTCAAGCTGAAGAAACTGTTACGCTACCCAGCTGCGAAGAAGTCCTGGGCGTTAAAAGTCGAAACCTTTCCCGGGATGCGCGCTGCCACCGCAGAGACCACGGCCAATGCTTCAGGGACCTTCTCTTGCCTTGGGTGCTGCTCTGGACTTTGAAGTAATCAGGGAGAAAAAGTATAGACTTTTATTTCATAATGGTTCCTTTAAGGAACAGGTACCCACAAAAGTATTCAAGCATGGCACTCCAAACCCAGGTGTTGCAATGACCCTTAAGGGTCCGTGTGCCTATTAGGTTCCTCTATATACGGTCTTTGGGGCAATCAAACCTAAATAGCCACCTCCCTCCCTCCGACCAAAAAGACTTAAACAAAAGAATCCTTTAGCGCGGGTACTCCCAAACGTAAACCCTCACATAACGGCCTTAAACCTTGATCATGTCAGGGCTTTGGGTGTATATCGCTGCATAATCTCAGTCATAGTACAGTGTCGCATAACTAACAAAGCCTAAACCCTGGCCAGTTGCAAGTTGGCCACACTCCAGAGGATGTTTGCCAATGCCTGGGTTGAAAAAACACTCAATAAACTGTATAAAAAGCCTAAACCTGTGCTACAACATCACTAATTCAGTCAGTCAGCGTCAAATCCTTCCAACACCTCGATAGATCCCTACAGGCCTTTTCTATAGCCCTGTTGGAATCAGACCCTGCAGAACCCCTTCTTAAGCCGTTCACAGCTCCATGAGCCCGGAGCATCCATGTAATCATATAGTATATGCTTTGGCCTTGGCCTTAAGGTCCACGCACCCAAATAACGTTCCTTTGAGGGCTCCTTTAAAGGTCCTAGAAGGGTTTAGTTTAGGGTATAAGGGCATATACCCAAATAGTATATGCTTTGGCCTTAAGGTAGTCCCTATATCATATAGGTACCTCAGGGCCAAAGTATACACTACTTGGGCACACGGCCCCCTAAGTCCAAAACCCTGAAGAACCCTTATAGAACACGCATAGAACCCTTATGGTACCCCTAAAGGAACCCTTAAAAGAAGCCTTAGAGGAACCCTGAAGGCAGCCTTAATAAAGGAAGCCTTAAAGGAACCTATTTGGGCACATAAACTTTTTAAGGGCAAACCCGAGAGCCGAGCCAGCCGAGCTGCCTGCGGAACGAAATCCCGGGCCTGGCTTGGAATATGAGCCGCCAGGGCTGGCACCTCACTTTCACTATGGATCTAAGGACTCATATAGAGAACTTACAGGGATCTATAAGGGGTTCTGTAACGGGATCTATAGGGTTCAGGGATCTAAGGACTCATATATTAAAGCTTTTGGGCCCAAAGACCATACTGTGTAAGGCTTTTGGGCGATTATGATGCCCAGGGTTTGGGGTTTAGGGTCTTTAGAGTGTTTAGGCATCAGGGTCTATAGGGTTTAGGGCAGGGTTAGGGTGTAAAGTCTATAGGATTTATATAAGGTTTAAGGAAAGGGTTTACGGTTCGGGGTTTGATCCTCACAGGAAGCCCTGAAAACAAAAGCTGAGGCGCGGCTTTGAGGACCTCTGGCTGGGCTTCCTCAAGTCTTGCGATAGCCCAAAGGGAGTTTGCCAGGTCAAAGGCATTCATAGATCCAGCTGATTCCTTGCTCAGGGTTTAAAATACCAGGAGTCTTCAGAACACAGAAGAAGCGGGTTCGGTTTGGGGGATATACAGTAAGCATAGAGTAAAGGGACTGCCCAAGGGCATGGTATTGCCTCTGTGGCCTTTACGGGGTTTCGTTACGGAGCGCATACGTATAGCCTTGTGGCCTTGTTCAGGGTGTATGGCATGTTGGGGTTTGGGGTTTCGATATGGGTTCAAGCCGGACACGTATAGAACCCTAGAAACGGTTAAGGGCTTCAGGGTTTGGGGCTCGCGTCTGAGAGCGGCCTATATGCACGAATCCCAAGCCCGGAAGCTAACCCACAAACCCCGAAACGTCACCGAATCACGCGCTAAGGGACCCTAAACCCTAAACCCAGAACTCCAAGGAGTTCTTAAGGAGGGACTCTTAGGGTTCTGAGGCTTCTCGGAGAGAGCTTCAGGTCTATCAAAGGGGCAAGGGACCCTTAATAAGGACCCCTAGGTATGTACCCTAAAAAAGCCAAAAAACATACTCATTATATAGCCCATTGTAGGGTAGTAGGGTCCCCATTAAGGGTCCCTCCTTTTCCTTTTCCCCTTTGAGTCTAGAACCCAGCAGAACTTCTGCATCCTGACCTGGCGTCCCGCACGCAGCGAATCAAAGATGGAGAAATCCACTCGTGTTGCTCGCCAAAGGCCTGAGAAACCTCGTCTTCGAGTTTCAGCGGGTTTGGGTTTAGGGTTTCGGGGCTTTCAGGGCTTAGGGTTTAGGTTAGGGTTTAGGGGTTTGCAGGGCTCCTTAGCCTTGAATACTTTCTCAAGGGAATGGATAAGGATAATGAAGATACGCGAGATGCCGAAGCCCTGAACAAAAAAATCTCTACACTGAGGGTTTAGGGCTTAGGGGTAGTTTTAAGACTTCGCCGAAAATCTCTACATGCTTCATGGACCGCCCTTTTGCACCCTCAGAACCACCAGAAAATTCAACCAATAACTGTGTATGATAATTCCTTAGAGTTTTAATACTACAATACAAATTTCAAAATAATTCCTAAGATGACAAACGCACCAGAGCGACTGGGACGATAGACCACAGAATGTTAGCAGCCGCACGCGGCGTGATCTTACCATGCCTCGGACTTGTGAAGTGTCGGGGCAGTAGGCCGATGGTTGCTTCAAGGGGTCCCGTAGAGGGCTTTTGGTCTGTCATCTTCAGGCTTCCTGTACGCTTGCAACAGCAAAACCCATCAAAGGCCTCTAGAATTAGGTAGCCAAGCTTCTTGAGCACGAAGTTGAGTCTGGCAGACAGTCTCCTCCACACAGTGCTCCGAACATCTGCGGCGTTCAGCTTCCGCCGCTTCGCGAAGAAGGCCAACCGCGTAAAGGCCGCTGAGAGGTGAAGGGCGTTGAACGACGGACGATGCACCTGTCTGGAAACCCTAAACTCCTAAACTCTAGATGCTGCCGAAGGCAGCTTGGGTTAAAGCCACAGTTCCTGTATTCCAAAACTGGTCGGGATTTTACCCCAAGGGCCCTAGTAGCTTCTACTATCCCAATCCCAAGTACCAGTACTTGGTCCTTTTGATCAGCTTGGGACAAGTTGAAAGGTCAGCGACGAAGACAGACTATACTAAGCAAATACAATGGGTGTCCTTTTAGGGTTCCTTTCAGGGTACAACAAGGGATCCATGGCAGTAAACGGGAACTGAATAATTGGAATAAGGTATGGAGGGATTGTCTTCTAGTGCTCGGAACACGCAGAAGAAGATTGTTACTGTTCTGGTTTGTATATCAAGCCATCTTCTTCTTGACAACCCACTGGGGTGGCAATACAACAAGACACAAGCGACCTGCCATTCCCCAGAAGAGCCCAGTTACACCGGGTTTACGGCTGTTTGGGCTCGAACCTTGCACCACTAGGGATCTTTCAGTATTTCGTGTAGAACTTAGGAGCGGGGGCTTCATGCAAATCCGCTCTGCATAGCTCCCCTTCTTCACGGGCCCTTTAAACTTGAAATGGTAGTTCGTACAAACGGACGCGAGGAGGTTTAGGAAATCAAGGGTCCCCCTTGTCTCCGCGACCTAAAATGCTAAATCTCCAAACGTTAAAGCCGAAAACCCCTTAACCCCCAAAACCCGGCAGGCTTGAGTGCCCTTTTTGGGCACCTCCTTGTCCAAAAGAGCCATGAACTCCTCTGCCGAAGCTGTTTTCTTGATCCTGGGCCAGGAACTTAGGGACCTTCATAGGCCACCGTTTGGGGTTTAGGGCAATAGACGTTCCCTTGAACTCTTCAGGGCTCCTTAGGATTGTTCCTCTACGGGGCTTATAGGCATCTAGGTGCGCCACACCCTAAAACCCAGACGATTCCTTCAGGCCCCCCCAAAATGGCCCCCTATAAGCCCTAAGCCCTAAACCCCAATCCCCTTAACCCCTAATTAAACCCCTAAGCCCCTAAACCCCTAATTAAACCCCTTAAACCCCTAATTGACCCCTAAGCCCCTAAAAACAAAACCATAAGCCCCTAAACCAATTAAATCCCTAAATCCCCGAATAAAACCCTCTAAACCCTAGTTAAACCCTCAACCCCCCCCCCCCCCCCCCAACTGCCAAGACTCCTTGAGGTGAGGATCTTCGGACTCGTAGCGCCGCAGGGTCCCGGGCTTCCAAGGAAAAGGAGCAAGGGCGCGAGCAGAAGCAGACGAAGCCGAAGGGTCCATGTATTCGTATGACTCATACTACTGTTGATGATATAATTTGTATCATCAACAGTAGTATGAGTCATATAAACCCATATACCATAATTCCCATAGTTTCGGGTCCTTAAGGTAATGCAGGATGTTTATCATCAGCCATAGGGCTTTGGATTCAGAACTTAGGGATCAGGGTTTGGGATTTAGGGTTTAGGGGTTTAGGGTTTGGGGTTGAGGGTTGGTAGGGTGTGGAGTCAAGCTTACGGGAGCCTTTAGGGCATAGAAGTACATACTATAGGCACCTTTGACCATTGTCTGCATCCGTGGCTCAACCATGTACAGCTCAGGAAATTTAGTGGTCAGGATTTCGGGGTTGTAGGCTTCAGCTCGAAACCCTGTAGTAACCCTAAACCCTAAATCCTAAACCCTAAACCCCAAACAGTAAATCCTAAACCCTAAACCCTAAACCCCAAACCCTAAATCCTAAACCCTAAACCCTGGCTCTACCTTAACCCCTAAAGCTGGGCTTTGGGGTCTCTGAGGCTGGCCCTTGGGCCTTGATCCAAGGGGCGAAGTTCGGAAGCCGATGCTGAAGATTTTGCCGAAGGCGGATGTCGAAGTCAAACTTTGAGCTTCCGGACTGAAAGGGTTTTAAGCCGGGCTTTAGGGACTGTAGGCTTTGGGGGTTGGGGTTCAGGGCTTTAGAGACTGCCCAGGGCTTTAGAGTTTAGGGACTCAAAGTTTTTTTTCAATGAAGGCCCTTTTCCTCCTTGCTACAATCGGAATACCTAGTAGGTAGAGCCGGACTTAAGGGTTTAAGGTTTGGGGTTCAGGCTTCAGGGTTTCGTGTTAAGGGTTAAAGGTTTGGGGTTCAGGGTATAGGGTTTAGGGAGCCCAGCGGTGCCTTCACTGTCCCTTGTAGTTCCCGTTTGGAAAAAATGTATGTATACATATATATATATATATATGTATATATACACATACTAGGTTGCCCAGTAACCTAGGATTAAAAAGGGCGCCATTTTTTTATGAATGGTCTTCTAAGGGAACCGAAAACCACAAGAAAGGGAATAAGGGTACTACTGGGCATGCTAGTAAAATCTCGGGGTGGGAACTGGGAACAGCTCGCGATTAGTTCATACCATCCTGCTGCAGTCCCTATGATGTGTCAACAATAAACCCAAACAACCTACCCTAAGTCTATTTTGGGACTGTCGAGGGTTCCTGCAAATCCATAATTGGGCATTTTCTGGCGGCTGGAGTCCATCGGCCCAGACCCAGAGACTCCAATATCCCTCAATTAAGGAAGCAGCCAAGGAATATACCTTAAAACATACTAAGGGTCCTACGACAATTTCAGGTATATTCCTTAAATTAAAGGAAATTGGAGGCTATGGGAACCCTAGCTTGAACCAGGCTAGGGTTCCTAGGAAAATTTCAGGTACATTCATTGATTAAGGGATATTAGGGTTTAGGGTTTAGGGTTTAGGGGTTTAGGGTTTAGGGGTTTAGGGGTTTAGGGGTTTAGGGTTTAGGGTTTAGGGTTTAGGGTGATATCGGAGCCCATGGGAACCCAACTGAGTCGCACCTTGAGCGTGATCGATGCACAGCGATTGTTGAAGTTGCCCGGCCCACCGGGCACCTTGGCCGGTTGCAACGAACTTGAACAGCTGGGTTTTCCTCAAGGATTCCTACAAAGAGTTCCATAAGGCGTTCTATGATGGTTTCTACCAGGGGCTCGTTCTCATGGCCTTAATATGTAATGATTGGGATATACTGTACTGCAGCTATAACAAGGAAACTTAATAAGGCATACAATGACTAACTGTTCGGGCTTCTTTAGAACAGGGTCCGGGGTTCACAGTATGCGGGTTCTTGCAAGGCTCTAAGTGGGTCCTGCAAGAGATTGACACTGACAGTCTATAGTTAAAGTCGTATGCTTATAGTTTCAAAGAGTTTAGGGAGAAGTGAATGACTCGAAGGTTTCTGAAAGCCCCTGCAGGACCTAAAACAGACGCCCTGACTGAAGCAGGCCCTGGAGTAAATGGGAGTTTACGAAAATTAGGGGTACCTTACTTTGGGGTCCTTATAATAAGGATCCTACTATCTAGGGTACCATATTGGGGTCCCCTATTTCGGATATTTCTTCTAGTTCTTCAGACCCATGTCTTTGGTCTCTTGGCAAAGACCGCTTTGCGAGTTCGTTGAGGAGCAAGCGCTGGTCGAAATCATACAAAGCGTAGAGCCCGAGCCTGACGAATCTTACGCCTAAGCACGACAAGCCATGAATCCTCCCGGAGGTAAGCCCTATGAGCCTTCTATAAGCCTCAAGCCGTTTATGCCCTAAATCATCATCCCCGACGGTTTTACAAACCAAGGCCAACCCGTTCACTCTCAGCATTCATGTTCAGGTTAAGGCACTGGGGAGACAGTAGAAAGTGCGCAAGACATTCGCCACAAGGTTTATAAGATTTAACAGCACACAAATCGACCAGCCGCGCTCCCGCGAACGTTAATACCCATACACCTAGCCCCGAAATGCCCAATCCCGACCCTCAACCCTACTCATAATCCCTAGGTCCCCGATCCAAGACAAGCCGGGCTCTCAACATAAAAGCCCTGCAAACCCCCCCTGTAAAACCCTACGAGCAACAACAACGGCGCGAACCCTAAAGCCCACACCTAAAAACCCGAACCCTACACCAAAACAGTAAATATCGAGTTCAGCTCAGCGTCCCCCTCGGGCTCGGAGAAGTAAACCCAATCGTGCACGGTCCGACCTGACGCCAGGGTGCTTTTATGTTCGCCGGAGTACTTAGCATGGGATTTAGGTTTTAGGGTTACAGGTTGGATTTTGGTTATGGTGCTTACACTGCCCGAATTTCGTTCCGTGAATCGCAAACAGACATGCAAGGCATCAAGCCGGTCAGTTACTGGCATCAGCTATGGCATGCTGCTGTGGCCCACGAGATGAGCAAACAAAAACCTAATGGAAACGACTGTCATAGATCACGTCTTGCCGTACTGGCAAACACTTTTGAGAAAGACTTGGTCACACATGCTCTTCTGTGCTATACACTGAACTTAACCCGAAACACATGCATGATATGTTTCTGCACTCACACAGAACTAAATCCTAGATGCGTTCAAGTTGGCAGTATCCCACGAATCTGCAATAACTAAGCTGTCACCCTAAACCCTCGATTTCTGAAGCCTCAATGCCCCCATCCTTGACCCCGCAAAGCATAAACCCCCAAACCTTTCACCCCGTTGTCAACAGGGTTTAGGGTTCAGGGGTAAAGGGTTGCTTGATCTCTCGACACCTAGGCCGCTAGGCCCAGTGAGCTGCTCCGTGTCGCTGCCGATATGGCCGACATCTCTGAACCCCATATCCGTATACCCGAGAATGAGTTGTACCTGTGGGGCCCTCAAAAATATCTGAAGAGTTAGGCTCCCCCATAAGAACGTAATTGAAATCTAAAAGCTTCCCCACTGTAGCTTTCAGGGTGTAGGAGTGCAGCACTGTCGATCTCCACTGTTTAACGGTTTAGGGTTTGCCTGAAGTTGTCCATAGGCCCTGTTGGTCTTTAGCAGCAACCTCGTCCACGGAAGTCGTAGGCGTCGGAATCCAAACAAATCTTGTACCTCTCGGTGCTGGTGGTAGAGGAGAAACTGTTTGAAAGGCTGAGTGAAACGTTTGCATTGCCTACACACCCGAATAGCGAAACAGCTTTTGAAAGGATAAAAACATTCTTAAGAGTTTGCCTGTGTTTTGAAGTAGTGTGCTTTCGGTTAAAGATTTTGTGGTTGAGGTCTTTGATGTTGGTGGATACTTCTGGTGTGTGTGTGTGTGTGTGTGTGTGTGTGTGTGTGTCTGTGCGCGTGCGCCCTTTGTGTTCGTGTGGTTAGGCTTCAAGAGCTAACCGAAAGGGTTTCATTACCACGAAATAATCACTCAGTGGTCGCTGGAGTGAGTGGCTAGACTCGGCTAGACGCCCTAAGTCCTTGTCGCACAGATGACAACGTATTCGTACACAGGTCCATGTACTACCAGGACCCTTAGAAACCTACCTTTGTAGGGTTCCGTAATGTGATTTCCTTATATGAAACCTTAGATACCTACCTTTTCAGGGCTCCGTAATGTGATTTCCTTATATGAATCCTTAGAAACCTACCTTTTTAGGGTTCCGTAATGTGATTCCCTTCTATGAAACCCTTAAAAGGTAGGTTAGATGGGGTTAAGGCCCAGAGAGCCCAATACCCCTTAATTAGGGAATGTAGCCTAAATCATAATATGAAGCCCCTAATGATTTCAGCTATATTCCTGAATTAAGGGGTATTGGGCTCTCTGGGGGTATGATTGCAGAACCTCCGAAGGCTGGTAGTTCCGGACTTCCGGAAGCGCCTTTCAAACAAAAAAAACCCTGAACAGACCATGGGGGTGAAACCCTGAGAGGGCTTGGGGTATAGGGTTTAGCGTATATCCTAGATCCTAAAGCCCAGATCTTCAGCCCAAAGATAAGGCCTGAGCATCAAAGTGATGCACTAACACTGTCTCCAAGATTGCCTTTATGCCACTAGTCTGTGACTCACCTGAAAGAAGAGAGTGGCATGCATGCACTTGTGTATGTTTGTGTGTGCATGCATGCATATATGTATGTATGTATGCATGTATGCATGTATGCCTCTCTTGTCTGTCTGTTTGTCTGTCTGTCCGTCTGTCTGTGTGTCTGTCTGGATGTAGGGGTGTAGGTATGTAGGTATATATCAAGGTGTGTGTATATATATGTATGTATATATATATATATATACATATAGGTGTGTGTGTGTATACAGCTGTGTACATATATATATATATATGTATGTATGTATGTATGTATGTGTAGGTTCCAAGGAATACGTACTGTCACATTGACAATCTAAGACAATGAAGGTCCCCATGAAGGGTCTGTTGATGTGGCTTCTGATGGTTCCAAAAAGTTCCAAGCTTTGAAGCCTGCAAACCGGAACACCACATTATCCAGAGCTTCAGGGGACGCAGCTGCATGTATGCTGGGCGGGGGTTCACATAGGAACTGCAGAATCAAGGCAAATCACCAGCAAGGACTGGCCCTCACCTGCCGTGCTCGCGGACGCCCACTTTGTAGTCCGCATAGTCCTTGCCTCACTGAAAGCTTGATAGCTGTCAGGCTCGGACCGTTGGCGCCGCCATGAATTGTTTCCCAGCAAATCATTAAAAAGCCATAGCATACTAACGTGAGCTCACACACCGCATAACGAACTGCAGCTTCGTATTCTGGCTAAGTACTAATCATGACATGACACCAGCGACGTTTCTGCATACTCCGACGAACCCGGTTATCCCTCAACAAACGGATCATTTTCTCCAAATATTCCCCCCAACAAATTACCAGAGATAGTGTTTTCACGGAGCATTTGACCAATGCATGCACCGGTAGGTGCAATCAGGGGACTCTAGAGCCAGGTTCCCCAGTGTCCCCTAATGGCAAGTGGACAGGTATATACCCATAATATAGCTATTATATGCCCATTATATAGCCCATTATAGGGTAGGGGTCCCCATTAAGGGTCCCGTTTTTCCTGGCATTAAGGGGAGCCCGAAAATGAACCTTCAAGGTCCCCTAGACGTCGATGCTAGGACTTCCAACAAGAACCTGCAAACAAAAGGGGTATGTTATGGCAGTTCAAAGTGATTGCGAAATACTTAACCTTTATCAAAATGTAAATCCTAAAGCGGCCTCAGAGGTTTAGGGGGTTTCAAGGGGAACCGAACCTTTAAACCACCTTAGGGTTTAGGGCTTCAGGATTGTGTGTCTAGGGCTTACCTGGACCCCAAAAATATGTAGAATAATCGCCCTTTATTTGGGTCATTATTTGACCTACTTTGGGGGGGCTTAGGTAAGAACTGAGGCAGACGCCGGGATTGAGGTTAACCACGAAGAGAAGATCGCCACGCTCGAAGACAATCACCTTGTCCTCCTGTGCGCGCGGCTCCGAACAAAAATCCCTAAAACCCTAATCCCTAAACCCTAATCCCTAAACCCTAATCCCTAAACCCTAATCCCTAAACCCTAATCCCTAAACCCTACTCCCTAAAACCCTGATCCCTAAACCCTAATCCCTAAACCCTAATCCCTAAACCCTAATCCCTAAAACCCTAATCCCTAAACTCTAATCCCTAAACCCTAATCCCTAATCCCTAAACCCTAATCCCTAAACCCTAATCCCTAAACCCTAATCCCTAAACCCTAATCCCTAAACCCTAATCCCTAAACCCTAATCCCTAAACCCTAATGCTTGCACCCAAGGGCTCCGTTCCCCCCACCTCATCTCTTTGCCCTGAGATCTCACACTTGTGTCTTTCAACCAACCAACCAACCTAAACCCTAAAACCCCGAAACCCTGAACCCCAATCCGACAGATAGAGATTTGGGTGTACTATACTGAACTTAGAACCCTCGCAAAAAGTATAATTTAGCTGTTCTTAGGGATTATAACAACACGAAAATTAAAATTATTTCCAAGTACCCCTAAGTGTAGTGCAAGGCCTCCCAAATCTTGCTGCTCTCGGACTGACAGGCTATGCTAAGCAGGGTCATTACGGTTGATGATATAAATCCTGCAATACCCACACTAAGGAATATGCCAAAATTCTCATGGTTTAGGGTCCTTAAGGTAATGCAGGATTTATATCATCAACCGTTAGGTCTGTTTCTCTTTGGACTCTTACCCTAAGTTCTCCAAGAACTTAGAGTTTGAGGCTTCTGGGCCCGAAGACCATGCATGGAGGTCCATGGGCAGTTATAAGTAGGGTTATACCTGAGGTAACCATACTTTTAACCCATATTAGGGGACTTATAACCCCACCCTATATCTACCCATGAACCTCCAAGTACTACATATATCAGGCTTCGGGCTGTTTTGAGGCTTGGTCTTAGACTAGGATACCCAGTATCCTAAGAATAAAAAGGCCTCTCTTTTTGGTATTGGGTAACTTTAAAGGAACCTAGGACTACAAAAGGGAATAAGGGTACTACTGGGCATCCTAGTAGAGCTTGGAGATAGGGCTTCTAAGGTTTGGAGTGGCTTTCTGTCCCCCGACATGGATCCAGCCCCAATGCCCATAACGGACAAGGTCCCAAATCTGTGGGACTTCCGTCGCACACTCAAAGCGTTAGATGTCGGACTCCATGCCCAAAACAACATACCCTAAAGCCTTGCCTGTGCCCGATAATCCAAATCCTCTTAAACCGACAATTTCCTAAACCTCCCTCGGCCCGCCAACTCTGAACCCCAAAGCCGCACGCACAAATACGACACTCTAAATCCGAAACCCTAAAGCCGAAAAGTCTCTAAACCCTACGAACCCTGCCCTAAACCTGATACACCCGATACCCGACAAACTACCGTAAACCCTATACTCCATACCCTGAACCGTACCCTCAACCTTACTCTATACCCAAAACCCTACCCTGAACTTTATTTACTTTAGTTAATACCCCCAAACCCTGAACCCTTTACTCCATACCCTAAACCCGACATCCCCAAAGGGTAAAGTATGAGGCCTCATGCTGGCTTGAAACCAGAAGATGCTCGTCACTGGCGAATCCGGTGCTCTCCTGTTCCCACTTGGCGATTTCTTTCCTTAACCCTTTGCGCCGAACCAGAACCACAGGGTTTAGATCAACAAGGCTTATATGAAAGGAACCCAAAATCTCATTTTTGTATGTGGTTGGCTTTATTTGTGTTTAAAAGTGTTTTTTTGTATTTAAAAGTATTGTTTTGTATTTAAAAGTTTTTTAAATAGGTTTTTTTGTGTTTTACAGTTGTTAAAATTCTTTTATTTTATTTTTGGTGTAAAAAAATACATGTTTGTGAATTTTGTTTCTGAGTGAGTCAATTGGCTTCCTGTTGTTCTACCTGGTTTCCTGCTGCTGTATGTCTACAAAATTGTTGTTTATTTGTTGTTGAAGTTAATAATTTTTAAAATTTAATCTTTTTAAATAGTTTTGGGTTGTGATTGAACAAAGAAGGGAGGCCGTAGTGACATGTTGACTTGCCTTGAGACCTTGCCCTTACCCACACGGATCGACTGCCCATCTCGGTTCGTGGACACCGTTGGCCGGGTGTCAGGTGCTGAGTCGATGGTACCTGGACCGCCTTGGGGCCAACGTGCCAGGGCAGTGGCATATGACACCCGGGCACATGGGCTAAAGTGCCGGGTGGGGGGGTCCAGTGGTTGCGGCTTGATTTGTTCTCCCAACCAGGAGGGGAGGCCATCCATGCTTGTCACGTTAGTTAGGGAGCCTTGCGACTTGGATCGACAGAGGCAGAGTGCCACCTTACCCACACGGATCGACTGCCCATCTCGGTTCGTGGACACCGTTGGCCGGGTGTCAGGTGTTGTCGATGGTACCTGGACCGCCTTGGGGCCAACGTGCCAGGGCAGTGGCATATGACACCCGGGCACATGGGCTAAAGTGCCGGGTGGGGTGGTCCAGTGGTTGTGGCTTTTTTATTTTTCTCCCAACCAGGAGGGGAGGCCATCCATGCTTGTCACGTTAGTTAGGGAGCCTTGCGACTTGGATCGACAGAGGCAGAGTGCCAGTCGAGCCTCTCGAGGTTGCCTTACTTAAGTCCCTGCCCCATCGGGGTTGCTCCCCACACCGTTGGCCAGGTCTAAGTGTTCGGTTTGAATCCAAGCCTAGTGAACGCCTTCTCTTCCATTTCCTTCTCTCCCATCGGTCTTCACCATCGAGAAGTGGATGCCAACTGCTGGGATCTCAGCATCAGCTTGCTTCAGCTACTTCCATTATTATGGTACAGTCCTGGCACCGAGGCTCATGACGAGGATCCCGAGGACATGCTGCCATCGCAGAGGACAAGCTGCCTTGCATAGTCAGTGAGCGTGTCATGTATCGCAACTTGCCGCTGCAGCAGTTGTGCTCGCTGTTGCCCTGCGTAATCTACTATAGTCGTGTTACAGCTGCTCTGTCTCTAGTCTAAGTCGTAGTAGGCCCCCCTGCAAGCCGGCAGATGTCGTCGATGTCGTGGAGTGACAGTGAGTCTGTGGGCTCGGACTGGGTTCTGGTTGACGATGAGGGTGCAAGTACTGCGGGCTCGGTCGCGGACAGTGCTGACGACGATGATTATGTGATTCCGTTCGACGAGATGCTAGAGGAGTCCTTTTCGACATTGTGGATGTTTCTGGATTCTAAAGAGCGTGGGCAAGTCTTTCGAGCAGCCTTCCATATCAATGAACAGATCATGTTCGTACTGTTTCCGAGACTTTTGCGGGATTTTAGGCAAGGCAGAGTGCCAGGAATTTTATATTTCAATGTGACAGACGAATGGCTGTCGTCACTGAATCAATGATTTGTCGTGTTTGTACAGCCTCCGCGACAGTATCACGGATCTTGGGGAAGGCAGAGTGCCGGGTTTGCGTGTGTTTAGGGGATTTTGAATTCGACGATCTAGCCAGCAGAGCTAGACTGTCCGATTTGAGACCTCAGCGGTAGTGTGCGCAACTTGGATTCAAAACGGTTACCCAGCATGACATGCTGACTACACAGTGCCGGGTGGCAGTGATGTCCTCAGGACCCTGCTGTCTCCGAGGCTGGCTGCCTGCCTGCATAGTCTGTCAGTGAGTTGACTTGCACCATACATGATCGACATCTGCCGGCCAGAGAATCAAGCGATTCATGCATACTGATGTAACAGTAGTAACAAAATGTTACATATCATTGATTAATGTACTATATAGTGATGCATTAGTCACTGTTAATGTTTTAATCGTTGGACAATTGTGTGCTCGATGAAAGCAGTGATGCCGACGACCTGCTCTGTCTCTAGTCTAAGTCGTAGTAGGCCCCCCTGCAAGCCGGCAGATGTCGTCGATGTCGTGCAGTGACAGTGAGTCTCTGGACTCGGACTGGATTCTGGTTGCCGATGAGCGTGCAAGCACTGTGGCCTCGATCATGGACAGTGACTACGATGATTATGTGATTTATTTCGACGCGCTGCTAGAGGAGTCCTTTTCGACATTGTGGTTCTTTCTGAATTCTGAAGAGCGTGGGCATGTCTTGCAAGTAGACTGGCATATCAATGATATGATCCTGCACGTACTCTTTCCGAGATTTATGCAGGATTACAGTGAAGGCAGAGTGCCAGGAATTTTATATTACAATGACGTGCGAGACGAAGCTCTGTCGTCAATGATGAATCAGTGATTCATCGTGTTTGTACAGCCTCCGAGACCGCATTACGGATGTTGGGGAAGGCAGAGTGCCGGGTTTGCGTGTGCTTAGAGGATTTTGAATTCGACGATCTAGCCAGCAGAGCTAGACTGTCCGATTGGAGACCTCAGCGGTAGTGTGCGCAACTTGGATTCCAAAAGGTTACCCAGCATGACATGCTGACTACACAGTGCCGGGTGGCAGTGACGTCCTCAGGACCCTGCTGTCTCCGAGGCTGGCTGCCTGCCTGCCTGCCTGCATAGTCTGTCAGTGAGTTGCCTTGCACCATACATGATCGACATCTGCCGGCCAGATAATCAAGTGATTCATTCATACTGATGTAACAGTAGTAACACAATGTTACATATCATTGGTTAATGTACTGTATAGTGATGCATTAGTCACTGTTAATGTTTTAATCGTTGGACAATTGGGTGCTCGATGAAAGCAGTGATGCCGACGACCGTTTCAAGGTGCTCAGGGAGTTCCGAGGCAGAGTGCCAGACTTCTGCTGCTGACCATCAGAATCAGGCCAATCACATTGACCTTGGCAGTGATTACTGGAACGAAGCCGTGCAACAACTTCGGTGGAATTGTTTACACTGTGGCAGATCAGCTGCCGACTATACCACCGGGCTCCGAAAGATCCAAAGGGCTGCACAATTGGATCAACGAATCAAATTGGCAGTTGAGGCCATCTCAGATTTCGGAGATATGGATATGAAGTTGTACAAAGCATGGACCGGCCAGACAGATGTGCTGCCTGGGTCGATCCCGCCACCTCGGCCATGCCAGCATGATGTCGAGACGTGGCCCATGGATGATGTTTTGATTTACGACCATCCCCAGTGGCAACTGTTTGTTGGCAGTATTGGTTGCCCGATCCGATATGACCAGCTCCGGGTCAAGCCTGACATTGTCATCTCTATGAATGCAGATGACAGACCTCGGAATTTTGAGCCATGGGACTGGTATCAGTATTTGGCGAATTGTGGACCGTTTGGCACTGCACATCTTCGGTATGGTGGCTGGGATCAAACACATGCCAATGACTTTGATGCTGAACAAAGAAGTCATGAGTTCAAGACCATTTGGCGCCGCCTCATTTCAGATTTCAGAAAGATTATGATGTGCTGGCAGCGCTCAGCAGAGGAGTTCAGCCAGAGTCAAAGGCAGAGTGCCATCAAGGGCAAAATGATGGGCAAGGCCAATGGCGGCAGGGGCAAGGGCAAGACAATCAGCAAGGGCTACAGCGGCCCCTGTCAGGTTTCCAATCACATGCAAAGCCAGAAGGCATCGACGAAGGGCTCATTTGGCTATGGCTGCTCCTATGACAAGGGCTTCAGCAAGGGAAGTGACATGGGCAGCCTGTTCGGAAGAGCCGCTGATGGAAGGCAGAGTGCCGATGGAAGGCAGAGTGCCTTGAAGGTGGCCGATGAGACATTCCCTGGTGAGCTCGGTAATGCTCTTGCTTTGTTGGAGGCGATGAAGCTTCAGGGAGGTGGTCGGAAGCGTGGAGGCAAGAAGAGGCCAATTCGTGTGCTTGTCCATTGCTACGGTGGCATTAACAGGACCTGTGCTGCTTATTGTGTCCTAGTCATGGCCTTTGCCTCGATGACCATGGAACAAGCCATTGTCAGGTGGATCAACCACCGAGCCTACTATGCTCCATTCCGGGATCGTGAGTACATGATTGAAGCACTGCTGGAAATGCAGGATGAGCTGCACACGTACAGTTGATCATCGACACTGAACCCGAAGTCCATGGTCAAACAGTTCTGCTCCAATGAATGATTCTGAGCCGTCGAAATTTGTGTCCCGACACTGGCCCAGCCAGAGAGTCCTGGACCCGACACTGGACTGCTGGCTGGAAGTGAAACACAGTCCTTACCTTGAAAAGGCTAATAGTTACATTCCCACTTTCAGCTGGCAGTCACAGCTTAATTCGTGCGTTTAAACCTGGCTGCCGGTGTTACTGACTGAGCTTAAAAAGAAAGTGAGATCATGCCCGTCTCGGTTGTGGAAACTGTCAGTTCCTTTGTCGGTTGTGCCGACATGGTGATCAGGGCCGCTGGGGCGATTGGATGAGTGAATCCAGCCGGCGACTCAGTGGGTGCAAATGTGACTTTAACAGTCAGTCTCCGGTGATTGTAATGAGTGCTCATTTTTGCCTACTTGTGCTGTTGCAGCAGTCTGGTTCAGGTAAGGCAGAGTGCCCTTGTCCCAATTGTGCAGTGGGCAAGTCATTATCCGCCATGGAAAACACAGGGGCAGGCCGCCACCGCACTCAGCTGCAAGAGTTTTCAAATTGGCAGCTGACCAACTCATTGAACAACGCTCAAGCCCAAAGAACAAGTCAGGTCGGGAAGGGAGCAGGAAAGCCAGGGCAGACTGCCACAGGGCAGAGTGCCACAGGGCAGAGTGCCAGCGCGAGCAAGGGCGATCTTGGCAAGGGCAAGGGAAAGAAGGGCAAGACCCCGATGCAAGACCCCAACCAGACCCTTCACACATACTTCATGTGCGTGGAGGACGTTTGGCAGGCAGTGGGCAGTGTGTTTGATGATAATCATAGCATGTGTTGATTGTGACTGTTTCTTACTGCTTGACTGGATGTCTCCCTGCAGATTCGCTGGGACTTCTTGAAAGGGAACGGCATCAGCGCTTGGGCGCAACCCGGTTCCTCGGAGACCAAAAACCATCCGCACTGGTCCTTGCGCCCCACGGCCCAGTTGGCCCTTGAACGCTACCAATGGTGGCCAGACAGCATTAGATGGCCACTCAGATGCAAGCCATGCTTCGACGCTACATTTATTTATTATCTTATATCTACGGATCTTAATAATTAAAACTGACTAGAATCAAGTAGCAACTTCAACATGATCTCAGTTCAGGATCGATAAACAGGCACCGCCACTTTACCTGAAGCTGGAGCTCACCGGTGCAGGCATGCAAGTGATGACGGAGAGAAGATGGCTCTATGCCTGTCATCAGGGCTGGGCGCGGGGGGCTGAGAATTTGACGCTGTGGGAAGGGGAAGTCCGCGAAGGTGAGCAACTCTTGTGGACCACGACCATGGTGAGATTCGGTTACGACGAAGATGATCCGGAGGCCTGGAATGAAGAGCGTGTGGACGATGAGGAGGATTACAACGAGTTCGAGCCTGCTATTGTGCAAGAAAACATCCTGATGATGGACGGCGAATCGTGAGAAAAAAGAAGGGCAGAGTGCCTTAAAAGGCAGAGTGCCAAAGGCAGAGTGCCCAGAATTGGACCATTCAGTGAGTGGCAAATTCCAACATCAATTTAATTTACAGGCCAGGACAGTGACGAAGGCAGAGTGCCAGGTGGGTCAGGCTTCGTCGACTGACTCTTCTCAAGTTTTTCAGTGCCGATGTCTGCTCATGTGGACTTCTGCCTGCCTTTCGCACAGCAACAGGTTATTTGTTTGTGGTGCAGGCAAACCAACAAGTCATGATCAAAGTTGTGAGTGTTTTGGAGAAGGCCTCGTCGCTGTCAGAGTAGTGCCTCCAGAAGAGCATTGCTTGCTGCAGAAGCAAAACTGTGAGTGCTGAGACTTCTGAAGACCGAGCACTTCTGAGTTCTGTTGGATGTGTTGGGTTTGCGACTGTGCTGAGAGAGTCTGAGTATGAATGAAAGTGACCATGCAAGGTTTGGCCGTCAGCTGGCGTCTCCAGACCCCAGGATTGCTGGTCATCGGTGCTGTTCTTAGCTTCCGATCATGCTGCTTCTGCGTTGCCAAATTCAACTTAGCATTCTCGGGCTTCTGAAGTGTCATGTCATGATTGTTTTGCCTATGGCTTATGATGGTTGCTCAGGTTTCAAATGTTGCTGCAGTGGTCCTTGAATCATGGCATATGGCAGATTTGAATATCAACACAGCCCTTGAATTAGGTTTCATTCGTGTGCTAAGCTCCCGATCATGCTGAGTCTGTCTGGCCCCTCAATTAAGTTAAACTCCGTGTAGCTGCTGCTTCAATAAAAGTGTCATGTCATGATTATTCTGTCGATGGAGTTGCTCAAAGTGAAGTGAGTCGTGGTCCTTGAATGATGGCATATGCATGATATTTAATGTCAATGTGAGCATAATATCAAAATATAGTTGATATAATTTAAATTGTGTCAAATACTAGTAACTATAATCTAACAACACATTGACGTCAGAGGTAGTATATCATTTCGACATTATAAGGCAGAGTGCCGCCTCGCCATTCTTTGCAGAGTGCCTTGAGCTGGACTGAGAAGGCTGAGTGCCTGCATCTGGCTGGACAAGGCAGAGTGCCGCAATCTGGCTGGACAAGGCAGAGTGCCGCAGGATGACAGCGCCTGTGCATACGAGTCCGCTTGGTCAGACGTTTTGGGCCAATGTGCGAGCCGGCAACATCACCTGTGAGTTTTACGAACAACAGCTGGATGGATCCTTGCAGATGGGTCCGAATTATCCCTGGCCGATCAAAAAACCTCTAGACTACTATGTCACAGCCTTCGGTGAGGTCCGCCTGCAATTCCGCGTGAGAGGCGGGAAAGGATTCAAACAGTGCAAGTGTGAATGGAAATACGTCGGTCATGGAATGAATCGGGACTCAATGATTGCGAGGATCCCACAGCCGTGGGTCATCGACATTCTGAAGCTTCTGCGCGAGCTCAGGATTCCTCGGTCTGAAAGGCAGAGTGCCGAAGTCCTCAAAGCCCCGGAAGTCGCAGCAGAGGCCCTGAGACTGGTGGATTCTATTCCTGAAGATGCTCTGGACTTCAATAATCGGACAGATCAGGTGCACCTCTGTGTCAAGCTGCACAGGCCACTCGCAAAGGATGAAAAAGAGTGTGGAAACCAATTTGACTGGCGTTTTCTGCAATCTCGAATGTTCACAACCCACTGGCAATCGTTTCCTGTCCCGCTCGCTTTCGACTTGAAAACCTTGGTCACCCATGCCTCGGGCGTAGTGGCACCGCGGATGAGAAAATCGGTGATCGTCACAGAAGCCAAAGGCAACGGGACGACTGTGGGAGCCTTCCTCAACCAGAGGTTTTCCGACCCAAGCAAGTTCCCAGAGAAAGAGACCATGCTGATCCTCTTCAAGCTGTTCAAGTTTGTCTTGAAGCTACAAATGCATACCCTTAGGCAGGAAGGGAGTCTTCTGGGGGACCTCCATGAGAATAACATTACTGTCATGGGAGGCAGAGTGCCGGACCACAAAGGCAGAGTGCCAGTGGGGGCGGAGAATTTGACGTTTGCCTTGGTGGACTGCTCCGGTTGCCTACCAATTAATGATGTTCCCGCAAAAAAGATGAAGGGTCACCTCAACTGCTTTCTGAGCTTGTGGCAAATTCCCTCAAACCACAGCGCCACCGTCTCCGAGTACGCGTCACAGGTCTGGAAGAAGATGCTTGCTGCTGGCGAAAAATTCAAAACGGACTATGGACCGAATAAGTGGAGAGTTGGTGAAATGGTGTCCGATCTGTACAAGTTGTGCAAGAATCTGGAAGCAAAGTTCCAGCAGGGTCTGGACTTGATGCAACAATGCCAGCAAATGAGGGTCGAGGCAACAAGGGCAGTAATGAGCAGAATGCAGCCGCAGGCACTTGCGCCGCCGAATCCTCCGCCAACACCTCAGTGTTGGGATTCGACACCTCCCTGGGATCCCCCTGGATCTGCGACTGCAAAAGCCAAAGGGATGAAAGGAGGAGTGCCAGTAGAAGGCAGAGTGCCAGGCAAAGGCAAAGCAATACATCATCCTGATGGGACTCCTCCCAGGGGGGCCCGCCCGCCTTTGCATAAACCGCCTCAGCAAAAGGCGAGGCCTCCTGCTCCGTGGCAGGTGCCAGTAAGACCGCTGCGAAATGCTGGGCCTCTGCCTGATCACCCTTGGCAGCAGGAGTGGGAACCACTTCCTCCTGGCAGGGTGCAACCAGATCATCCTCCTCCTGGCAGGGGGCCGGTGCAACCAGATCATCCTCCTCCTGGCAGGGGCCCGGTGCAACCAGCTCATCCTCCTCCTGGCCACCAGCAGCAGCAACATCGCTGGGGCAGAACGGCCAGAATGCCCGTCATCCAGGACGAATACGATGCCTGGCATGACGATGAGCCGAATCCCGAGCCGAATTCCCGGCCAAGAGTGCCAGAGCCGATGGGTCCCCCGCCGGCAAAGCAAGGCAGAGTGCCAGAGCCGATGGGTCCCCCGCCGGCAAAGCAAGGCAGAGTGCCAGATCCCGAGCCGAATCCCCCGCCAAGAGTGCCAGAGCCGATGGGTCCCCCGCCGGCAAAGCAAGGCAGAGTGCCAGAGCCGATGGGTCCCCCGCCGGCAAAGCAGCCTCCTGCCAAAAGGAAATTCGGCGACGGACAGCCTGTGCCTGTTGGTTCCAAGCCACAGTTTATGTCGGCAAGTGCTCCTGCTGAAATGACGGAAAAGCAAAGGATGGACGAGCAGGATTTCGCCAAGGAACTTGCCGAGTATGCTGACGATACGGCAAGAGGCTCCAATTTCGTTCCGCAGGGCCGACGCGCTGAGCCGGCCTGGGTGGCAAAGGCCCAGGGCTTGAAAAGCAAGGGCGACGCCGTCCCGATCGGGAAAGCAGCTTACTTCGCCCAAAAGGGCAAGCCTGCCGGAAAGGGCCACAAAGGCAGAGTGCCAGTGGAGGACAATATCCCTACTGACCTTGTTGGAAAGGGCCGTCCAGCCCTAGTGCCACTTGTTGGAAAGGGCCGTCCCAATATCCCTACTCACCTTGTTGGAAAGGGCCGTCCAGGCGAAGCTCATCCTGCTTTTTTGCGGCATATGAAGACGGAGAAGGGAGGAATATGGTTGGACCCCAAGGAGGAGGTGGAAGCCGAGGAGGAGGACACTTTGGTTGATGTTGTGGTGGAAGAGGAGGAGCCTGTGCAAGATCCGTCGGACGATGAAATGGAATTTGTCGAGGTTATGGTGCAGGATGAGCAACCGCCGCTTGAGATGGAGGCGGAGCCCGACCCGGATCGCTTGGACGAGGATGAGGGTGACAGCCAAGCAACAATGGTACTAGGGGACCATCTCCGAGAGGAGCAAGATGAGCCGATGCCTTCTGTACCGGAGACCCGGGTGACTGAGAGCGAGCACGATGCCGTCGTCGCCAAGGTCATGAACGAGCTGGAGGCTATGAATGTGGACCCGAGCCCGAAGGCTGCCGCAAACCCCAAGAGTGCGACTGCGCCAGTGCCTGGAGAGGTGAAGCCTTTCTTGGAAGCGGAGGAGGACCTCGGAATTACGGACCCCCAAGGCAGAGTGCCAAGGGGTCAAAACAAGATCAAGGTTCCAGCCGAGCTTTTGCAGCCAGAGACTGAGGAGGAGAAAACTCTCAGAGCGTTGCGGGGAATGCTGCCATGCAGTCACAGGGCGGTGACGACTTCGAAGGTGGGCCGCCTCGCCAATCGGGCACGTATGGCGAGACCGGTGCCACAAGATCAGCCGTTCAACCCCCAGCACAACGATCGGAAGTTCAACAGCAAGACTACGACTGTCATGACCCAGCTGCTCATGGCTGTCCATGAGATCACAGTCCGAGAATGCGAGAAGAATAACGTGCCAGTGGATAGAAAGGACATGGCGTGGAATGACTTTCGGTCGAAGGGCTCGAAAACTGCGGTTGTCTGGGATCTGTTGTGTGACCAGAACGTGAAGGAGATTCCAAACAATTCTGAGCCTGGGGACTGGCACCTGTGGCTTCAGAGGGAAACTGGGGTGGCGGTCATTGAGCAGATTCTCCAGTGCATGTTCAATGTCACTCCGCCAAAACATGGCCGTGATAAAGTCAAGGGAAAAAATCTGACATACTGGCACTGGTTTGAGGCCTCCAAGACACTCGTTGAGGTTTATACGACGGAAGATGTCATCTCAAAGGAAAAATTCAAGCCCAAAGACCTGCAGAGCTGGATTGTGCCTTTGTCCTGCAAGATTTGGGATGCTTACAATTACACCATGCTTGTGTATTGTCAGAAGAAGCTGGAACAGAAGGCAAGGGGGGAAGACCTAGACGCGGTGAGCCAGATGGGTGATGATGTCCCGCCATCGGAAGATGAAGAGTATGTGGATGTTTACCAGACCACTGCGAACTTCGTTCCTGATTGGGGAGTAACTGCAGATGGCTTTCAGGATTGATCAGTGTCAATGATTGAGCTGAACGAGTAGGTTTATTAATTGTGTTGCCAAAACAAAGCCATCTAGTGGACCTCCTCTTCTTCATCCCATTCGTCCTTGGGCACTGGGGACTTTCACAAGGCAGAGTGCCAGAGAGTTCTCGGTGTGACTAAGGCAGAGTGCCACCAAACAGTGTGGCCTGTTCAGATTCATTTTTGTGTCGCTGTCACTAGGCAGAGTGCCGGAAAGGCAGAGTGCCAATGTGAAATCGCATTTCTTGGGGCGTTTGAATGTTGTCACTTTTGCGGTCCGTCTGATCTGGCACATTTCAGCTTGCCGTTTTGGAAAACAAAGACGATGCCTATGCATACAGTCATGTCGGCAGTAACTCGATGGATTAATTACTGTGCCTGTGAATTGATTGGTTCAACCTTGGTTTCCTGTGACAGCCCCATAAAACCTTTCAGGTGCTGGCGTCCAAGGTGGTTGGCTACTATGGCAAGGCTGGAATGCATGATGCAAGTGATTGTGAGTTGTGGAAGCTGAAACGCTTGCTATCTGGCCGTTGATGGGACCATGCCACGTAGTGTGTACGGACTCTAGTGACTAGTGAGTGGATGCGCAAGAATTTCTTGACCTGGCCGCAATCAACATATGTGTGTTCAAGATCGAGTCCCTTAGTGCTGCAGTGGTGCTTCCAGGCAGAGTGCCAGAGACAGTCGCCGAGAGCAATGGGAAAGTCGAGGAAGAGCGCTCGTGTGAGTGATCAGATGATGTTCCCAATGCCGGGGGCAATGAACCCAGCAATGGGAATGAACAACCCACTGGCCATGATGAACCCTTTCATGTTGCAACAGCAGCAACAGATGCAGCAGCAGCAACAGATGCAGCAAATGCAGCAGATGCAGCAAATGCAGCAACAGCAGCAGATGGCTGCTGTGGGTGAATCAAGGCAGAGTGCCAACGACTCCTCCTCGTCGGAATCAGAAGACCAAGAAGTGAGGAGGATTCGTAAGGAAACCAAGAAGAACAGAGCAAGGCAAGCAGCAACGATCGGGATTGATCGGCTGGCAACGTCCACTACCGATGCAGATGCAATCCCGAGAAGCGCCACGACATTGCGTTCGATCCCTCTGGCTGCTTGTCAATCAACAGAGTATCCCTAAGGTCAGCAATGATCCCTGAACCCTCCCCCCACAAAGCCTAGATAAGCCTTACTGACTGAGGTGAAGGTGAAAGCTCTGCTCGAGCGAGTTCATAGTGCATGGGATGCTGCGGTCACGGCTGACCTGCCACAACAAACAGCGCTGCAACTGCTCTTCATATTGACCAATCTGAAGCCGACCACAAAGGTCAGTGAACTCAGGGTCGATATGAAATACAGCTTGCTTGGTCAGCGATGTGAGAATGCCCATAGGCGTCAATCCGTCTGCGATAGCAGCAGTTGGAACCGCATAGCCAAACCGGTTCTGGGACTGGGGGTGAATATGTCTGAGCATTCTGTTGACAGGGTTGCCTTGGAGTGTGGATGGCAGTCCACATGGATGACCGAGGATGTCACGACCTATGCCAGGCGTAGAGCGAGAGCAAGGCAGTCCACTGAGACGCAGGGACGTCTCAGTTTCAATCCGAGTCCTGCTCCAGCTGCCCCGCCAACGGTTCCGCCGTCGGAAGGCAGAGTGCCAGACGTGGTCCGTTCTGGTCCTTTGCCAACGACTGCTCCTAGTTCCAATCCAAGCCAGGCTGTGGGTCGCAGCCCGGCTGGGGAACAAGGCAGAGTGCCGATTCAACAGCCGCCTGCCTCCCCTCATGCCGTTCCGGGTTCCAATGCAAGCCAGGCAACCGAAGGCAGCCAGGCTGCAGGAAGTGAACAAGACAGAGTGCCGAGGGTTGTGGAAGGCAGAGTGCCAGTTGATGGGAATGCTCCTGCCATGGATGACGATGGTCTAGCGCCGGCAGAGGCAGAGATCAGGCCCGATCAGGAGATCGTCATGCCTCCTGCAGAAGTGACCACTGCACCTCAAACAGTTGAGTTGCCAGAGCCAGACACCTCCACGAACAGTGACTCGACAGCCGGTGCTGACGTGAATGCCGTTGTGCCCTTTGCGACACCCAAGTCGAAAGCCAAAGCAAAAGCCAAGGGCAAGTCGAAAGCCAAGGCCAAGTCCAAGGCCAGGGCGACGGCACCAAACACAGAGTCGCAGGACGAGGTCGCAGTCGAGGTCGATGATGAGGTCATGGCCGAGGCCGGGGCCGAGGTCGAGGCCGGGGCCGAGGTCGAGGCCGAGGTCGAGCGCGAGGCCGACGACAGTGCCTTCTTTGAGGAGGAGGAGGAGGATGCTCCGAATGAGTCGAGCAGACCTGCGAACCGGTGGAACCAGGACCTCTGTGTCATTTGCCATTCGGAGATGCACCCGGGCCAGGCAGGCTGGTTTCGTTTGCCTTTGGTTAATGAACCATTGATAGTGGTGCCTGTCCTGTTTGTACATTCCACTAATCCTCAGAACAGTACCTCTCACATGACGTGTCTTTTTCTGTTGCTTCCCTGGAATGCAGGCATTGGAAGCGCTATCGTGTGGCCACCTCTTTCACAGCGAATGTATCAATCGATACTGTGAGTCGACCGGGCGGAACAAGGCCACCGCTTGCCCTCTCAAGTGTGCGAGCTCAGCCTCTATGGCAAGGTTCTTTTTGGGTCCGAGGGGGTCCACGGGAAGCAATGCCCCTGTTCCTGTCGAAGATGATGCTAATGATGTGGACGCAATCGTTCAGGAAATACAAGCTCAACTCGTTGACGACCGCACTCGTGAAGAGGAAGCTCCTGAGGTCAACGACCCCGTGGTGGACTGATTGCGTCGACAAGGTGGCTCGGTAACAAGGCAGAGTGCCACAATAACTGGCTCATGTGTATGTGTTGTCGGTGATGTGGCCTCGAGTCTTATTAATTTTGGAGGTGTGGCAATGCCATTGTCACAGACATGTTTCTGAAGGCGGAGTGCCATGGGTTGTAACATGTGTTCCATGATCATTATGTATTGACATGATTGTGTTGCCTTGTGTTGCATTATGCCATCAGGAATGTATGTCTCTTTGTAATCCCAGGCGGTCTGTCGATTTCACAAGGATACTGCAGATGCCTGTGGACAAATCCGCGCCAAAGGCAGGATCCAACCTGTCCTAGAACACCAGTTGGGAGGGACCCAACAAAGGACCACGGAAGTCTGCAATGGGGTGCATCCGTGTTTAAAAAAACATATGGCCTTTGAAGGGACACCATCCCCATACCGCCCCACAGGCCCTGCAAAATCTTAGAAGACATTTGTGACACTTGTGGCATGCCCCGGAAAAATCTTATTGAATCTTATTGAATCTTATTGAATCTTATTGAATCTTATTGAATCTTATTGAATCTTATTGGTCCATCATTTTTAAAAGGGACACGACTCCAGATCGCCCCAAAAAATCTTATTGAATCTTATTGAATCTTAGAAGACATTTGTACAATTGTGGCCTACCCCGAAATCTTATTGAATCTTATTGAATCTTATTGAATCTTATTGAATCTTATTGAATCTTATTGAATCTTATTGAATCTTATTGAATCTTATCGGTTTTACAAGGGACACAGCCTCCAGCTCGCCCAAAAAATCTTATTGAATCTTAGAAGACATTTGCAGGATTGTGGACTACCCGAAAAAATCTTATTGAATCTTAGTGTTCGGGCCATCACGTTTTGAAGGCACACCGACCCTGTACCAGACAATTGCACACATGTAGCATCCCCTCCCAAAAGTCTTGTTGGAGCTTATTGAATCTTGGGAGCTAGTTATACAATATCGAATCCCATTGAATCGGCACAGTCCAGCTAACCCAACCAAATCCCTACGAGTAGTAACACATCTTATGATTAAGCATAAACTAGGTGGCACTCTGCCTTGAAGTACCTTTAAACCATGGACCTCCTTAAAACCTAAAACCCTGAAGCTCTTTTAAACCCTAAACCGTTACTGTGTGTGGTAAGTTTACACATAGACCTAGGTATATGTATAACATACATACATACATATAGATATATGTATGGATTATATGCATACACTTATTATTGGGCATACTGCTTTCGAACATTAAACTACATCATCTATTAATAGCACTCTGTCTTCAAATATGTGTTAATCTAATGATCATGTGCATAAATGCTTGTGTCGTCCAGTGGAACCTATTGCATGTGGTATTGAAACGGACATGACAATCAACTTCTAGTACCTGTTCGTACTATCCAACACATATAGTTGCTTGCAGCTTGTTGGATCAAAGATATTTAAAGTTAAGCACCATGGCACCGAAACCGAAGGCCAAACCGGCAGCAGCGGGGAGGATCGGCGGGGTGAGGACTCCGAAGCGACGGCCTCGTAGAGTGCCGCCAACCGGTGTGAATGGCATTGGTGAAGAAGGTGGTGGGGCGGAAGGCAGAGTGCCAGGGCCACAAATGGGTCCGCCGCCACCAACGCCTGTGAATCGGCCACCTTACCCACCTGGCCCAAGACCTCCCGCCCCTGCGCGACATGAGTTTGAGATTGCCCAAGCTGTGGCAGAAGCGTTGGACATTATGGAGACCCCGATCATGATCAACTTCGAGCCGGATGTGGTTACTGTTAGGGAGGGCCGCATTGTTCTGGTCACCCTTGAGAACTTGACCCCTGAAGAGATGCAACGTCGGCAGTTGGGACGGCGAATTTGTGCCATGTGTTTCAATGCTCCAGACAACCCGCCGCCACCAATAGTGCCGCCAAGGCCGATGCCTGAAAATGGCTATCCTGGCCCTAACAATAATGCCAACAGTGGAGCTACTGAAGGCAGAGTGCCAGAAGGCAGAGTGCCGGAAGGCAGAGTGCCAGATGAGTTCGAAAGTGGAGTTCGTGGTCAAATGTTTTTTCGTTTGGAATCTCGCCCGGATGCCTGGTTGACTGGGCCAGCTCGTGCCGAAGGTGAGATTCACGCCTCAGACTCAGATGTGATTGAGGAAGGTGTTCGAGATGTTCGTCTTGGTGAGCTTGGAGGGCGGGGTCGTTTGGGTATTGATTATGGCACATCTCAGAAGAAGACCCGGACTGGAGTCAGCGCGGCTCAGCGGATGATGGAGCCCCCTCAGATGTGGAGGAAGGTGAGGAGTCAGACAATGAGGAGATGGACGCACTGGACGAAGCTCAGTCGTCCCCAGACTCAAATCAGTATGATTCTGCAGGTGAAGGCAGAGGATTTCGCATTCGTGGTCGTCGATCGGGGTATATCTCCTCAGAACCACCCTCCGACTGTGAGCCACCTGAAGATTTCTGGTGGCCCTAAGGTTGATGTCTTTCAATGACAGCTTGGAAACTTTACAGAAGGCAGAGTGCCAAGAATGCTTGTGTCTGCCACCTCGGTGGCCTCGGAATCGTCGAGGACGATGGATGGACTGCTGTGTGCGGTACCAGAAAAACGAGAATCGAGTGAGGGTCTGGCAGTGCTGTATTTGATTGCTTGAGCATGAAGTCATGGTCTGCAACAACTATGCCACATGTGAATTTCAACGAGTGATTGCATCATGTCTGTCTCATCCTTGTGTTGTGATGGATCAATCGACTCACAAGTGTGTCAACTGCTGAATGTGCTGGTTCACAATTACGTTGTTAATTCGAACACCCTTGAGGTTAAGGTGTTACACTTTCTTGCGGATAGGACAGAGTGCCATGCACAGTGCAATTCGGAGTGCCATGTCTGCAGCAGCAGATGACCCGGCTGAAACAAGAAGAAGACTGTTAGCAGACATTCGGCGGCAGTTTGATGCAAACATCGCACTGGAGAAGAGATTCTTGGCCATTTCGAGAGGACAGGATGTTCTGCGCCTTTGCGAAGTTGACCCGTCGCTTCTGGAGTTCCATAATGAAGGTCCTTATGAAGTTCTGCCTGAGTGCAACTATGATGTGATTCTTGAAGCCAGTGGGTTTTCCTGGATGATATCAATCTGGCAACAAATGTTATCAGAAACTTTTCCCATCATGACTTCGTGGCCATGGAAGAAACAGATGAGATTCCTCATCAACTTTTGTCATTGGAAGCGGAACATAAGGCAGAGTGCCAGGTTCCACTTCCTGGAGATCTTTGCAGGGCAGGGCAACCTCAGTCGGGAGATGCTCCGTGCTGGCTGGCAGGGGCTAGCCTTGGACATCAGGTACGGCACAGATCATGATATTCTTTCTGTGAGAGGACTTCGCCTGGCTGTCAATGCTGTGTGTCAAACACACAAACACGGCCTGTTGTGGTTTGGAACTCCATGCTCTTCCTTCGTCCAACTCTGTAAATACAGTACTGGAAGGTCCATTGCCAATGACTGGATGGGAGAACCTGAGCGATCGCTGGCATGCCAAGAAGGCAATCGTTTCATGTATGTGACGCTGCTGTTGACTTTGCTCGCGGCTTTGAATGACAACCGGTTTGTGATCGAGCAGCCTTGCTCCAGCATGCTGTTCGACATTCCACTCGTCGATCGTGTCATGGGAATGATCCAGGCTATGAAGGTCAAAACCTATGGTGGTGCCTTCGGCCAGCCCATCCTGAAACCGCTTCAACTGTGGAGCAACTGTCAGCACATCAATGGTATGCGGCGCAGCTATCCTTCCCATGTCAGAGGAAGTGCTGGTTGCGTTGATCGAGATGGTGAGAAGTTCACCGGTCGTCCTGAAGATCTTCAGGTGTCAGAGGAGTACACCCCGGAGTTCGGCAAGGCTGTGGCCTTTCATATGATGAGGGATGTCCCAACATGAATTGTAGCTGAAGGCAGAGTGCCAATAAGGCAGAGTGCCATAATTCTCTAGAGTTAAATGAGCTTGCTTCATCTTTCGACATTCTGTCTTGTTGGTATTCTGCTTTCCAATGTTGGGACTGGGTTGAGCCCTGGACCCCGTCCGTTCCCTCCACGAGGTGCCGAGGAAAATCCTCGCCGCCTCGTGGAAGGATCTGAGTGATCCGAGCTGGTGCAGCTGTGCAATGAAAATGTAGAGAGCTTCAGTCACTCCGTGATCAGATGTGTTTGTCGGTATTGTCTCAGTTCGTATGCTGCTGTCGTGCAGGTGGCAATGACCTGGCTGGTGTCTCGACCTCCAGTTGCAGGCATCGGTGGCCTGTGTTAATCATTCCATGTGGTTGTCAGTTCAGTGCCATCTGCGATAGTTTCCTGTCTCAAGTTCGAGTGACATGATGTGGCTGCTGACATGTCATCGTGAGTCTTTGGGTTGATTTCTTAAGAATTCAATGTGTTGTGAACTGGGGCTTGTTACACAAGTGCAGGTGTGTGTCAGTATTTAGTAAGATTCAAGTACAGTGTTGCTTTGGAGGATTTCGGTGATGCTTCTGAAACTGTGGGTCATGCTATTGCTCCGTGATGGGCAATTGCTTAACTTGGAAAATGATGCAAAACTGCCAGCGAGAGCAGCTTGGCTCTCACAGGGCGAACTGTGGTGGCGTCTGGACTTGTTTTTCGATGAGAGCAACAGGAACGGCTCAGAACGTCGACAGTACCACAAATGGTACAACTTCTTCAGTGATCTTCTCAGGAAGACCCCCTTGGCTGCGAACTGGGGGTCACATGTGCAAAGTCAAAAAGGCAGAGTGCCAAACCCTGATGCTGTACAGGAGGATGTGGCATCTTCCACAGCCTTGGCCCGATTCATGTTGCAAGCATCCTTCGACACAAGGACAGACGCCCACAGGGAATGGTACAAGAGAAAACTGAATGATGCTATGGTACGTGTGTGTGAAACTATCAGTGATGAGCCTCTGGTCATGCAGTTGGATGAAGGCAGAGTGTCATGGTTTCTTCAATCAGCTGGGTTGGTGTCAGGCTTTGCCGCTTGGATGATGAAGTCGCTGGCAGGCAACACGTCCCGATCTTTGCGGCAGCTTTGGGAATCTATGTTCAATGCAAGGACGCTGTCTTCATCTCTCCGAGATGAATCTGAAGGCAGAGTGCCACGAGATTGGGAGGAGGTTGAAACTAGCATCTACGACATCATCGCCTTTGCAACCATGGCAAAAAAACACAGAGCGCTTCAACCGTCGGGGCAGGCTCATGGATTTGCCAAGACAGTCGTGAATGCCTTCATGCACATACATGAGTGTCTGTCCGAGACATTGTCAGCCGGCCTCCAGGTGTATGTCATTGGGCACTACTTGAGTGTACATGATGCTGGTGTGCCTGTGACGTCTCGCAGGGCACTTCTGGGCAAGCGTGTTCCATTGAAAAAGACTGTGGACATCAAAAGCATCTGGAAGTTGCTAGAGGGCGCTGCAAAAAGTGGGACCTCTTTGCGACAAGCCCTCATTCTCAAGAACCAGGACGAACGCAGCGACCTGCATGGTTCCTTGGTGATTTGATATGGAGTAGAATGTTGTTTTGTTAACCAGTTGTTTAAGATTAGTGAATTCTTTGTCACACATTCATTTGATGCCACGTACCCGCGCCACAGTCGAACTAAATTCGACTACCGCTCTTGCCATGGCCGACCCGACGTTCGGCTCTTGCGCCAAGCTGTTGGCCAAGTCCAGCAGAAGGTAATGTCGGGGGCAGAAGTATCCGCTGCGAACTCTGGGATGGCACCACGACGACCACGACGTCCTGCTTCTTTGCGAGCAGAGGGCGACATAAGCATAGCGCGGGCAAATGCTTGCAGCTGCTAGTGGTCGTTGAGAGCCTCATATCCCCATGGCAGAGCGGGGTGACCCCATATCTCGGCCGAATGGGGGTGGCCTAAGTCTCCGGTCCGCATGACTGTCAGAGCACGTTCGTCTTTGCAAAGACGCCGGGGAGGCCGTTACAGAAAGGGATGCTTAAGTCAGGTTGTGCATTTAATATTTATGAAAGGCAGAGTGCCAGTAAAACTTCTAAGGGTTCAGGGTTTAGTGGTTTGCTGCGCTTGCTGTTGATCAGAAAATCCTTGTCGATTCGCTTGCCGGCATGTGGAGGCATGTGTGTGGCCGCTACCCAGGACTCGCTGTGTCTCGCACAGGGCTCTGAGGGAAGAACGTAGTGCAGGGCAACTTATAGTCGCACACCATTAGCCGGGGTCACTTCCCTGAGGGTTCGCTAGTGCAGGGCAGCTTGTAGTTCACACCGTTAGCCGGGTGTGGCGGGCCGCTGTTTGGGATTTTCGGGCTCTTGAGGCCAACGGGGATCTGCTGACCAGATCCCTATGACAGCAGGACACATGGGCTAACGTGCCTGCTGGGAGCCCCCCATTTATGTCTCTGCACGCTCTGGCTAGCCAGTAGTCAGTGCGAGATGATGACCCACTCGGTGGCAGCAGGGGAGGCTCTTGAACTGTTGATCGACCGAGTGCGCAACATGGAAGGCCGAATCGAGTGAGTAGTCATTAAGTGTCAGGTTGTGATCAAATTTATGAAAGGCAGAGTGCCAAAGGCAGAGTGCCAGTAAAACTTCTAAGGGTTTTTTAGTAGGGTTTAGTGGTTTGCTGTGCTTGCTTTTGATCATAAACGTCCTTGTCGATTCGCTTGCCCGACCTAAACCTGAGCAGCGGGCTGGCCGAGGGGGCCCTAGAGACCTGCCAGGTTCCATCTTGTTGGCCGTGTTGGGGGCAGCGATCCATCCGGAGCTGAAAGCTTGGCCACTGACGCCTGCGTGGCCTCGTGGCGGCCACCCTTGGGGCCAACTCCCCTACAGCCCGAGGGGTATGACAGCAGGGCGATGCGCTAATGCGCCTGCTGGGGGTGGCTTAAATGGGGGGCGGGTGTGTCCTTCCCCCCCCGGTGAGATCCTAAAAGGGAGGCCGCTTGAGTTGTGTTGTAAAGAGAAGGGTGAGATAGTGCCTTCTTCAGTTCTTGCCTGTGCTCACTTTTGCGCGCAAGTGGCCCTGGGATCAGGTCTATCGTTGATCGTTTGGCATGGCCTGTAGTGGCAGTGTAGCAGCCTGCTGTAAGTTTCCACTACCCCAGCCGCCAGCTGTGCCTAGAGCCTGCTACTCACAGGGTGATTTCGGCCTGTGCCTGGTTTGTTTCTATCGGCGCGTTGCGGGCGATGTTTACGCCGAAGCAAACCAAGTCTCCGGGATCTGTTACATCGCAGGTGTGCAAATGGCCTGCTGAGCAACAGCTGCGACGGGATCCGGCACAGCGCTGTCATCTTAATTCATTCCCTGTGAGCATGGCGACCCACCTTGGCCGAGTGGGTGGATTTCAGCAAATGGGGGAGGCCGCTAACCCATGATTAGGCTATATCTCTTTCTGCTGAGCACATGCTTTCTGTTCTCTTGGATCGACGACAGAGGCAGAGTGCCGAGGCAGAGTGCCAGTCGAACCTCTTCGGTGTTGCCTTACCTAAGGAGTAAACCCCTGCCCCACCAGGGTTGCTCCCCACACCATTGGCCATGTGTGAGGCGTTCGGTTTGCCTGTGTCACAGCCTTGAGGCCAACCTATCCCAGGGGCAGGGGGTAGATGACAGCCGGGCACATGGGCTAATGCGCCGGCTGGGGCTGTGACCTGGTGACATCGAAGCAGTCATGCAAGTCACCGGAAGCAATACCGGACAAAGAAGGGAGGCCGTTCTTGGGACATGGCTGTGTTGTTGAGCTGGTGTGTTCCTCCGTCTCATTCATAGTAGAATGTTGTTTTGTTAGCCAGTTGTTTAAGATTATAGTGAATTCTTTGTCACACCAACCTTACCAACAAGTCGCGGTGTGTCCAGTTTTGATTCACCAGCCGCGCTTGCATGCCGATGGCCGGGCATGGGTTGTCACACGGACCTTACCAACAACTCGCGGTGTGGCCAGTTTTGATTCACCAGCCGCGCTTGCATGCCGATGGCCGGGCATGGGGTCGCTGTGGGGGACCGTGGAAGACGGAACCGAACGAGGACTTGGGGCCAACCACCAGAGCGGACACCTGGTGATGACAGCCAGACACATGGGCTAACGTGCTGGCTGGGTCCGAGCTCGGCACCCGAGTGTCCCCCTTTGCAACATGGGAGGCAAAATATCGAGCAGAAGTACAGTAATTAGAGTGTCAGTCGAACCTCCTCAAGGTTGCCTTACCTAGCTGGATTTTCTGCGACCTCGGATCGTGTTGTCCGGGCCAGACTTCCAGGTTCCGAACAAAGAAGGGAAGCCGTCCGTTCTTGGGACATGGTTGTGTTATTGAGCAGAGAACCTTGCTTGGCTTGCTGTTCGGTTGTGTTTGTCGAAGGCAGAGTGCCAACATGTTCAGAATGGGGTTTGGTGTGTGTTGCTCTACCAAGCGGCAGCTGCATGCCCGCCAATTTGGCAGCTACCGACACACGGTTGGCCGGGTGTGGAGCCAGGGAAAGGGCCCCAGGGTCGTGCAGTCTAGGGGGGGGTTGGGGCCAACGGTCGGCGGGCATCCGACCATGACATCTGGACACATGCGCTAACGTGCCAGGTGGCCCCTCCCGAAAATGACGAAGCCCGGGTGACCCGGACTCTTCCATGGGAGGCCGAAGAATGGTGTTGCTTGCGCATGGTGTTGAAGTCCAAGTTGTACTTGTATCTCAACTATTTATTGAAGTGAACGAATCGCTCTTTGACTTGCCAGCTCAGGTGTGCCTGTGTCCAGCTGTGACGAGTGGCAGCTTCGAACCAATCGGTTGTACCAGGAGAGAGCTATCACTGCTATGCAGCACTGTCGACAAATCAACTTCATCGCCGATGGGTCGACTCACAGCACCAGCGATTGTCTTGTGACAGTGGCTTGGGCGAATGAGATTTCTGCTGCAGTGTTTGCACCCATGCAAGTGATGAAGACTGGACAAGTTTCTCCACAAGACCGGTTTGACGACGACCTGCTTCTTCACATATCAAAGCGAAAGAAGCGGGAAAGGATTGCTGCATTCAGGCAGCTTCAAGCGATCAGTCACCAAATCTGGATTTTGCACAGAGGGCGAATGGATTTGGGCTCTTTCAAGATCGCCCCCTCTCTTGGGCAGAGGCCTGTGAAAAGATAT
>CAJNDT010000324.1:765008-930049 GCA_905221615.1 Symbiodinium sp. CCMP2592
GCATGGTCATGGGATGGCTCTTGAGGGTGTTTGCTGGTATTGAAGCCCTGCTTTGGCCAATAATCTTCCTCAGTCATCCAGTCGAGTCAAAGGCATTCGCAGAGAGATGTGTGAAAGTCTGCGTGCTGCTTCTCCCAGGCTGGATTGGTGAAGCGTGGTTGGGGGTCTCCTTCGAAGTTGTCGCGCACATGTGCGTGATCCCCCTAATGATGATCCTAGCGGCTCTTGGCCCAGGACGGATCTCTCGCGCCCCGGTTCTTGGACCAGCCCTGATCCGCATGCTGTTTTGGCAGATTCCGTGCCGCCCAAAAACAGGGCTGAGGCACCCGAAGGGTGACCAGCCTATTGACAACGATAACGCTGAGCACCCAAGGGTGACCAGCCTATTGACAACGATAACGATGGAGTGATTTCATTCTAAATGCCTGCGGCTGTTGAAGATTATGCTTTTTCATGCAGGTGGGAAAAAGGAAGCATCTGGAAGCTGATTGATTCGTCGGTGCCGAGCCTCCCGGTGTGAGCTCTGTATTTCATTGTTACAGCTTATCCTTACGATTGGGAAGGTGAGGGCGGAGGGGGTGGTGAGAGTGAGGGCGAGGAGGGCGGGGGACCCTTTAAACAGAAATACCGTTACATTTGCCTTATCTATACCTTCTCTACCACTTTGGGACCACCTCATTTATGTTCTGTATGCTTGCATCACACTTTAACGGTCCGTGCTGTCCATTTTGGATCAAGACGGACTTTTCAGCAGAGACAGCTAGGTTTTCCCTTGTGCAGCCATGTCCTGGGTTCAGCAGGTCAGACGCAGCGAGCGCGCAGTTGTTCACCTGTTATATAACGCATCACAAGTTCTAGGGGTTGGTATATGAGCAAGTCTATCTGCAAGTGCGGATGGCTGGTCACATAGAAACAACAATATTCGATCATATTCTATCTGATTGGTTTTACACGGATGGAAATATTCTATCTGCAAGTGCGCGCGTTGGTAAAAGTGGCCGAAGATATTCCTTGTTTTTTACGCGGATGGAAATATTCCATCTGCAACTGCGGAGGGTTGGTAAAAATCGGTCATTTTACCAAACTTAAAAAGTATTCTATCTGCACGTGCTTGAAATATCATGTTCTATTTGCAAGGTTCCCACTATAGGGGTTCGCGGACTTCACCTGGGTGACAAACAAATGCGTGCACACATGAGGGGACATATGACCGTATCTGCAAGCATTTCAATTTTTCTTGCGTCATCTTGAACCTATGAAGCTACACAACAAGCGAATGCTGTTGCGATTGTCAGCCTGCCTGTCTATCAGTTTCTGCCTGCATGCGAGACACACACACATAAGGTTGGTTGTGTGAACCTACTGAGTATCCATGTAGCAGCACACGCATGTGTGTCAGCGTGCCCCAATGCCTCGATGTCTTTGTCCATTTTTATTTGCCTTCTTCAGGGATGCCCGTGTTGGACCGGTTTTCGGTTCCCTACTTTTAAGATCATAAAAGTCTCCCGCCCATGTTTCCGATGACGGTTCCTATTCGTTCGTGTTATGCTCGTCGCCTGGTCGCTGTTAACTCGGCCGCTCGTTTCCGTTACGGTGTCTTCCGACCGGTTCTCGTTACGCCCCAAAGCTGTTCCTGATATTCGCCGCACCCGATGCAAGTGCCTTCCCGTCATCGGACTGCTTACATAGTTCTGACCTCACACGTTGTGCAGGGCGGGCTTTGTGTGTATGGGTCGATGTGAGTTACGCAGCCTATTTGATTTATTTGACCGTGACGTTTGTGTGGAATGGTGCGGTTCCAAACAGATTTGTTATGGACGAGCATCAGTGCGCTTGCCTCTGTTGCAAGGCGCTGTCCTGGATCTGCTGGCATGGCAGAGACGGCGTGCCGTGATTCTACCAACAAGTCGTTGGTTGGTGCCTGTGACGTGCCAGCCTCGCTGGGGATTACCTGCAGCTCGGGTGCTGCTTCACATTTCAGGGAGGCTGTCAACATGTAGCCCGAAAGGTGTTAGAGCCCGTTGCTGTCTGCAAACGTTGCTACTGCGACGGGGTAGCTGCCTGCCACCTCCTACGCCTAGGGCGGTGATCGGCAGTATGCGAAGCATGACAGTGACTGTGTAAGGTGATGCGGCTTTCTGCAGGTTGCACAGGTCAGGACCCGAAAGTGAAGATTTGGATCTGCCCCATTCGTGACCGCTGCTTGCTCAGTAGAGACACTGTCAGCACACTCGTGATGAACTGTCTGACTGCTCTCTCGCAGCATATTGTCATGGGCATTCGCACAGCACATCTACTGATTTACCATGCAGTCATACAAGTTGTCCTGGGGCATGTCAGGCGCCAAGGGCTATCTCAAAAGTGTGCCGCCTGAGGCGCCCTCCGGCACGTCACCAGAGCAGGTCCGGTTGATCGCGGAATTGCCCTGTCTCATTGACCGCTCGGATTGAGCAGTAGCTTGCGCATTGCATCATACGGTCCTTAGAGGTTTGATCCAGCATCCCAGCCCGCCAGTGAGTTTGTGACAAAGTCGTCAACTCCCTCTGTGTGGCTCAGCAGCCGCCTTTTTTGCAGTGTTAGCTTCGACCACACTATATTCAGAGCCAGTTTGCCGGATGCGTTCGCCATTAGTTGACATGAAACCGCACTGTGGCATTAGCTTAGCTTCATGGGCGCTAGTCAGCGGACATGGGAATTTTCAGGTCGACATGGCTTTATTGGCATGATGCACTACCGCCGCCTTGCGCAAGGGTACCACAGGCTGGCGGCAATCGCAGTCCTGGCACAGTTGAAGACGTACACCAGGCCATGTTGGACGGCATATTCGCGGCCGTGAGTCACTTGCGCACACAGAGTCGCTCGTGCCAGTTTATTCGATGGTCCCGTGCTTGCAGGTATGGCACCCAGGTTCCGCGGGAAGCCGCGGCCAACTTTTCAGAATGCTGGGAGCTCGGTCGACGTGTTACAGGAATGGGATTGCCAGAGCAGCTTCGATTCCGGGATTGCACCTTGTCAGGCTCAAGAGGTGTCCCGAAGAGACACCTGAAAAAAGTGTAATTAGGTCCCTTAATGTGAAGAAAGATGAAAATCTCTTGAGATTGGAGAATGCAGCCTTGAGGCTAGCAGTCAAACCGCAGCCGCTTAAAGTGGACTTGTCCACTGAGCTGCGTGTGTCTCAGGCTCTCAGCAGACGAGGTCTGGCCTTGGAGATGGCAGGCGTTTGCTCTTTTCAGGTTCATGAAGAGTACTCGCGCTCGTTGCTTGAGCACTTGCACAGGCCGCCTCCTCCCAAGTTTGATCCACCAGGGATCGACTCGCTCTTGAGAGCAGACAGAGAGATGTGGATCAGGGTTTCAGAAGCGGTGAAGAGCAACTTCACAGCCCCTGGTCAATCGGGCGCAGTTGATGCAGCCATTCAGACGTGGCAGCACATCATGCAAGTTGCTTACTTTTTGGTGCCGGTGCCTAAACCTGAAAAGCCAGACAAGCAGCCTTTCAAGCGCACCTGGGACCAGTCTTTCAAAGGGGACGATAAACCCTGGAAAGGCAAAGGCAAGGGCAAAGACAAGTTCATGTCTCAGGCGTGGCAGACAGGCAAGAATGACAAGGGCAAGGGCACAGGCAAGGGCAAAGACAAGATTCAGACAGCCCTGCCTGCAGCCCTTAAGGGACTCGATCCCAAGTTCAAAGGCAAGCCCATCTGCTTCAATCGCAGCCTGCCTCATGGTTGCTCAGAAGAGACTTGGCAGACAGACTTAGGCCTCAGCTGCCGCCGTGGTTTGCACATTTGCATGAAATGTCATGGAGATCACTCCTTTTCTGCTTGTGACAAGTGACTCTCGTGGCAAGGCGCAGCAACTGCAGCCCAGCTACGTGCAGCAGTTCTCACAGACGACACCTGCCTTGCTGAGTCAGTCACTGTGTTAGCGCCCGAGCCACCACAAAGTACAACAGAAAGCCTTCAGCCAACCCCTGACAGCCCAGGTGAACCTGTTTTGACACAGCTGCCCTCTGCCTCTGCTTCAGGAACTTCAGCAGCACCCTGTCAGGAGACCATGAGCGCGTCGCCCTCGGCACAGAACGTTTCTCCAGCCGGCTCAGACAAGCAAGCACGGCTCTCTTTTCCTTGAGGTTTTTGCAGGCACAGGTCGCATGGCCAAAGCCTTTTCGAAAGTCGGTTTGCAAGTCTTGGCAGTTGACACAGTGGAGCCTCAGGGAGTTCCTTCGTTGCGTCTTGACCTCAGCCGCCCCTCTAGCCAAAAGCTTGTTTTTGAACTTTTGCGTTCAGGCAGGGTCGCAGCAGTCCACTTAGCGCCGCCTTGCGGTACCAGTAGTGCAGGTGCTGCTTTTGAGTTGGAGGACTCTGGGTCAGGGATTATTGCTATGCCGATTTCTGCCGGTTTCTCAGGTGGAGCCGGTGATGAGCGATGCACTCTGAGGGAGTGTGTCGCGACTTGGCACAGCAAGCCTTCACGAATCTGGGCGAACAAAACGTGCTACTCCTGCATTCACGAGTTTGAGACACATGTCTGCATCGTGCTACAGCGCTTCCAAGTCCTGGATACAACGGTTCAGAAGTGCCAACTGCCGGTGCAGGTCGACGCCGAATGTGATCTGCCAATGTTTCGAGCTGGCTCCATTGCTTGGGTGACCTTCCGGGTCCGTGCTGTTACTTGCCACATTGGGGATGCTCCTACATCGGGGCACTATCGCAGCTTTCTTTTGCATGATGATGGGACCCAGCTTGTTACAAATGACAAAGTGAAGGCCAAACGGCCTACAACTCGTGAGCGTAGTCAGAGTAGCAGTGGTTGCCATATTATTTATTTGTCCTTGGATGCTTAACGCTGTCTTTTGCACCGTACTCTCATGTTTGACGGCTCGCTGACACTCGTGTCGGAGCGCCATGCTGGCACTCGTGCCGATGGCAGAATGTGTGCAGAATACCTGTGCGCAGTCACATGTGCACAATAGTTGTACATGTAGACCGGGTCTTAAAGGACTTGTTCACGTGCCACCCGCGCGCATGGTAGAGACTACAGCCTCGCCCGCGTTTTCAAAGTCAAAAAGTACCAGTAGTGCAGCCAGGCACATAGACGCAGGACCTGGATCTCCAGTCCCTCTGCGTAGTGCAGCTCACCCAGATGGACTACCAGGCCTGCCTTTCAGACACCGTCACAAGGTCAGGTCAGCCAACAGACTGTACCAGCTTACTTCTGAAATTACCTTGCTTTGTCACAGCCGCAATATTGCGTGGTCTCTTGAGAACCCGCAGTCCAGCCTGTTCTGGCTTACCAGCCCTCTTCAGTCTCTGTGGAAGCAACTACAAGGCAACGTTTACTTTGCCACTTTCGACTCTTGCGTGTACGGCGGGTCTCGTAAAAAGGCCACCACTTTCTGGGCCAGCGACCCCCCCGTACAGTCATTGCAGCTAAGGTGCAGTCCAGAACTTGGTCACAACCACTTGCCTTGGGGCAAAACAGCAGAAGGCTGGGCGACGTCAACCGAGGCAGCCTACCCAAAAGCCCTCTGCAGCCATTGGGCCAGTCTGCTCACTCAGTCTCTTGAGAGACAAGGAGTGCTGAAAAGGGCTTCTGACAGTCCCGGCACTGCTCGTTATGCAGCCAGCGAAAGAGCTTCTTTGGGCATGCTCCCTAAAGCCACTCACAGTCCTGTCAGTCTTGATCCTTTCCAAGACAAACAGTGGGTCAGACTTGTGTCTGCCACTGACAGGCTCCTGTTCGTGCCAGGCTTGCGCCTCACAGGAAGTCGTTTTGCTACAGGCTCCACTACCATCAAGACCTCGGTCTTTGACGGTCAGTGGTGGGCTCTTGTAGGGGTGCCAGTGTCTCCAGAAGTTTTTCTGCAGAGAGCAGCCGAGTGCAGGCACCCCCAGAGCTTCAGGCAGTAGTGGACCGTCTGGGCTCTGACAGTCTTGCAGACATCCAGGCCCTACGCTGCCAGCGTCTCAGAGCTATGGCAGACAAGGCCAGAGAACTGCAGGAGTTCGCAGACTCAGACCATCAGGCGCTGCAGCCTCACATGCAGCATATCCTTAAAGGAAAGCGCCTGAGGTTGTTTGACTGCCTTCTGCAGAGCACCAACTTCCCAGACAAGACACTCGTCTCAGACAGGTTGGCTGCCAGACACAGAGGCCAGACCGACCAAGGTTTCTCCCCCAGCCTTGCACAGGGACGAAGTCTGGGAGGCCAGATCCTCTCACAACGTGTGGTCCAGGTGTGGCCCCGGTGGCGACCCAGACTTGGACCAGGCTTTGTGGGACCTGACGCTGCAGGAGTGCCAAGCAGGCTGGGCAGTCTTAGAGACAGGTCACGTGGAGGCTCCCTCATCCTGCGTTCTCGGCAGACGTTTTGCAGTCAAGCAGGGAGACAAAGTCAGACCAACCGACGATTTGTCGATCAGCCTCGTGAATCAGACTCTTGGCGTAGCCGAGAAGATAGTGGTGCACCCCGCAGCCTGCGCTTTAGCCCTAGCTCTGCGTTTGCAGTCAGTGTGTGCCAGACTTTCTCCAGGAAGCACTGCTTGCAGTCTCAGGGGTCGCACGTTTGACTTGAAAGCTGCTTACAAGCAACTAGGCGTGAACGCAGACGATTTGCAGTTTTGCAAGGTTGCAGTCTGGGATCCAGTCAACAACAGACGCGTAGTCCTGGCACTGCGTGCTCTGCCTTTCAAAGCCACTGGCTCCGTGCACCGTGTAGCCTAGCCCTCTGGCACATCGCAGTCGAGTGGCTGCTCTTGCCAGTCACCGTGTTTTTCGATGACTTCACTTCAGTCTGTTTGTCAGCCGATGCAGCCAACGTAGAGGCCTCCTTCCTTCTGTTTTTCAGACTGCTGGGCTGGCAGGCGGCCCTCACGGGGTCTAAGGCGACAAGTTTTGCAGAAAGCTTCGTCAGTCTTGGAATAGCCTACACTTTGCCTAAGCAGCCGTCTCAGCCGGTCTGCTTGCAGAACACAAAGAGTCGCAGAAAGGAAGTGGAAGCCACCTGCTTGAGGGCCCTGCAGACAGACAGTTTTTCTGCAGCAGAGTGTTTGGCCTTCGCAGGACGCTTAAGGTGGCTAGACTCTCAGACTTTTGGCAGAGTGGGCAGACTCGCCTTCAGGACTGCTGACAGACATCGCAGGACAGTGCAGGTGTTTGTCTTTGGTTGGTGTATCTTAGTCACTTGCAGTCGTGGAGGCAGACAAGAAGGCACCGTGAACCCCAGCTTGAAAAGACCGCTGTGCTCCACTCTGTTCTCTTTAGTAGAAGCACCTGCCGTTAAGTTCTGTATGCTTGCATCACACTTTAACGGTCCGTGCTGTCCATTTTGGATCAAGACGGACTTTTCCGCAGGGCGGCAAGTTCTTCCCCGTGTTCGCGGAGGACGGTGGCCCGGCGGTCTGGCAGTGCGACTGGATCCGAATTCTGTGGCATCCCACGGCCTACAACGGCGAGGACGCCCGGCGACTGCCCCTGTGCCTGGAGCCCAACGAGGCGGCGAACGGAGAGCCGCTTACCTCCGCCCGAGGCAACAGCTTCATCAAGCTCAAGGTCTGTGTTGATCAGGTGCGTTTGGTGGGACGCCCAGGGAGGGCCGCTGCAGGAACCCGGGGACCTGACCAACCGGGAGTGCAAGGTGCGGGCCGAACTCCGGCAGGTCTGGATGATGAGCGGCCAATGCGGCCTGCTGATTGAAGTGACCGATCTCATGCTCAAGGAAGAGGAGCCCCAGCGGTGCCCCTTCTGATCTGCCGGAGCCGGAGGGGAGCTGAGACAGCTGAGACAGGTGAGACAAGAGCCTAAATAGAGCAAACTTGTCTCAGGCCTGTCTCATTTGTTTCAATCTGGGTCGGCGGCGTATTCTCGAAAGATTAGCTCAAAAAACCGAGCATGAGACATCCGAGACACCCATGAGACAGCCCTAGTCTAGTTAGCCTCTTGTCTCATCTGTCTCGGCTGTCTCGCCCCGGCTCGTGCGGCTCTCTGCCATTCTTTTTTTCTGAGCCTCGCACCCCACCCTCCACCCCACCCCCGCCGCTGGCCACCGAGACAGCTGAGACAGCTGAGACAGGTGAGACACGAGGCTAAATAGACTAAAGCTGTCTCAGGGCTGTCTCAAGTGTCTCAGGCTCGTTTTTGGGCGTTTTTTGAAAGATTAACTCGAAAACCGAGCATGAGACAACTGAGACACCCATGAAACAGCTTTAGTCTAGTTAGCCTCTTGTCTCACCTGTCTCAGCTGTCTCGCCCCGGCTCGTTCGGCGGGCCAGTATTTTTTTTCTGGGCTCCTAGAAATCATGTCGTGGATGCAACAACGCGAAGCGATACGACGTGCAGCCGACGCTGGGGCCAGACCACGGATCTCAGCGCAAGGCTCGCAGCTTCTGCCTCTGAGGGACAACCGCCTGCAGTCCGTACTGTTGTCTCGACCCAATGGCCAGCTGACCCGGGCCGGGCAGTTCTACCACAGCATCACCGGTCGGCGACCGCCGAGCCGCCAGTTCGATGAATCTCAGCCTCTCATTCGGGACGGGTCCAACGATTACATCCTGACGAGGGGGGGCGCCCGAAAGCTCGTGAGGTCCCTACAGCCCAACGGCCAGTACCATGTCACAAAATTGGGAAAGGCCTTCTTCAAAGACAAGTTCACAGAATGGTTAGCTCATGTGCCCGTGATAATCCGGGGCCGCCGGCGGAATGGCACCCCCTACGAGCGTCATGACTACCTGCCCGTGACTGCGCTGGAGATGGGGTTGTCCCGCCAGAACGACGCCTGGAGCGAGGCGCAGGTCGCCCGCAACGTCAAGGAGTCCGTGCTCCGACAGCTGGGGCAGCCGGGGCCTAACGAACCCATCTACATGATCTCCGGGGAGGTCTACTTCCTGCACCCCACCAACGAGTGGGCCTACAGCTCCTCCAGCACGCAAGTTATCGACAATCGCGTGGACACGCAGATCCGCCTCCGCCAACCGCTGGGGGCTCTCAAGGAGGTCAGCTATCAGCTCTTCGCTGGGGACCAGATTTTGGCGGGTGCCTTCGAGGAGCGCCGGGACATGCTCTGCGTGCCCAGGCAAATAGCCGAGCTGCTGAAGCTCCCGCTGCAGCATGTCATGGAAGACTTTAACTCGATTTGCCCCGGGAACTGGCAGCAGCGAGGCGTCTCCCCCGCAGAGATCCGCACCTTCTGTGTCTGGCGCAACGCTCCCATGTTCTACGTCGATTGCAGGGGCCGGTTATTGGATTGCTTCCAGCCAGGGGAGAAGGAGGAGAAAGCCGTCGCGTATACGTCCTGGAACGGCCACGCCTTCTTCTACAGGAGCGCCCGGGCCGTGGCCGGCTGCGACGAGTCCGAGCAGCGCCAGCGCTTCCGCCGGCTCAGGCGCGACAACCCAGTGCCGGAGTTTAAGGAGTGGCAGGCTTGGGAGGGAGAGATCAAATCAGGATACTTCTACTCCGAAAACCTTCGCGGGGTGCGAGTGGAGCTGCTGGCGGAGGGGCACCGCCCCAAGGTCTCCATGCGCGGGTTGTGCGGTCCGCGCTGCGGCTGCGGGTGCCCGGCGAAGCGGACTGTGTGATCCGAGAGCTCTGCGAGGATGCGGGGCACTTTCGAGATGGATCACGTCATCCCCGTGGCCCAGTCGGACAGCAGCAGGAGCTGCAGGCTTTATATATATGCCTGGAGTGTCATCGAACCAAGACGAGCCTCGAGGGCAACCACAGCACCACCCTCGAGAGCCGGTTCTGTCGCTACGTGTACCAGAACTACGCAGCCAGTGACCTGCGACCCTGTCAGGGCATCGATGTGTGCCGCTGCCGAAAGAACGGATTGGCCAATGCCCGCTTCCCCCTGCCGGTGTTCTGCCCGCTGGACTGCATCGTCCCCGCGGAGGAGGGCAAGCTGGCGGATCTCATGTGGGTCGACCTGCCCTGCGACCACCGCAAGGGCTTGCTGGACCGCCTGCCCTTCGTCGGACGGGGCTGGTACGCCAAGCCCGTGTGCGCCTACATGCTGGAGGCGGGCCTGGCCCGATTTCCTGTGCAGGTTTTTGGCGACCTCGGCTAGCATCGACTTCAGCGAGTTGCGCCGCGATCTCCTTGGCAGGAGGCCGGCGGAGCAGTTTTCATGTGTGAGCAGCTGTGCGGCAGTGAGACGAGCATGTGTGATCACAGCAATTGTAAGATTGTCGAGTGCATGCATGCTTCATGGCCGGCTGCAGTGTCGGATCCTGATCGATCTGGAGGATGATTGCGACATGAGTGGCATACGGCATATGTCGATGTGACTTATAGCTGCATTCCTAAACTCCTTGGTAGGAGCCAGAGTGTGCATGAAGAAACTCCTTGGTAGGAGACTGCATGATGTAAGAAACTCCGTGGTATAGGAGATGCAGGCTGTGACATGGATCATTAATAGGCCTGAAACGTCGATATAGCCTTTGCAGCCATGCTCAGCAAGCACCGCCGTGCTGAACCAGAAGCCCTGCAAGATGTTCGACTTTGTCCGAAGTGTGGGACAACGAGCTATTCGAGGAAGCGGACTTGCATCAACATTCATTGCCAATGGTATTGGATGCGGTAGGAGCCTAATACCAGGCTGTGGGCTAAAGAGCGCATTTCTGAGGATGCATCCCAGCAACCAAGCTGGGACTGGACTTCCTGGAAAAACTCCGGCTATGCCGATGGAGTTTACCAGAATAAGTTGGAAGAGCAGCTTGCAGACCTCGAGGAGGAGTCCGAAGAGCCAGAGCTCCCCTTGGAAGGGGGCCCGGATGTTGAAATTGTGGCTCAGAAGGATCATGAAGGCACCCGGATCGAGGGGGTTGTGTCCAGCGAGGAAGAAACGAATTCTTTCCTCTTCAGTTTGGAGAAGAAAGGACAGCTAAGCTCTCCTCAAGACTACGAGGGCGCCCGCCATGCCTGGGAAAGGGCTTCGCTGGAGCACAAGGCTGGGAATGCTCTGAGGACAGCAGTGAAGATGGAAAAAGAGCATGCCTATGGCTTCCAGAAAAGCTCGGATGCAGCTCGAGTGGCCCTTGAGGAGGGCCAAAAGTGGCAAAGCATGGTGGACAAGGTGGAGCCGCAGCCGATGCCCACACCAAAGAAGTGTCCTCTGCCACCTCCGAAGACGCTTCAAGCTGCGGAGGAGGCTTTTGTGAGGAGCCAAGCGCCCCGGCGAGCCAAGATGATTGGCAGGACGAATATTCCTCGTGGAAGAAAGACAAATGGAGCTCCGGAAAAAGTCGGCCTTGGTGGAAGAAAGATGATTGGAAATGGCAGCAGGGGACGTCCAGCTCCTCGAAGGGCCCAGAGCAAAGCATCATGAAGCAGTATGATGCGTGGGAGGAAAAGGTCGATGTGCAGGCCCAAAAGTACTGGGGGACCGATGCCTGGCAAAGGGATCTTCCTCAGGATCAGCAGCCGGTGTCGAAGAAAAGCAAAGGAAAAAAGAGGAAGCTCTGGCTGGCCGCCCAGATTGAAGCCCTCAAAAGTGAGGGCCGCTGGGTGGGCGGGGCACCGTCAGAAAGCTCAAAACACCTTCGCTTGATCCGCGAGGCCTGGGTTCGGTGATATCATGGCATGCAGAGCAAATGCTCCTTGGTAGGAGCATGTTAACATGCTGTCACATGAACATGAAGCATGCACTTAAACTTTCATTCTGTTCCCAGGCGGAGATGAAGGAGCAGGCGGCCAAGAAGCAACGACATGCCGCATCTTCCCAGGAATCCGCTGCTGAGGGGATGCAGGATCAAGGAGGCGACACTGCCGAGCCAGAGGTGCCGGAGCATGAGCAGGGCTTTAACCCTTGGGAGGACCCTTTTGAGAATTTCAACCAAATGATTTACAAAGCCGACACCATCGAGCATGTGGTTACTCTCGATGAAGCTTACAAACACCTTCTCACAACAGAAGCTGAATGTGAAGCTCCGGTTCCAGAGGACAGTGAAAATTTTCTCAAGTGAGGTAGCACATGTGAATGCATTGGATCACACGTACAAGAAGCTGAAACGCCTGCAGGACGAGGACCTCGAGAACGACCCGGAGGATCAGTTGGAGTGATCCAGCATTTCGGGCCCTGGCCATTTTAGGCAGCTGCAATGCAATGCTAGCCTCGACGGCCGAAGGAGGAATATGCTTCTTTCAGAGCATCGAAAAAGACTCCTTGGCAGGAGTGTTCCAACATTGTTGCGGGCCGGCTTGCTGCATGACTTGCATGCATGTAGCACAACCATGCAAGTTTAACAGATAGTTCAGTTTTCCCCTATGTATAGAAATACACAGGAATCCAGTGTTTCACCGAAGGTCAAACCTAGGCTCAAGACAGCCCGACAGCGGAGCTTCAGAGTGGGAAAAGAATCCAAGCTCGCGCCGTGGTTATAAGAAGTATACTGGCATAAGGGCTTAAACTGTCATGGTAGCGGAGCTGTTGGCAAAGGCCAGCAGCTGATCAAGCAAAGATCCAGGGAAGCCAGCCAAGAGCTGGAAAAGTTGAAAAGAGTGAAGCAGGAAGTTAAGGTTAAGTCCGAGAGCATCCTGCCGGAGAAGAGAGAGGAGTTACGGCTAAGCCAAGAGCACCTTGCATCGTCGGAGAAAAGTGTGGAAGTGAAAGACCTTGAGCCAGTTACATACAGACCTGCCAAAGTGTTGGAAAGATGGAGCAACAAGCACAGCAACCTCAACAACCTCAGCAGCCCATGAATCCTCAACAAGGGCAGCAAGCGAGGTTCGAGCAGCTGTTGAACAATTTAGGTCAAGCTACAGAAGCTATGGCAAGAGTTGCGCAGGGTACTGCGAACCAGCAAGCACAATTGGCTAATGCCATGAGTGGCAAGAGCTCAAGCAGCGCCAACAACAAGCCCCTCAGGGCTCAGTAAGCTTTGATACAGGAGGAAAGATTCTCAAGCCACCAGAAGTGTTCAATCCAGCAACAATTGAAGAAGAAGTGTCGCAATGGAGCGATTGGGCGTTTACGTTCAAGAACTTCTTAGCGTTCATGGACCAAGAATTCCTGAAGGACTTGAAGACAACAGTAGAAGAGAAAGCAGAAATAAGCTCAGAGGTGACAAACACATTCTTCAACAATGAGATCGGAAGAGTGAACAGAGGAACAAAGCTTTACTCAGTGTTGAGCAGTTACTTGAAGAACAGACCTCTGAAAGTGTTAAGAAGCGTAAGCCGGATGAATGGATTTGAAGTGTGGAGAAAGTTGACGGCTGAGTTAGAGCCGACGTCCCGTTCAAGGAGTCTAGCTATGGCTCAAGCATTGGTTGGATTCCCAGCCATGAGCAAAGGAGCATCGCTGATGGATTACGTCTTGACATATGAAAAGCTCACAACGGAGTACGAGAAGATTTCAGGACAGAAGTACGATGACAACTTGAAGATCGGTACTTTGTTGAAAGGGATTCCACAGCATCTTAAGCAGCACGTGATGGTTGATATCACTGATTAGACCACCTACCAAGAGTTGAGAGCAAAGTTGCTGCAATATGAAAGAAGCAATCAGACATGGTCAGCCGTGAAGGATTTCGGGGTTAAGTGTTTAGGGGTTTAGGGGTTTAGGGTTTAAATTTAGGGTTTTAAGGCCTTAAGGGTTTAGGCGTTTAGGGTTGTCCCTTGCCCTAAGCCCGAAGCCCTAGACCCAAGCCGCAACTGCTGCTTTTGAGTCTTGCGGCATCTTCTGGGGCTCTAGGGTTCATGGGTTCATGGGTTTGGGGTTTAGGGGTTTAGGGGTTTAGGGGGATCGTTGAGTGTTCCAGACCCGACAACACACTCAAGCAACAAGCCTTATCAAGGACCAATCCCGATGGAAATTGACAGGTTGCACATGAGAAAAGGAAAAGGAGATGGAAAAGGTAAAGGTGACAAAGGAAAAGGAAGCCCTTACGGAAAAGGCAAAGGAGACAAAGGCAAAGGTAAGGGATATGGAAAAGGAAAAGGTGGCAGAGGAAGACCGAAAGGAAAAGGACGAGGTTTTGGAAAGGGAAAAGGATTTGGAAAGAAAGGATTCGGAAAGAGTATCAGGCAGGCTGAAGGAAAAGGCTACGAGAATGCGAAAGGCAAAGGTGGACAGAATGGACCTGTGTGTTTCAATTGTGGTAAGACCGGACATTACTCTTCGGAGTGTTGGTCGGCACCGAAAGGTAAAGGAAAAGGTGGAAAAGGAAAAGTTCGGAATGTCCAAGAGACAGGTGAGGAAGAATGGCATGAAGAGCAACCAAGTTCTTCTACACAGCCACAAGCAAGAGCACCACAAGGAGCAAAAGGAAACGAACAAGTGCGTAGGTTGGTGACAACGCCTATGCCAGTGATTGAAGAGATCTTTGAAGAGGATGAGGACTACATTGATCTTGTAGGAATGTTCGAAGAGATGGTGATGGATTACGCTGCGCGAGCAGTAAGAGTCCACACAGTGTTGAAATGGTCAAACATGGCCGATGAAAGTGATGAAGAGGATTATGAAAGAGATGAACTTCACAAGTGGTATGAAGATCTGCATGTAGACAAGGAGAATGCCAAGCATGCAAGAGAGAGAGAAAGTATCTTCAGAAGAGATGAAGACTCAGAGACAGAAGTCCTACTCGACCAAGGACGAGATGAGAGATCAAGCCGAGGACACTACGTGAGAACCGTTAACTCAAGGTATTCGGAACTTGTTGAAGTCGTTCTTGATAGTGGCGCGGATTGCCATGTGCTTCCGCTATGCTATTGTAGTGAAGACTTAGGAAGAGTTGAGTTCCCAGCGTTGAGAATGGTCATCCAAGATGCCCAAGGCAACAGGATAAGAACAACAGAAACAAGAGCAAACATCACATTCGAGTTCCAAAGGACAGATGGAAAAGTGATAAAGGTACGTGATTCAGCAGTGTTCGGAGATGTAACACAACCGCTATTTGCCGTAGGCAAGTTGTGGAAAGTTGGATGGGGACTTGATCCCCTAGATCAGTTCAATGCATTTCTGAAGAAAGGATCCGCAAGAGTACCAGTGAGGTTTGCAAGAAACTCAACAGTGACAGACCTCAAGATTTACAGAGCTCAAGTGAAGATTGAAGAAGATGAACCACAAGCTTCTTCTACAGGAGCGCCCGGGCCGTGGCCGGCTGCGACGAGTCCGAGCAGCGCCAGCGCTTCCGCCGGCTCAGGCGCGACAACCCAGTGCCGGAGTTTAAGGAGTGGCAGGCTTGGGAGGGAGAGATCAAATCAGGATACTTCTACTCCGAAAACCTTCGCGGGGTGCGAGTGGAGCTGCTGGCGGAGGGGCACCGCCCCAAGGTCTCCATGCGCGGGTTGTGCGGTCCGCGCTGCGGCTGCGGGTGCCCGGCGAAGCGGACTGTGTGATCCGAGAGCTCTGCGAGGATGCGGGGCACTTTCGAGATGGATCACGTCATCCCCGTGGCCCAGTCGGACAGCAGCAGGAGCTGCAGGCTTTATGCCTGGAGTGTCATCGAACCAAGACGAGCCTCGAGGGCAACCACAGCACCACCCTCGAGAGCCGGTTCTGTCGCTACGTGTACCAGAACTACGCAGCCAGTGACCTGCGACCCTGTCAGGGCATCGATGTGTGCCGCTGCCGAAAGAACGGATTGGCCAACGCCCGCTTCCCCCTGCCGGTGTTCTGCCCGCTGGACTGCATCGTCCCCGCGGAGGAGGGCAAGCTGGCGGATCTCATGTGGGTCGACCTGCCCTGCGACCACCGCAAGGGCTTGCTGGACCGCCTGCCCTTCGTCGGACGGGGCTGGTACGCCAAGCCCGTGTGCGCCTACATGCTGGAGGCGGGCCTGGCCCGATTTCCTGTGCAGGTTTTTGGCGACCTCGGCTAGCATCGACTTCAGCGAGTTGCGCCGCGATCTCCTTGGCAGGAGGCCGGCGGAGCAGTTTTCATGTGTGAGCAGCTGTGCGGCAGTGAGACGAGCATGTGTGATCACAGCAATTGTAAGATTGTCGAGTGCATGCATGCTTCATGGCCGGCTGCAGTGTCGGATCCTGATCGATCTGGAGGATGATTGCGACATGAGTGGCATACGGCATATGTCGATGTGACTTATAGCTGCATTCCTAAACTCCTTGGTAGGAGCCAGAGTGTGCATGAAGAAACTCCTTGGTAGGAGACTGCATGATGTAAGAAACTCCGTGGTATAGGAGATGCAGGCTGTGACATGGATCATTAATAGGCCTGAAACGTCGATATAGCCTTTGCAGCCATGCTCAGCAAGCACCGCCGTGCTGAACCAGAAGCCCTGCAAGATGTTCGACTTTGTCCGAAGTGTGGGACAACGAGCTATTCGAGGAAGCGGACTTGCATCAACATTCATTGCCAATGGTATTGGATGCGGTAGGAGCCTAATACCAGGCTGTGGGCTAAAGAGCGCATTTCTGAGGATGCATCCCAGCAACCAAGCTGGGACTGGACTTCCTGGAAAAACTCCGGCTATGCCGATGGAGTTTACCAGAATAAGTTGGAAGAGCAGCTTGCAGACCTCGAGGAGGAGTCCGAAGAGCCAGAGCTCCCCTTGGAAGGGGGCCCGGATGTTGAAATTGTGGCTCAGAAGGATCATGAAGGCACCCGGATCGAGGGGGTTGTGTCCAGCGAGGAAGAAACGAATTCTTTCCTCTTCAGTTTGGAGAAGAAAGGACAGCTAAGCTCTCCTCAAGACTACGAGGGCGCCCGCCATGCCTGGGAAAGGGCTTCGCTGGAGCACAAGGCTGGGAATGCTCTGAGGACAGCAGTGAAGATGGAAAAAGAGCATGCCTATGGCTTCCAGAAAAGCTCGGATGCAGCTCGAGTGGCCCTTGAGGAGGGCCAAAAGTGGCAAAGCATGGTGGACAAGGTGGAGCCGCAGCCGATGCCCACACCAAAGAAGTGTCCTCTGCCACCTCCGAAGACGCTTCAAGCTGCGGAGGAGGCTTTTGTGAGGAGCCAAGCGCCCCGGCGAGCCAAGATGATTGGCAGGACGAATATTCCTCGTGGAAGAAAGACAAATGGAGCTCCGGAAAAAGTCGGCCTTGGTGGAAGAAAGATGATTGGAAATGGCAGCAGGGGACGTCCAGCTCCTCGAAGGGCCCAGAGCAAAGCATCATGAAGCAGTATGATGCGTGGGAGGAAAAGGTCGATGTGCAGGCCCAAAAGTACTGGGGGACCGATGCCTGGCAAAGGGATCTTCCTCAGGATCAGCAGCCGGTGTCGAAGAAAAGCAAAGGAAAAAAGAGGAAGCTCTGGCTGGCCGCCCAGATTGAAGCCCTCAAAAGTGAGGGCCGCTGGGTGGGCGGGGCACCGTCAGAAAGCTCAAAACACCTTCGCTTGATCCGCGAGGCCTGGGTTCGGTGATATCATGGCATGCAGAGCAAATGCTCCTTGGTAGGAGCATGTTAACATGCTGTCACATGAACATGAAGCATGCGCTTAAACTTTCATTCTGTTCCCAGGCGGAGATGAAGGAGCAGGCGGCCAAGAAGCAACGACATGCCGCATCTTCCCAGGAATCCGCTGCTGAGGGGATGCAGGATCAAGGAGGCGACACTGCCGAGCCAGAGGTGCCGGAGCATGAGCAGGGCTTTAACCCTTGGGAGGACCCTTTTGAGAATTTCAACCAAATGATTTACAAAGCCGACACCATCGAGCATGTGGTTACTCTCGATGAAGCTTACAAACACCTTCTCACAACAGAAGCTGAATGTGAAGCTCCGGTTCCAGAGGACAGTGAAAATTTTCTCAAGTGAGGTAGCACATGTGAATGCATTGGATCACACGTACAAGAAGCTGAAACGCCTGCAGGACGAGGACCTCGAGAACGACCCGGAGGATCAGTTGGAGTGATCCAGCATTTCGGGCCCTGGCCATTTTAGGCAGCTGCAATGCAATGCTAGCCTCGACGGCCGAAGGAGGAATATGCTTCTTTCAGAGCATCGAAAAAGACTCCTTGGCAGGAGTGTTCCAACATTGTTGCGGGCCGGCTTGCTGCATGACTTGCATGCATGTAGCACAACCATGCAAGTTTAACAGATAGTTCAGTTTTCCCCTATGTATAGAAATACACAGGAATCCAGTGTTTCACCGAAGGTCAAACCTAGGCTCAAGACAGCCCGACAGCGGAGCTTCAGAGTGGGAAAAGAATCCAAGCTCGCGCCGTGGTTATAAGAAGTATACTGGCATAAGGGCTTAAACTGTCATGGTAGCGGAGCTGTTGGCAAAGGCCAGCAGCTGATCAAGCAAAGATCCAGGGAAGCCAGCCAAGAGCTGGAAAAGTTGAAAAGAGTGAAGCAGGAAGTTAAGGTTAAGTCCGAGAGCATCCTGCCGGAGAAGAGAGAGGAGTTACGGCTAAGCCAAGAGCACCTTGCATCGTCGGAGAAAAGTGTGGAAGTGAAAGACCTTGAGCCAGTTACATACAGACCTGCCAAAGTGTTGGAAAGATGGAGCAACAAGCACAGCAACCTCAACAACCTCAGCAGCCCATGAATCCTCAACAAGGGCAGCAAGCGAGGTTCGAGCAGCTGTTGAACAATTTAGGTCAAGCTACAGAAGCTATGGCAAGAGTTGCGCAGGGTACTGCGAACCAGCAAGCACAATTGGCTAATGCCATGAGTGGCAAGAGCTCAAGCAGCGCCAACAACAAGCCCCTCAGGGGATAGGCCAGCCTCAGTAAGCTTTGATACAGGAGGAAAGATTCTCAAGCCACCAGAAGTGTTCAATCCAGCAACAATTGAAGAAGAAGTGTCGCAATGGAGCGATTGGGCGTTTACGTTCAAGAACTTCTTAGCGTTCATGGACCAAGAATTCCTGAAGGACTTGAAGACAACAGTAGAAGAGAAAGCAGAAATAAGCTCAGAGGTGACAAACACATTCTTCAACAATGAGATCGGAAGAGTGAACAGAGGAACAAAGCTTTACTCAGTGTTGAGCAGTTACTTGAAGAACAGACCTCTGAAAGTGTTAAGAAGCGTAAGCCGGATGAATGGATTTGAAGTGTGGAGAAAGTTGACGGCTGAGTTAGAGCCGACGTCCCGTTCAAGGAGTCTAGCTATGGCTCAAGCATTGGTTGGATTCCCAGCCATGAGCAAAGGAGCATCGCTGATGGATTACGTCTTGACATATGAAAAGCTCACAACGGAGTACGAGAAGATTTCAGGACAGAAGTACGATGACAACTTGAAGATCGGTACTTTGTTGAAAGGGATTCCACAGCATCTTAAGCAGCACGTGATGGTTGATATCACTGATTAGACCACCTACCAAGAGTTGAGAGCAAAGTTGCTGCAATATGAAAGAAGCAATCAGACATGGTCAGCCGTGAAGGATTTCGGGGTTAAGTGTTTAGGGGTTTAGGGGTTTAGGGTTTAAATTTAGGGTTTTAAGGCCTTAAGGGTTTAGGCGTTTAGGGTTGTCCCTTGCCCTAAGCCCGAAGCCCTAGACCCAAGCCGCAACTGCTGCTTTTGAGTCTTGCGGCATCTTCTGGGGCTCTAGGGTTCATGGGTTCATGGGTTTGGGGTTTAGGGGTTTAGGGGTTTAGGGGGATCGTTGAGTGTTCCAGACCCGACAACACACTCAAGCAACAAGCCTTATCAAGGACCAATCCCGATGGAAATTGACAGGTTGCACATGAGAAAAGGAAAAGGAGATGGAAAAGGTAAAGGTGACAAAGGAAAAGGAAGCCCTTACGGAAAAGGCAAAGGAGACAAAGGCAAAGGTAAGGGATATGGAAAAGGAAAAGGTGGCAGAGGAAGACCGAAAGGAAAAGGACGAGGTTTTGGAAAGGGAAAAGGATTTGGAAAGAAAGGATTCGGAAAGAGTATCAGGCAGGCTGAAGGAAAAGGCTACGAGAATGCGAAAGGCAAAGGTGGACAGAATGGACCTGTGTGTTTCAATTGTGGTAAGACCGGACATTACTCTTCGGAGTGTTGGTCGGCACCGAAAGGTAAAGGAAAAGGTGGAAAAGGAAAAGTTCGGAATGTCCAAGAGACAGGTGAGGAAGAATGGCATGAAGAGCAACCAAGTTCTTCTACACAGCCACAAGCAAGAGCACCACAAGGAGCAAAAGGAAACGAACAAGTGCGTAGGTTGGTGACAACGCCTATGCCAGTGATTGAAGAGATCTTTGAAGAGGATGAGGACTACATTGATCTTGTAGGAATGTTCGAAGAGATGGTGATGGATTACGCTGCGCGAGCAGTAAGAGTCCACACAGTGTTGAAATGGTCAAACATGGCCGATGAAAGTGATGAAGAGGATTATGAAAGAGATGAACTTCACAAGTGGTATGAAGATCTGCATGTAGACAAGGAGAATGCCAAGCATGCAAGAGAGAGAGAAAGTATCTTCAGAAGAGATGAAGACTCAGAGACAGAAGTCCTACTCGACCAAGGACGAGATGAGAGATCAAGCCGAGGACACTACGTGAGAACCGTTAACTCAAGGTATTCGGAACTTGTTGAAGTCGTTCTTGATAGTGGCGCGGATTGCCATGTGCTTCCGCTATGCTATTGTAGTGAAGACTTAGGAAGAGTTGAGTTCCCAGCGTTGAGAATGGTCATCCAAGATGCCCAAGGCAACAGGATAAGAACAACAGAAACAAGAGCAAACATCACATTCGAGTTCCAAAGGACAGATGGAAAAGTGATAAAGGTACGTGATTCAGCAGTGTTCGGAGATGTAACACAACCGCTATTTGCCGTAGGCAAGTTGTGGAAAGTTGGATGGGGACTTGATCCCCTAGATCAGTTCAATGCATTTCTGAAGAAAGGATCCGCAAGAGTACCAGTGAGGTTTGCAAGAAACTCAACAGTGACAGACCTCAAGATTTACAGAGCTCAAGTGAAGATTGAAGAAGATGAACCACAAGTGAGAAAGCTTACGTTGATTAAGCAGATGGAAGAAGATTTCGAGAAGATGAAGTATCATGAAGGATGGTTTTTCATGTCAGATGGGAAGCCAGCAAGGATAGACTGGGACAAGTACACAACTTATGATCCCACGAATGATGACGTGACAACGTTTCAGTACAGAACTACTTTGGTATCGAGGTACGATGGTGAAGACATCGTATGGAGCGAACTGGAGTTTGTGGAGTGTGCTGAAAAGTGGAAAGATAGAGAAGAGATTGTGATTGATGCAGTTGAAGAGAATTCGGTGATTATCACGATCTTAGAGAGGAAGTCTTTAGGACTTGAAGAGTATGGTGAGTACGAAAGAACAACACCGAAGAAGAAAAAGAGAGAAGAAGAAAAGAAAGTGGAAGCAGCAGACGTGGAGATGGAGGCTCCTAAGGAAAAGAGTGATACAAAGAAGACGGTTGAACAAGTCGAAAAGGAAGCAGCAGAAGCCATGGAGAACCTGTTTCCTAGTGAACCGCCTGCAGAAGAAGACATGAAAAAGTGGAAGAAAATCGAAGAGCAACTGCCAAGTTTAGGAGAGAAGATGGAAGAAGCGATGATCGTGGCAGGAGTTGAGCTTACATCAGAGAGTACGCTCAAACAGCTTAGGACAGCATGTGAATTCCTAAAGGTAGGAAAGACTGGAAGTAAGGCTCAATTATGGCAACGGTTGAAACAAGCCGTATCAGCAAACAAGATGAAAGAGTTGGTTGAAATCTCAAAAGGATTGGAATTGGAATTTACGAGAGAACCAAAAGGAGAAAAGAGACCAGAGATGCCAACTGAAGAGGAGAGAGAGAAGCACGAACTCACACACCTACCGAAAGCTGATTGGTGTGAAAGTTGTCAAGCAACAAGGTCAAGAGAAGACAATTTCGATGTGTCAGAGAAGAAGAATGAAGCATCGTTAGTTTCAATGGATTTCAAGTTCACTGGAACGAGAGACGAAGAGAACACAAAAGACAACAAGGATGCATTGACAATTGGACTTGTCATGGTTGATGAAGCAACAAAGTTTGTTCATGTGGTTCCAGTAGCGACAAAAGAAGCAACGGCATATGTTGTTGAAGAAGTTTGCAGAGTGCTTATGCTGTTGAATTCAAAAGTCATTTTGAGGACCGACACCGAGCCAGCAATGATATCGCTGAGAAAGAAAGTGCAAGGGATAAGGAAAATGAAGAATCTCGACACGGAGATACAAGATGTAGCACCAGATGAGCACCAAGGATTGCAAGTTGAAAGATGGGTTCAAACAGTTCGGAACTTATCTAAGACATTGGTGTACGGAGTTGAATCTCAAGCAAAGGTGAAAATCACTTCGGAAAGTACACTATATCCATGGGCAGCAAAGCACGCAGCATTCCTGCTGAACAGGTTTGTTGTAAGGAAAGGATCAACACCTTTTGAAGTGCTGTTCGACAGAGAATATAAAGGAACATTAGCACCATGGGGAAGTGTAGTTTTGGCAAAAGCAGTGCCAAAGGTCAAGGAGAAAGGTGAAGCATGGAGAAAAGGAATCTTCGTTGGAAAGGATTCGGTGAGCAACCTGAACCTTGTGAGCACAAGGAAAGGAATCATCAAGTGCAGAACGATGAGACACTGTACGCCACTGTATGACGTTGAAGTGTTAGCAGAAGCAACAGGAACACCGTGGAACTACGTGCAAGATACGTTGGTAGGAAGGAAACCCACGAAAAGATTACCACCGCACAGTGGAATCGAAATGGCAATTGGCGATAAGCCAGAAATTGTTCCAAGGAAAGAGAGAAGCCAAGAGCAAGAAGATGAATTGAAGGATTACAGTCCAAGCCAAGAAGCGGCATCATATCCGCCAAGTGAGACTGATCAAGACAATGATGAGGATCCAGGTGAAGGACATGTTGGATCATCAAGCAGTAGCACAAGCAGCAGAGGAAAAGGAGTCACAAGAAGAAGAAGTGAGAGAAGTGATGAATCTGAAGAGTTGATCACAGGAGAGAATCCTCCGCCAGCGTCGCCCAAGAGGAACCTTGAAACAGGCGAGCTGGCTCAAGGTCTGGCTCAAGTGACCGCAGCGGTCGGAGAAGTAGTTGTCTGCAACTAGTCCTGGGCTCTAACTGCGTGCTGAAGAGACCCCAAACAGGTGAATCCCAGGCTTTGTAGCTGTGCTTCTTCGAGCCATCATTTCCAACTTGCCAGTTCCCACCGGTAAGGGTTCAGCCTCGGGGGAACAATCCACCGCACCAAGGGGGTACGTCCCCCTGTGGCAGGTGGTAGCGCAAGGCCAGACGCGGACCCACCCTACAAGGGGGAGACAGTGTGGCTCAAGTTTAGGGGGGCCTCCTTTCTGCCTCCCAGACCAAAACCGCGGCTTGTCGGGGGTTCGCCTCCGGTGCAAGGAGCTGGCATCCTGACCCAGGCTAAGCCGGCGAGAGCGGTCTGGAGCGAGTGGCAGTTTTCAGTGGGGGTTCACCTCCTCCAGGCAAGCTTGAGCAAGCACCTGTTTAGGTGCCCTAGACTTACTGCAAGTTCAAATCCATTGCACAAGTCGTTTGCCACTGTTTGCGTGCAGCCATACATGCTTGGCATTCCTGGGATCATGCCTTACGCGAGAAGGAGAACAGATGGAGGCATGGATTCGCCGCGTGGCTACCGAGAAGGTTTAGGATTGCATGCACGCGTGGTGCTGGCAAGTATGTTGGCAGACGTGGGACCCACCTTGTGGTGGAGGCCTTTCCAGGTGGACCCTGTGGAGATTTTGAGATGGTTTAGGATTGTTTTGAAGCGGCGGCGGGGCACGAGCGTGCCGCTACTTTCAGAGCTTGCATGCTGGACATGCAGGAAGATTCACCTCTTGGCCTCTGGGGTGAGTTTCCCTGTGAGCTCTGGTCCTCCAATTGAGGGTTATGCAGTTACGCCCTCATATGGGAGACCAACCCTGTCAATTGCACTGGTTTTATGGATGTAAGCGGGAGCTGCTGCGGGCTCTTGCTGCCCTTTGCGTGGCGTCTGGCAGTGCCAAGCAGTGGGGTTTATCCGTTTTTGGTTGTTGAGCCAGTTCCCACCGGTAAGGGTTCGGCCCTCGGGGGACCTGTCCACCGCAACCAGGGGGTCCTGACCTAGGGCATCCTCTTGTGGTTTCTGGGCAGCAGGCACCCAGGAATGTCCAGAGCTGGTTTTCTGCTCGTGCTGCAGGCCCAAGCAAGAAAGGCTGTGGTTCTTGGCTGGTGCGGCGCGGTCCCCGCGCATAGTTGAGGGGAGCGTCGACACCTGCGCAGGTTGAGGGGTGCGTTTGCCCTCGCGCTCAAATTGAGGGCTTAGTGCCGGCCCTGACTCGCAGTCAATTTTGGTTGAGACCTTGCAGCCGCCCAGGGTTGTGGTTGGGTTGGGGTCGTTTTTGAGAGCGTCATCAGCCCCAGTGCGCCGGGGGCCCAGGGCCCAACCGCAGTGCAAAGGCAGTGCTCGCTTCACTGCGGTTTTGCCAAGCGTGGCCTACAAGACAACGGAATAGGGCTGACCAACCAGTAGGGGGCTTGACCCGCCTAACGGAAGGCCAGCTGGAGGCTATTCCGTACCTTAATGCCTCCTTATACCACCTGCTGTGTGGAGTGAGGGGGCGTTGGCCTCACAGGCTTCTGCCAGGCCCTTGGCCTTCCTTTGTGGCCAGGGTGAATTGGTGCTTTCCTCCGAGATGGAGGTTAGTACGGCAGACAGGGGGCCTTGTGGTCACTCTGCTGCCTGTGCCTAGATGCAAGGCAGTTGTGCAATCCACTGCCTTTTCATAGGGTGGACTTTGGTTGGTGGAGGTAGACGAGTGCCCAGAGCTGCTGCGGCATGGGTGCTCTGGCCCTTGTTAGTAAGAGCGAGAACGCAAGGGCCACCTCACTAACAGGGTTTGGGGCGTCGTTCCCAGCGCTGGCACGCAGTTGAGTTGATGGGAAAGCGTCGTTCCCTGTGCCCATAGTGGAGGGGAATGCGTGGTCCCCGCGCTTAAGTACAAATTGAGGGGAAAACCCTGTTTCGCCACCCAACGTCCTTCTCGCAAAAGGTGAGCTGAAGGCCCTCCTCTCCAAGGCCTTGGTTGGGGTGATTCTCCTCCCTACTGAGGCTAAGGGGCTGAGTAGCAGCACAGTGAGGCCTAGCCGCTTTTTTGCAGCTCCAAAGGGAGGCATAGGGGGTTTACCCTCCTGAGACCTTCCTAGTGACGGCTTAGGTCCTGTAGTAAGCAAAGCCTGGCTTTCTTTTCTCACCTCTTTTTCCCTGCGGAGTTTTGAGTTTAGCACCTGCCTGGGTATACAGTGCCAGTACTGTAGGTGTCAAGGCTTTTTCCTCCCAGGCCTGGCTCAGGGAAGCCACTTCTGCTGCCAGAGTACAGCCCAAACCTTGCCGGGCAACGGGCCGCGACTCAGTGCGCTCGAGGAAGAAACAGGCGAGCAACCAGAGGCGGTTAGGCAGAAAATTGATGAAGGATCGACGGAAGTTGAAGAGAGACCAGAGAAGTTTATTGCCGTCGGTGAAGCATCAAGTTCAGTGAGAAGAGTGATCGAAGCAAGGAGCGTGAAGGAAATAGAATCATTCCTGAGAAAGGAACTTCCACAGTATCATGATGATGAAGAAGTTGAGTTGGAAGAGTTTGAAGAAGTGGAAGCTAAGTTCGATGAAGAAGAAGAGTGGCAAGAGTCAGATGGTGAAGGAGAGATACCAGAAGACATGCCAACATGGTCAAATGATGTTGAAAGCGGACCACCAAAGCTATCAGATGAAGAAATGAAGAAGGTTGAAGGTGTGTCCAAGAAGCACGAGTTGGAAAGACTGGAAAAGATGACAGTGCTGAACAAGTTGCCAAAGGGAGCAGATATCTCAAAGTACAAGTTTCTATCGACGAAGATAGTGTATGACTGGAGACACAGAGACAAAGAGTGGAGAAGAAGAGGACGATTGGTAGCGAGAGAGTTCAAATGGTTAGGTGATACAGACATTGCAAGTTTGTTTTCGCCAACTGGTGTAGCAAGCACGGTGAAGCTACTGTCAGCTCTGTTTGCGTCTTCAGAAGGATATACACTTGGAAGTATCGACGTTGGAGATGCTTACCTGATGGTGGAGCAGGAAGAACCAACCGTGGTTGAAGTCGATGGAGAATACTACGAACTGGGATACACGTTGCCCGGTCAGCGAATCGGGAGTGCAGCGTGGTTTGGAAAGTTGAAAGGTACCTGGAAGAATACGGGTTAGCAAGTGACAGTGGACTCCCGGCACTATTCTCAAGGATGCCAGATGAAGAAGGATTCGGAATCATCGTTTTGAGTCATGTAGATGACATGGAACTGTACGCATCAAGAGAAGAGTTCAAGAAGTTGGTTGAATTCCTGAGAAGCAAAGGATTGAAGATCAAAGTTGAAGGACCACTCGATGAAAAGGAAGGATCGATGAGTTTCCTGAAGAGAAGTTTCAAGTCGATGAGCAATGGAAACGTTGAGATCACGATGAACTCAAAGTATGTTGAAGGACTGGTAGAAGTGCTGAAACTGGAAGGATCATATCCGAAGAAACTGACTACCGTGTCCAGCAGACAATGGAAGAGCATTTCAAGCAAAGAAAGGTGGAATGGAACCGCTGAGCGCGGAAGATCACCACACGTACAGAAAAGGAGTAGGGATACTACTATATCTTGCGCCCGAGAGGCCAGATATCATGGATGTCTTGAAAAAGCTGTCGACAAAGCTCGCATCACCCGTTGAAGCAGACATGGAACTGCCAAGGTACGTTGGAAAGTATCTGAAGGGAACACCTGAACTTACGTTGGTACACCAGGCAAGCTATCCTGGAAAGAGTTTTCTGGAAGTGAAGAACAGAAGCAATGAAGGAAAAGTTGCAAGGGACAACTACAAAGTGCCAGCATTGCTAGAGGTGATAAGCGACAGTGACTGGGCAGCAGATCGACAGTCAAGGCAAAGCGTTTCGTGTGGAGTGATAATGGTGAATGGAAATCTGGTTCATTTCCAAAGCAAGAGACAAAAGAGTGTAGCATTATCATCCTGCGAAGCTGAGACAATCGCAGCTACATCAATCTTAAGCGAAGGTGTATTCCTGAAAGGATTGCTGAAAAGAATCCTAGGAGTAGAACCAAGACTGATGTTATACAGTGATCCGTCAAGCTCAAGACAGTTGATCGCAAGAAAGGGTTTAGGTAAGGCACGCCATTTAGAGGTGGACCTATTATGGATCCAAAGAACCCCGAAGCTTATTATAAGGGCGATAGCCGGAAAGGATAATCCGTCAGACTTAGGGACCAAATCCCTGACAAGGGAGAAGATACGCAAATACATGCTAAGTCTCGGATATACAGGCGAGTATTTGACTCAAGATGTTCAAGAAGTTCAAGAAGCTGAAGTTCGAAGATCAAGAAGCGTCACAAGACCTGATGAAAAGAAGATTACAAGGATCATCCAGACGGTCACTACAGCTGTGTTGTTAACGTTGAGTGAAGCAAGAAGATTTGGTGAAGAAGGTGAACAAGGACTGGGAAGAGCAAGTGCAGTGATGTGTATGATGTGCATGATGGCAGCATTGTTGTACATGTGCATATGTTCGACGCAAGTAATGCAAAGGATTACTTCCGAAGCCGTTTTGCTCAAGATTTTCAAGAAGAATCTCCTTGGAAAGGAGAAAGTTCGAGCAATGGCTGATGATGACGCGTTGAAAGTGATCATTACCGACAAATGCAGAAGCGTCAAGTCAATTGAGTACATCAACAGATTGCTCAAGCAGAAGAGAGAAGACAGACCCTCAGCAGATGACATTTGGAAGCTTGTGAATCAGTTCAGTTTGGAAAGAGAAGACAAAGCCACAGATGAAGAAGCTGAGAAAGAAGAGGAGCGGCCGAAGAAGAAAGAGGAAAGCGAAGCTGCGTCAGATCCAGAGTCCGATGGAGAAGAGTCAAAGGAAAGTGAGTCGGCGGAAGATGATGGAGATGACAAAGCAAAGAAGGCTAAGGAAAGAGAAGTGGAAGAAGATTTGGAAAGCTTCAAGAAGACAGCTGAAGAGTTGGAAAAAGTCAAAGATCATGGACAAGCGATTCGAGGAAATCACCGAGCCAGGTGAAGCAGCCAAAGAAAGAAGGCAAAACGTGGTATCTGCGGCGAGTCAAATCGCAGATGAAGCAGAAGAAAAGAAGGAAGAAGAGAAAGAGGAGAAGAAAGAAGAAAGGAAAGAAGAGAGTAAGGATGAAGAAAAAGAGACCAAGGAGAGCAGGCCAGATCCCGAGAATGATTTGGTTGAATCCTCCGGTGAGGAGGATCGTGAGGCAAGAAAAGCTCTCAAGGATCAATTCGATGTAGAGAAGATGTCAATCTTTGAGACGGTAATGTGGAGCACTAACTTGCAAAGTGTTCAGAAGAGCTTACCGACTGAAAGCTTGGAGAAGGAGTTTACTGCATGGCAAGAGGCCATTCGAAGACCGGTAGCACGGCTACCAACAGGATTCGGTTTAAGAATGAATGACCTACTCTCGAAGATTGAAGGTGAGATCGGAGACTACGTCGAAAGTGTCTCAATTATGACAGAAGACGAGGCAAATGCAGAGAAAGAGTACAAGCAAGCCAAGAAGGACCTGGGAAGGTTCGAGAAAGAGCTTAAGAAAGAGATGGAGGAACGACTGGGAGGAAAAAGTGAAGATCCTCCGAGAAAAAGAAGAAGGAGTCGTAAGCGCGCGTGCAGATGTTCAAAAGACAGTGCATGCAAGGGAAGCGCTAGAGAAATTCGGCGAAATGGTTCAGACAGCGGATAGACTGTTGACGACGATGAATGAGGAGTTTCCGCTAGATCTGTATACGAAGCCGCAAGAGGATCAAGAAAGGGAGCGAAAAGCTCTAGCTCAGTTGATGGCTAGTATCAAAAGAAAGCGGGACACGAGCAGTCCAGCAACGCCATCTACCAAGGCAAAGCCAATGCCAAAGAAGTTGCCAGATAAGTTCAAGCACCTCAAGGAAGGAATTTCTGAAGAAGCAAGAAAGGTAGCGAATACTAAGGAGAAGCAGTTAGCTTTCAAAGAGAAGTTGAAGCAAACGTTCAGAGAGATCCCTGATGAAGTGATAGAGAAGGCAGCGCAAGCAAAGTTGGATCTCAGCAAGACGAAGCCAAGCGAGCCTGAAGGAGAACCGCCAGAGAAGGCGAGTAAGGTGAATCCACAATGGCTCAAGAAAGAAGCTTTTCAGAGTACAAAGTACATGCATTGCGTCTATTGCAAAGGCACGGACGGGCATAAAGCTCCGGATTGCCCGGAAATGGAGAAAGCGGTCAAGAAGTACTGTGAAGGCTTACCAAGACCAGCCAAGGACAATGACTCGCGGAGAATATTCTGCAAGTGCTGTTGGTTGATGTTCACGCACATCAAGTTCAGAAGTTACCAGTACAAAGGATGGGGGACACACACCCCGGACATTTGTCACCACAAGGCTGACGTTCAGGATTACGTGAAGAGCAATGAGTACAAATTCCCCGACGAGATCAAGGAAATGAAAGAAGCAGAAAAGTCAACAAAAGGCTATGCACCCAAGAGCAGTTGGAGCACAGAAGCAGTGAAGCCGAAGAAGAAGACAGCTGATGAAAAGAAGAAAGATGAAAAGGATGAAAATGTCAAGAAGAAGAAGAAGACCGAAAAGTCCAAGGACAGCAAGGACAAGGAAAAGAAGAAGGACGATAAGAAAAAGAGGAAAAGCGATTCGAGTTTCGATCAAGAGCGGGCCGAGAAAAGGCAACAAGGAGAAGAAGAACTGATTTAAAACCTCAGCAAAGGTTGCGGTTTGAAGTAGCGACAGTGAGGGCGGAAAGCCGCCCAGGCAAAATGTTTCACAAAGCGCAAGAGTCTCACACCGCTAAAAGCCTGTGAGAAAGGAAGTGCGAGAAGAGTGAGGACAAAAGTCCAAAGCAGAAGGTGGCAAGCCAAGAGCCACGTGCCAAGTGTTTCAAGATGCTAACAGGAGACCACGTAAAGGCTCCTAAGCACACGACAAAAGGCACTACGAGCACTACGAAAGAAGCCAAGGCTGAAAATGCCAAAAGTTTCTGAAAGCGCCAATGGGCGAGACCAAAAGGAGTTGCGGACTACAGCAACGGCCGCGACGTGGAAAATAGTGAGTGCGCCCGAGTTTTCAATAGGACAGTAAAAGCCATGCCAGCAGAGTGTGGATTTCACGCATTTGATTTCTAGGACATCCGCAAAGCTGAAGAAGAAAGGAAGAAGCCAAAGACGGTTAAAAGTGCTGAAAAGCTTGCGAGAAGTGAAGGTTAAAGCTCACAGGAGCATGCGAGAACCGTGGAGAATGTAGGAAAAGTTTCACAAAGATCGCATTACACGACAAAGCTGTGTACGCGATGAGGGCGTAACAGATAGTTCAATTTTGCCCTATGTATAGAAATACACAGGAATCCAATGTTTCACCGAAGGTCAAACCTAGGCTCAAGACAGCCCGACAGCGGAGCTTCAGAGTGGGAAAAGAATCCAAGCTCGCGCCGTGGTTATAAGAAGTATACTGGTGTAAGGGCTTAAACTTTCAAAGTTGCATTGCTTGCTGCTTGCTCTTGTTTTGGATGCTGCACGGGCAGCACCCCAGCTCCTTGGCAGGAGCCTGCACCCCAGAGTGCATGTGCATGCAGCAGGATTGTTCCAATGTGTTTTTGGAGAAGCTGGTGCCGAGAGTGCAGCCGAGAGATAGGGCAGTGTTCCTTGTGTTTGCTTACCTTGGTTTCCTCTCAGGCCGGCCGGTTGCCGCAACTGTAGAGTCCTCTTGGACCTCCTTGGCAGGAGGTTGGGCCTCTCAGTCGGAGTGTGTGCAGCATGTTCGCTGATGGACTTTTGTTTTTTCTTTACATTTTTTAACAATGGTTTTTTAACAGTTTTTAACTGTTGTTCAAAACTAATGGTTTCCTTTTAATTATATATTGAAACCATGGTTTTAACAGGTGTTAAAAACTGTTGAAAAAAAGTTGTTAAAAAATGTTAAAAACTTATAAAATGCCAAAATGTGTTTCAAATAACAGCTTCATATACCCGTTGCCAGGCTGGACTGCAAGTTGGAGGCAGCGGCAAGCTTTCTGCATGTTCCTGCCAATGACTGTCTATGCATGATTCTTGCATATTTACCACTGATGTATACATGCAATAGTTCCATGTACAGGGACACAAAGGTAACTTGACATGCCGTGTTGCACATGCATGTACATATGTGTAGATGTACTTACATGCATACAATAATACTTACATATATATGTATATACGTACATATATATATATATGTATATATGTATATATGTATATTTGTATAATTGTATATACAAGTACACATCTACACATGTGTACATATATACATACATATGTACATATACATATATACATATAAACATATGTACATATACATATGTACATATGTATATATGTCTATAAAAATATATGTATATATGTACATATGTGTGTGCATATTTACACTTAGACATATGTATGCATGCATGCATGCATGCATAGATGTATATGTATATGTGCATGTATATACGAAACTGTCTATAGGCATATATGCATGTGTCTGTGCATATCTGCACGTGAGTGATGTGCTTTGCATGCATGGGTATTGAATATGTATCCGAAGCACGGTGTCAAGACCCTTCACCAAGCGGTCGAGAAAAAGGATACCACCATGCCATGGTATTACGGCTGGGTGTATTGAACGAACGAGGAAGAACATCGCAGTTGGTATGATCAGCAGCAGGATCAGGATTGGTCTGATCGCCGCTGGGATGATCAGCTGCAGGATGACGATTGGTCTGCTGGCCGCCGTTGGTGGTACGACCGCAGCTACGGCGACTACGGCCGTGATTGGGTGGACTACGAGCAAGACTACGAGACACCACAAGAACACCGGCATGTACAGGTGTTAAGTCGGTGCACATGGAAGCTAGGCAGGTGCCGCAGCAAATATGTTTTTCGATACAAATCACTAAGAAAAAAAGTCATGAAGCAGTAAACATCCGGTCCTGAAGCAGCAAGCATCCGCACAGATGAATTCCCATTGCACACTTCCTGCTGGCAACCTCCGGTTGCACGGTACAGGACGCCTTCTGAGGAGGATGGAAAAAAGATCGTAGAGCCACATATCAAGATCTCCTTTGTAGGAGCTGGATATAGACGTTGTATCTGATTCGTTGTTGTTTGCTTTGTTGCTGTTCTTGCAGATCACATGCATGCAATGCTCCAAGTTTCTGAAGTTGGCCAGCCCCGAGCTTCCATCGATCATGGCCCCGAAGGCAAAGTCGGCCGGAGCCAAGGCCAAGGCCTCCGGTCAGGTCCAGAAGACGGCGGCGAAGACGGCCGCCAAGAATAAATGGATGGGTGGCGGCAGCAGGGTCAAACGTGAGAAGTCGACCCCACCGAAGGCAAAGCGGGAGGCAACGGGGGCGCCACCGCCGGACCCGGCAACGACCGCCAATTCGGGGGGCACCCTCGGTTTCGCCCGAGGAACGATATCTGCTCTGCTCACCAGCTTGAAGTATCAGGCAAGAGCATTCCGGAACAGAAGCAAAATGCCCAGAAGACATTGGAGGAGATCAGATGTGTTTGGCTTCTGTTTCTTAAATGTTTTGATTTCTATACTTCCTTCCCCTCCTTGGAAGAAGTACGAGCAAGCAGAGTCGGTGGAGAAGAAAAGGCTTATTTTGTCCAGGTTGCAAGAGTACGGGGTCAAGAATTGCAGCTGGGTCAACACCCTTCACCAAGCGGTGGAGAACAAGGATACCAACAACGAGCGGACACGGACCAACATGTACACGAGGATTCTTGGTGCTGTTGATTCGCATGGTTTTTGATGGAGCTAAAAAGCTAGATCTATGCATGCTTTGTCGTCCAAGGTCAAAGATCCTCGAGCTCAAAGGCATCGAGTGCGACGGGGCCACGGACATTGAGAAGGACGAGATCTTGGAGGAGGTCTTGAAAGAAGCAGAGGCTGAGTTCCAGTACGATCGCAAGGTGGAGAAGCACGCCAAGTTTTCTTGCTTGAATAAGTGCGTGTTCAAGTACACCGAGGGCATGACAGAGACCACAGCCACCGAGAGCACAAAGAAAATGGAAAGCTGGGCGAACAACCTGAAGAAAGGGAACCAGCTCAGCTTGGAGCTCCTTTCCAAGGAACTCCGCCCCCAGTGGGAGCAGTACGGATGCAATGGAGAAGTTGAGCGATTCCTACAAGTTGTTGGCGGAGAAACACAAGGAGCTCAATGGCCTTCGAGCAAAGTTGAGGACTAACTCGGAGGAGCTCATGCTGATCCAGACCCAGATCCGAAGTGCCCAGGATCCGGCTTGGAACAAGAAGCTTGAGGAGATCACAACGGCGTCCGAAGTTTTGGATGAGTTCTTGAAGGAAGTGCGGGTAAACTTGGCCGAAGGGCTTCCCAACGACAAGAGCGGCGATTACCAGGACAAAGTCGGCCAAACGATCAAATTCATCGAACAGTGTACCAACCATCACAAGGCATCGGGCCATGTCATTAAGCAGACGAAGCAGCTGATGTCCTCGGACTGAGTGGCGCCCGGGTCAGGTCACACTTCTGAGGTCTGTGGCGGGTTTGTTGACAAGTAGTTTGGAATACGCGTCAGCTTCGTAGATCAATTGTGGTGTGCTGAAAAAAGGGACATTGCATTGTTGGGCTAGTTGGGCTAGTTTTTTTTACACCTCCCGAGGGCCTCGAAGTACTTTTGAGTTTGCGGCGAAATGCAAGCAATTTCGGATGCATCTGTGGACCCTTCACGGCTTGAAGACGGCTCAGCTGCAGCGAAGAAAACAAAGCTTGTTCTTGTTGCTCGTAGTGCAGGCCGACAGGGCATGTTTTGCAAAAGCGCCATTTTGCAAGCAGTTTCCATGCGTGCAGGTCGGACGGTCGGACTCATCCTTTGGCACTGCAGGCCAACCGATTTTTTGCCTCGTGTTCAGAAGCTCTGACATTGGAAGCTCCTCGGCAGGAGCTCCGATTCTTGCTGGATTTTGAGCTTTCGCCGACTCTTGCTGGATTTTGCGCTTTCGCCGATTCTTGCTGGATTTTGAGCTTTCGGAAAGATGTTCAACAAAAGATCTCTCCCGGATGAAGCTTTGGAAGATATGCCGGAGGACAAACGGTTCAGACACGATATGCTCGATGCATTCTTGGGCAATAATTTGTCGGCTTCAAGGTCAGCTCGTATGTTCAAGAATGCGAAGAAGGCTGGAGCGGCGAACATAGACGACCTTGCCGTTAATCGCAATACGGCAACCAGAATCGCGATCTGCTGCGGAAAGCGTTTCGCAACACGAAATGGCCGCCGGTGTATACTTTTACTGCGATTTCTTACAACCAGGCAAAGCAGAAGAAAGAGACCCAGCAGCTTTCGATGCTGTTACCGCATGAGCTTGTTCATAGCCTTTGAAGACGAATGAGCCAGAGGATCTGATATCCAGGCAGGACCCGCTTTTGCGAAACAGACCCGATGTGCAGCTCCATTTGGATAAAATGCACAATTTGGGGTTCCCTGCCAGTCAAACCTTGCTCGCTGGGTTGTGGATGGACTCGGTACCGTTTAACTCGGACCGGAGTCAAAGTCTGGAAACAGTGATGCTGAATATCCTTTGCGATTCGAGCATGAGGCTGCCGATTGCAGCCTTTCCTAGAGAGTTCAAGTCCAAGAAGAATACCTACGAATGCGTATTCGAGGTACTGAGATGGAGTTTTAGGTGTTGCATGTTGGGCCAGTTTCCCGCATCTAGGCACGACGGTGCGGAATGGCATTCCGACGACACTTATCGAAAGAAACGGCAATTGCAGCCTATCGCCTTCAAGGCATGTTTGGCAGAACTCCGGGCGGACTGGAGCGCCTACAAAGATGTATTGGACTTTCCTTCCTGGTCGAGCACTGGTTTCATCTGTTGGAGGTGCCACTGCAGGAAGGAGGATCTTAAGATTTTTCGAGATTCGACCTTGGAGAAGTTGCCAGCCCAGCATTCATGTTTTGTTTTTTTTTGTAAGCGGGTTTGCAGGGGTTTAAACATTTATAACTATATAGGGCTCCACTTTTTATTGGCCGATGTCGGCACCCAGGTATCCGCTTATCTCGAGCATGGAATTTTTCGTGCGGCAGCAGCAAGAAAACAAGTTTATTTCCAAGCTGTTCTCGATTCCTGGATTTGGCACGGAAAATTGCAAAGTTGACTTTCTGCATGCTGCAGATTTGGGCATAACGATCGACTTCATGGGTTCACTTTTATATTACATTCAGGCTGAACGAATTCGTGGCCAGTCAATGCTGAAGCGATGTGCAAAGCTGTATGAGGACATCCACAGTTTTTATGAAAGGAACAGCACCCAGGACAGACTTCCCAAGCTTTTGCCGACGATGCTGAGGGCGGACGATAAGGGGAAGGAAAAGGTCCCAAAGCTCAGGGCTAAGGCTGGAGAGGCCAGAAGTTTGGTTCCCTGCATGGTCGAGCTGGCGAGGAAGCACCTGGACGACAGCAAAGAGCAAGAGGTAACTATGATCAGAGCTGCACAGGCGTTGCAAGCGATCTATAGTGGTTTGTCGTCGGCGACTTGGAATGTAGAGGATTTCCAGAAGAACGTCCAAGTTTTTTTGCTGGTCATGAGCTCTTTGGAGGAGTTCTTCCAGGTGGATATGTTGTTTCGTCTGAAGCCGAAAGCGCACATGCTCTTGGAGTGCAGCCGAGATGAATCTGAAGAAGGTACGAGCCCTGCACTTTTCTGGGCCTACAGGGATGAGTCTTTCGGACATACCTTGGCGATCTTGGCTGCTCGTCGAGGCGGAAAATTCAGTATGAAGGCCGTCTCGAAAGCCGTACTCCTAAGGTTTATGGCTGCCAACAAAGTTCCTCGCTTGATGGAAGCGAGTTGAAAAAAACGCCCGGTTTGCATGCATGCTGCATCTGAGGGATCGTGATTTGCATCGACATGGTTTTTAATCATGGGTTTTAAATACGCAAGGTTTTTCTTTAAATAAGCATTGTTTTTGTTAATGCTTAAAACGCCATTTATGGCTTGAATTGCAACGCCACAACAATGCGTAAAACCATTTAAGCACTTTTGGAAGTTCTGGGTGGTCGCCCATGTGCCAATCCACGTGCATTGGAGTGAACCAAGGCTCACAGCCAGCGATTATGACGTAGTTTGTGTGGCCACGAACGATTGAATTTGCTTGAATGTTGCGGAGAACACGTGGCAGGCAATGCTACATAGGAGGCTAAGCAACGACTTTGGCTCAACCTGCGAAACAGAGGTTCAGCGCGCTACTGCTGTGTTTTCACACGGTGACGGCAACAGAAGACAAATGCATAATGAAAGGAGACCGTTGTTCGTTAAGAAGATCGGAGCGCATGCTGCGAGATGAGGTTCGAGAGTTTCAACTTTGCTGCATTTCAAGGCTTTCTGATTTCGTGATGCTCCAAGCGAGTGGCCTCGTTGTCTGCAAACCGGCTGGGATTTTCGAACACGCGAAGAGCAAGCAGGATGCACAGTTTTTGTTTGTACACACACACACAGAGATATGTGTAAATTCATATTTGTATTGTGCACACATGTATGGGGACGAGGTTGGCATTGTCAGCTTAAATGCGCGGTTGTGTTTGCTGTGTTCCACTGCGCAACAACCCAAAAGATGCAAGCCCGTAGTTTTTCATTGCGAAGTGGATGTGGCCTTCGCAGAGAAAGTCTATTGGCCTGTTAACACGTTTTGAATTGCATAAACCGTCAAAGAAGCTCCCTCCTAATTTCTCCCTAATAGCATGTGCACATCTCTTCAGTGAGTCTCAGCTTGGACTGAAAGTTTTAAATCACTTGTTTGGTTTCTGGATTTGAATTCCAGACAACCCAGACTGCAGCTGAGACCCTTCTTAGGCATGCCAAAATGGAAGATTTTCGGGGCGGGTTCCGGTTCAAGCTGTCTTTTCCTACCTTTGCGTGGCCAGGAAATCGAAGTCGAGGCCGGATGTCCAACGGTATCATGAAGTAGAGAGATCCACTGCAGCCGCTTTGCTGAAAGCGTGCTTTTTGGGCCATGCTCTGTGTGGTCTGCACATCTCCGTGGTTTGCGACAGAAGTCCATGTCGACAAATGAACCGGTACGTTTTTCGTGCCTTGGTAATTTGCGGTGCTTGTCACCGTGGCCGCGCCTTCCGTGAATCAGTTGCGGATGAAGCAGCAGCGCTGCAAGACTCCAGCGGGCACTGTGCGTACACGGCAGTGGAGACTCCCCCTCAGCTGTTTGAGCACCGAATGGTGCAGTCTTGATCCGGTTTGCAGCTCAAGAGTGTGCTTCTAGGTCGATTCTAGGTCTCGGTCTGGTCAGGTAGGCCTCGCGATGCTATGCGACGAGTCCATGTTGCCATGACTTTGATCACCAAGGAGTGAGGATGAGGTGCGTTCACTCACCATGCCCGTGCCCTTCGACTTTCTGCAATCCCGGGAGTTTTTCGTGGCAGACGACTGCAGCAACCCATCGCTGATGCCCAAACTCAGGCTTGACGTTCCGACGGGCTTGGACTTTGAATTTTTCCTTGAACTAGAAAGAAGCTGGTTTCCAAGGTGTCCGAAGCAAATGCAACCGGTTGTTCACGATGAATTGAAATCTGGGCAAGTTTGGGGCATGTTGCACAGGCAATGTGCACACATGGCGTGGTGCTCCCATGTTTCTAAAGGTTCCTGCTGAATGAGCTGGTAACGGTTTCAGTCAAGAGCAGCTCTGCCTCTGGCTTTGAAGGGAGGTGTTGGGTGTCGTCGTTCTGCACGGGCAACCCCAACCATTTAAGAGAGCCCGTTCAAGCCTCAAACCGAAGCATTTTGATCTCGAGAATAAAGGTAGGAGCTTCCCTTACCTCGATGTGCGCGGCGAGGAGTATTCCCAAGTCCTTGGAGGGCCGGAGGGCATTGTTGGAGCAACGCTTGAAGGCGCTGGAAGTGTTCGTGACGTGCTATTCACAAGCTCGAAGACTAAGGATTTGAGGATAGGTTCTGCGAAGTGGGAAAGATTCGCTTCTTCTCTCGTTATTTTCAAATCCGAAATCAATCGAATAAATCTCGTTGTATCTCCTAAGTAATTGGTATGCTCCGCATCCCTGTAGCTTGACTATGAGGTTGCTTTGAATGTAGCAGGTGAAGATGCTGAAGGAAGGTGTCCACGCAGCTCTTCGCCAAGATATGAGCTACTTCACGAAGGTAGCCTGCGGGGCAAAGAGTTTTCTTCTGCATGAGTTTGCCCCAGTCTCTTAAAAACTGGGAGGATGAGGAGTAGACATCTGGCAGTTGCAATATGAACAGCAAGGTTTCTGCGTCAAGGGCTTTGTAACCCGAACTTGGTGAAGGCGCTGGGGAGCAAGGGGGAGGCGGAGTACCTACCAGCAGTCGAGCTGCACATGTTCCCGCTAGACCCCATGAACGCCACTGCAGAATGGCAGGCGTGGGGCATTGGGGGTGGGGTTGCTGCTTTGCTTTCCGAGATTTTCCGAGTCATCTCTTCTTGTTGCCGCTCCAGGCGATCAGAGTTGCCAGGGATACATGGCTATACCTCATCGGTCTTTGCGCAAGCTGAGGCGCTCTTGGTGCCCACAGTGCCTGAAGTCTTTGGCCAAAAGCTGCACCTCTGCCACAAGTCGGTCGCTTGGACCAGTTTAGGTCTGGTTGGGTCACCATGCAGCTACCAATCTCCTTTGCAGTTCTCTGGTTGTGCACCCCAGTCTTTCCGACCGTTGAAGCCGTATGATGTCCTGCATGTTCCTGTACAAACTCCCACGGCTGAGTTCTTTAAAAGTGTCAGGAGGGTAAGAGGGCTGATGGCAGTGATTTCTGGCCGTTGAGCAGGAAGCTCAGCCACAAGAGCTCCATTACGAGTCGAGTCCTGAGCCAAAGATGCACATGTCCACAACTCCTGGCCAGAACTTGGTCACATCATCATTATCAACATTTTCTTGTTTCAGAATGTTGTTCGGACATCACATCTTCGGTTGGGCCGAGCACTTTAGACCTGTGATCTGTGCGGACAGCAGTTGCACATAGGCTGGCTACAGCATCGGTCACAATGCACCACCCCGTTTGGAGTGGTCCAAACGCCTACGAAAAGATTTGTGAATGTTGTTAGCTGTTAAAACGTCCCACATCGCATCGACCCCGTATGCACGAATGTGCTTTAGTTCTGGGCCTGCGAAACCCTCAAGCATCCCGTGCTCTAGAAGTCTTCTCATCTCGTCTAATGCGATAGCTCAAGCCTGAAGCCCAACTGCCGGGGCTGGCGATGGTGTCAGTGTCAAGTTTCACATGGAGTTGAAATTCACCGTACGCTTTGCACAAGCACTTGACAAATAGTAGGTTGTTTTGATGGGCATTGTGACCGATGCTGTAGATAGGAGTGAGCACATGTCTATGTGCAACTACTGTCCGCACAGATCACAGATCTAAAGTACTGGGCCCAACCGAAGATGTGACGTCCGAACAACATTCTGAAACGAGAAAATTAGCAATGATGTGACGAAGTTCTGGCCAGGGAAACCTTCATGCACTAAGCACAATGCAGTTGAAGAGTCCTGCTCAACTGTCCGCAGATGGTACGACTCAAGCCATACCTTACACCGTATATAACCCAAGATGGTGTCAACCGAAGCACCGCGCTGAAGCGTCTACAGAAGAATCATTATTCTTGGCAAAACAACAAAGACGTCAAGGTTCAACCACGACGACGCACGGCCACTTCCCCACTACTTGCCTTTGGTTAGTAGGGAGAATGGTAGTCATAGTAGTTATAATTGTACCCCATTCCTCCATTCCCTACTAACCAAAGGTAAGACTAGCCATGAGAGATCAGAAGCCCGAGGAATCTCAAGAAGTGCGGTGCATAGCAGAGCTGCCTTTCCCTCCGCTTCCGCGGCATCCTTGCTGCAAGTAACAGGAGGGTTTGTTTGTAGGGTTCTCTTCGGGCTCTATATTTAGTTTTTTTTTTAGACTGCGACTGCATGGATTCTAGCATGCAACTTCAGTGCACCTTTCAATCCTGGCATTTCAAGCCAGATTTCTAGTCATGAGCTCCTTAACAACCCCAGTAGCAAATCGCGAGTTCGTTCATTGGGCATCTATCAAGAGCGATCGTTCCTCGACTCATCGGAAGACTCCCGTTTGGGTAGCAACCAAAACTACATCAATCAAGATCTGGCGAAAGCAAACATATACCGAAGCAGTCTTCGCCCGAACATGAGCAGCGGGAAACAGACCAAGAAACACCTTTCAACCTTGAATATTGTCCGGGCCCCAGCCATGGAAAAGAAAGCCTGAACACCTAAGAAACAACACGCGAGGCACCTGCAGGCTTGGATGGGCGCATTCGATCCCTTGAAGCGGCTGAGGCCCAGGGTCGGGAAGGGATGGAAGGATAGGTGGGTTTGTGCAGGGTTTAGTGAAATGTGAAGTAAAGGTCATGATGATGTTGTTGTTGTTGTCACTGCTGCTGCAGTTGGCAGTTGCTCCATTCTAGGCTGAACAGGAAGATCAGGAAGGTGCTAATGCTGTTGGTGATAGGTGGGTGCTGGTACTTGTGATCATGGCTGGCATGTTAAGCAGCACGGCACTGAACCATGTTTCCCAACCAAGCAAACTGGAACAACATTAGCAGCAGCGGCGGCAGTGGCGGCGGCTGCAGGACTGGCAATGACAAGAACGGCAGCAGACACCACACCATTGCAAAGAACCAGCACCATGCTGGCAGATGCCGCATCTCCTCATCTGTTCTGGTGTGTTTTTAGCCGGCGAGTCGGTTTTCTGTTCAATACTTTGTGTATTCTGTTGATTGTATGGCATTACTTGCTGACAATACTGTCGAATGGGAAGCCCTCAAATTTTGGACACTGCACGTGGCTGGTGTGTACATGCCAAGTCGTTTTGATCGGGTGTTCAGGCGTACCGATTTCGAAGTTTTTTGGCTTCTTTCCTGGTGGTTTGTGCTAAAGACTTGCGCTCCGCAAGAGGTTGGGTTCAAGATTTTGGGGTGTCTCGCTGGGAAGAGAGTGAGACATTCTTGGCTCCTTTCGAAGCCGTGCGATGCAGCAGCGTGCCTGCGGTCGGGGGGAATGGGGGGTGCCCGACCCTGCCTACCCCATAACCGAGAGAAAGAGACAGAGAAGTTTGCAGGTTGCAGAAAGATAAAGAGCAGGAAGGGTGCCAGGGCTGAAAGCAGTCTTGTGGCACAGGTCCATGCCCATATGGACGATTCGGCTGGCAGAGGGCTCTCTTTTGCTTGGCTTGGCCCTCCTGCTTGCAGCTGGCGTGTACCTGATGCGGATATGGTGCGGCCAGCCACCAGAGAAGCACACTTTCAACATCCCAGAGCTGCCTACCAAATTTTTTCTCGCGAGGCACACCGAGCTGCGCCTTGGTGGCATGTCAGGTCGATGGCCGGTTTTTGCTTGTTTTGATTCAGTTCTCCCGGCCTCAATTTCATGTGCATCATCTACGTCCCCGAATGTCAGGTGCAATGACAATCCTCTAATCGCCACAAATATAAAGACATCCTGCTCCCAGGCACCCTGATGCCGGGGGGAAGGAAGCCTCTATTTGCATATTGGATTCTGGCAGAGAAGTTGTCGTGGAGAAAATCGCCCCCGCTACCAGGTACATCCCAATCATTTCCCTTGTGCAGGAGTGGGAAGAGCTTTTCAGGCTCCACATGTGGAAATACTACATGTTCACTAAGGTTTCGTTTTTCTGTTTGCGACTAACAAGCGGTGCCATGGACGTGTCCCTTCCATGCAGGCGCGCAATCAGAGGTCCCAGCAATGCTTTCTGGGGCCGCATCAAGGAACCTGCTGGCTGGATCCTTCTTCATGAGGACCTGTCTTGTGGCTTGATCTCATGCCTGGAACTCATAACGGTTGGGTGGTCCTACGGTTTAAGGCATGGTAGATTGACTCTCCACAGGCTAGTAACGGCTAGTCGCTGAAGCCTTAGATCACAGAGATTCAGCCAAGTTAACTGAACTTGCTTCAGAAGCAACTCATACAGTAGCGCTTAAGATTTAGAGCTGATCAACAAAAGCTCGAAACCTAGCCTGCATCTGACTTGCTCACAAGCTGTTTTGCCCGGGCACTCAGCTGTTTGCACCAGGGACTTGGTTTGTGCTTGACTCTTTAATTACAAGATGGAAACAGGACAATGGGGAGACGAGGGTGCTGGTGAATCCATCTGTGGAGGCTTGCTTGAAGGCGCCGGGTCGAGGACGCCCTTGTGTTGCTGTGCTTCTGGTTTTTTCCAGCATCACTTCTCACCATTCGAGATCTTGTGCAGAAGCCAAAGTTTCCAGATTTGTGACAACTGCATGCCAGCAGTCTGTTTTCTGGGAATATCTGTGCTGCCATAATACGATGGAGTTTGCTCACACCGAGTGGCTGGCATAGCTTATATAGGTCGATGGTGTCTTTACTTGGGGTTTCTGTTGTATGGGGCTGTAAAAAAGGAATTCCTACTAAATTCCTACTTCGGCCAGATAAGACAGTATTAGGAACAGGCAAAAAGAACACCAGCCTGTTTAAATCATAGCTGTGCAAGCATTGAGGCTCATGGACTTCTAGCAGCAACAGTCCAGGCAAAAAACACACACACACAATGTATTCTTGACAGACGCACATGTGAAGGGAAGACCTTCTGTAGCAGTATGGGAGTTGGCTTTGTCTGCAGTGGACCTTCTTCCTCAATCCCTAAACCCTGGTCCGCAAAAACACTGCATCATGACACCCTCAGCTGTTACCAAGCTTTAGTTTTATGACGTTCTGTCTCTGGAGGCCCATCCAGACCTGGTTCCGCCCCTTGTGGATTTGATTAAGAAGAACCTGGTACTTTTTGGAGCTTACGTGCGCTTTGGCTCAATCATTCGGTTGTCGTTGGCAGTTTTGGTGATTGTCTGACTGGCATATGAGGCGGGATTCTGAAGTTTGGGTTTCTTTTCTGTGGTTGCAAGACCTGACGCGCAATGCAGCAGAATCATGTGCTGTGGATTCTGGGAAGTGCCAGGAAGCCACACAAGACGTTTTTTTGTGAAGTTATACGATAAGTCCAAACCCAAAGGTCAGCTCAGTGGGTGGCTTTGGCTCGCCTCACTGCAGTGTACCAACCGGAAAGCTTTGCATGTCTGGTCTGTGGCATGTGCGTGGTTCATCTTGTAGTATTGCTGCAGCAGACCTTCTCTCTTCAGCGTGGCTTGGAGCATGAAGAGCGGTTGCAGCAAAAGCAGTTGCTTCGGCTGAGCCCGCAACACTTGCTGAGCGGTGTATTTGGAGCAGTGCTTACCCTGATGACGGCGCTTCTTGTCTCGGGCGTTTCTGCCGCCTGGTCCGAAACTTCCCGACTGTCCGGCATCATCCTGAACGGCATCTGCCTTGCGCTGCATGGCAAGCACCTCCATGACGCGATTGCGAGCCACAAGAAGTGGAGAGAGCCGCAAGTGCAGAGCAAAGAATACCTGGCTCTCACCATGTTTCCATTACAAGCCACTGAAGATGCCCCACCAGAGCTAACACGTGAGCGGGCTCAAAATTGGCTGGTGGCCAAGGCTGTGAAGGCCACCTTCTCGTGGTTGGCAGCGAGTGTGTTGGCAGTGATTTTGCTGGACGCAGTCCAGCTCCGGGGCCAGCTGTTGAAGTACGATGTGAGCCGTGGATACCTCACCTCTCCGGGCTGCCGTGAGGCTTTTCACAACACGCTCCTGTTGGACACCAATGCCGACTCCCTAACGCTGAACGCGGAAGTTTTTGACGCGCAGAGCGGCCTCATGCTCAAAGTAGAACATCCGCTTTTGAACAGCTCGGAGGAGATTGGCTTCAACTCGTCCGGCGAGCACCAGATCTCCTTGCCGTCTGGACCACTCTATGGTCGGATCGTGCTGCGGGCCCTGGGCTCCTACAAGAACACCAATTACACCATACATGTTATTCGCGTGGCTTCTGCCGTTACGGTGTCCATGAACAGTTCCTTCAATGGCTCCAAATATCCGAAGTTGGCCAATACCCGCTTCTTGGAAAAGCGCCGCCTGCAGCGGCTTGACCAAGTGACACGGTCTAGGCTCAATCAAGGCTGAGGAGGCTGCAATCAGGCATGTAGGAGAGGCATTCAAGTAAACCACAACCACACCCAGAGTCCTAGAGGGTCCAACCCCACGTGTAATGGGGCTTTCGTCAAGAGCCCGCCGAACTATTCCTGCATAGATGGCATCCTGCCTCAGAGGTATTTGCTGCAGCACCCCACGTGGTATGTGCCAGACCTGGATATGGTTTCAAATTCCACGATCGAGGCCATGTCGGCATGACGGGCCCGGGTTTAGGGCAACGATTGTAGCTGTTGGGACTGGCAGATGGCACATCTACTAAAACAGCCACCTAAGCGTCTGCGCATACATTATCGTTACAAGGCCTGATCCAACTTGGGTCGTTGCAGTGAGCTCCAAGGTTGTGCTTGACTCCGTTGTGCTGGCGCCGCTGGTGCCTGCAGCCCTCGGACCGAACGAGAAGAATGCCAGCATGCCAATGGTGTCTTCAAGTCAATGCAGTGACATATGTGGAGCCGCCAGAGCTGGGTTCGGCAACGATTGCATCTACGAAGAGGCAGGCCCGAGCAAAAAAGCTGCGTTGGGGCATGGCTTCTCGTGCAAAAACGAGTCAGGAAGGCATGTGTAGCTTTGCTGTGCATTGCAGAACAGGCTGTGGATCTCCCAGAACCACTCTGTGTTGGCCAGAACACTGCCCAAGATCTCAACTTGGAGAAGTCTGATCTCAGTGTTGCGGGCAAGGGCTCCGCACTATTGGACTGGCTTCGAGAAGCTTGCCTTAAGCGGTGCTTGCCTGCTGATTCTTTCGCTTGCTCGCTTGACTCCTTTTTGCTTTTGTCTTTCTTTTCCTATAGAGTCCTTGAATGGAGGGCATGTCTGGATTTTGGAGTGCTCAGTGTTGCTCTTTTCGCCAGGATGTCAACGTGAGTGGCAAAATGGTCACGCTTGACAACTTCGAAAAGGAGGGCGGCTCCACGCATTTGCCGTTCAAGGCTTTAGCTGGAGGTCTCTATGACAGCTTCTTGTTATCAACGCCATTGGCATCCCTAGCTGGTGGGGTTCAGCTGGACATCGCTGTTACCCAAGATCCCACAAATGCTGAGGATTTGACCATACCCCTGGTGATTGTGCCTCATCCACCACCGATACAGCTCGATCTGAACGGCTCAAAAATCGGCTACTTCCTTTTGCCTGAGATGATGAGAGAGACTCCGCGAACAGAGTATGCGATTTGTGGCAACGTTGATGCGGTGCAGAATCTGTCCGCCAAAGTTGACGACCCACGCTTTACAGTCCTTCAGAACGAGTCGCATGAGGCAGTGCAATGCACAGGCCATGGCTTCGACAGCAGGACAGAGTTCCGAGTGGTTCGGGCAGAGCCATGCGACTGGTGCGAGCACTACACACCTTGGGATGCAGCAGGTTACGACCTGGTCCTGCGCCGCTCTATCTTACTGTGCTTAGAGACCGCTGTGAACTTGGAGAATGCCCAGGCTTTGGAGAGCATCCTGAAACCAACAATCCATGCAGGCCACTTCAAAAAGCTAGGGACCCAACCTGGCAGTGGGAGAGATGTGGGGCCAATAGTTGTAACTCGCCTGAGTTATCCGTCCTCAGTAGACATGCTCTGATGGTACTACGCGAGGCGATGCGCACAATAAGTGCCTGGATAAGGCCGGCCTCTTGGGTGATGCTATCCGCAAGACGAAGGACGCTCAAATGGTCCAGGTGATGCTGAAGATGGGTGCTGATGCCTCTGCCCTGAGCCGGGGCCAGACTCCGCTGCAGATCGCTGCCGCACGCGGCTCAGTTCCATCGGGCTGCTTCCCGACACGTAGTATGAGAGGAGACAGATGCACCCAAAACCGCAAACTGGCCCCACCTGCCCGTGCAGAGGCTTCACAGGACTGTTAGCTGAGGCACGTGGCAACCTTGATGCCATGAAGAAGTTGTTCAATACGACAGCTTCAAAAGAAGGTTCCCTGGGAGCCGCAGCCTCTCAGTGCCAAGTGGAGGCCACGGAGTTTGCTCCAGCGAAGGAACTTCAATCCCTGACGTTGGATTAACCAGAAGCTAGATCCTGAAACCAGACAGTAGCCAGATGCAACAACCCAAGCCCTGAGGCCATGGACCTTATCATATCGCAAGGCACATCCGATGCGCAGAAATGTGAGGACTCGCCGACATATGAGGCTTTCATGAAACAGCCATGGTTCAGCTGCAGGGAGCGACCCAACTTGCTAAAGACTGTCTTCGACCTTCTTCAGCAGGGCACAACCTATAAGATGGATCCGGACTGCAAAGGCACCATAGACGCAAAATGCTGTGCATTTGTCTTGGACTGTTCTGTAGTGTTTCAGAGGTGAGATGCTGAATCGAGCCATTCATCACAGAGACGCGGATGTTGCACGCCTCCTTTTGCAAGAAGGCGTTTTGAGATTTTCTGTAAGCCGTGGGTGAATACGGTGCCCACTGGTTGACATGTTTGAGGCTTGTTAAAGAGGATCACATTCATCACTCAATCCAAGCATCTGCATTGGGTCTTGCTGCCCCATTAATGGCAGGTGCGGATGCAAATCGCGATTGTTCCGGGACTCCTCTTGAACAGTTGATGGCTGAGCGAAAGAGTGGAGAGTCTCCAATCTCGATTGCAGACTTCAAGAAGATTGCCCAGCTGCTTATGGATTACAAGTTGGACATTGACGACCTGCGCGAGCTTGTCATAGAAGCCGCCTACGAGTGCGACCTTGACCTGGTAAAGGCGTTGCTACAGCTCAGTGCGGGTTCCAGTGTTGACATTAACGAAGATGCCATCAATGCAGCCAATGGGCAGTGCAGCGAGGACCTGGAACTTTGAAAGCTGATGCCTCCCCGCTAGCCCCTCCACAAGCACAGGTGGACGAAAAGTGAGCAGAAATTGAATGCACAAAGCCGCCAGGAGGCCAAATCCTTCGTGAAGGTTCTGTCAGAAGCCGGGAAATCAAAGCAATGAAAGCCCCCTTGTGCCGCCAAAGCTGCTTGGGTTGATTGATTTGATATGCTGCATAGGTCAGGATGTCGATGTCAAAAGCTTCATGTCGCCCCAACACTCAAAGTCAATGTGCAAGCGAAATCTACAGAACGCTCCATCCCGAGGCTGCCTGAGTTTAAAGCTAAGGAAGCTGGTGAGAACTCTGGTGAGAGCAGCGCAGACAGCTTCAGTGACCCTGCTTCCGCTTCCTCTCACTGACGCGGGGTTGCTGCTGAGGTTTGCTTGCCTGATGCCATATCCATGAAGTGGTAATCCCTATCAGGAGAGGGACATGCAAAACTCTCCGAAGAACCGAACAAGCAACGACAAGGCGAACCCCCAAAACGATAACACCTAGAACAGGCTCCCGTCAAACGGGATCAAACACCTCATTCCCTTGCCTGAGACGGCCGTTCCAGTACTAAAGTTGTACTACCAGAAAACGATATACCATTCGATTGCCGGAGGCGGCCGTTCCAGTTTTAAAGTTGTACTGCCAGAGAACAAAAATCCATGCGGTTGCCGGGGACGGCCGTGCCGGCACTAAAGCCATCCCGTTGCCGGGACGGCTGTTCCAGAATTGAAGTTTGTACTACGTAAAATGAACCAGCCAACGAAAATCCGTCCGATTGCCGGAGACGGCCGTTCCGGTGCCAAAGTTGTGCTACCAGAGAACGAAAATCATCTTGTTGCCGCAGACGTCCCAGTACTACCATAAATTGAATGTCCCTCCGATTGCCGGGAACGGCCGTTGCAGTACTGAAGTTGTACTTCCATAGAATGAAAATCCATCCGATCGCCGGGGACGGCCATTGCAGTACTACAGTTGAACTACTACCATAGAACGAAGACCCATCCGATTGCCGGGGACGGCCGGCCCAGTACTTAAGTTGTAGTACGATAGAGTGAATATCCATCCGATCGCCGGGGACGGCCGTTGCAGTACTGAAGTTGTACTACGTGGTATACCAGGGAACGAAATCCCTCCGATTGCCGGAGACGGTCGTTTCAGTGCTAAAGTTGTACTACCAGAGAACGAATATCCATCCGATTGCCGGGAACGGCAGCTGCATTACGGAAGTTGTACTACCATAGAATGAAAACCCGTCCGGTCGACATCTCCCCCGCACAGGCAAGTCAGACCATACCTCTTAAATTAGAGGCCCGGTTCATGGGCTGTTGTGCACGGCTTTGCCAACGAAAAAAGCGAGCTCCCCAAAACGATAATAACTTGTGGAAGTCCGCTTTTTTCGCTGTGGGTTTTGCCGCTCGCTCCAGGTCTCTTTCACAGATCAATCAGGAGAACCCCAATGACTGTGCACAGGCGCAGGAAAGAATAAGGTGGCAATAGCAAAGTCAGGTACAACAGCAAGACAGCACAGTGTGACTTGCTTTCGTGTCACAATGTAACCTGTCACGTTTCTGGTGGCAGGACAGGCGGTTGCAGAATAGTCTGGAAGGAGAGACGACTTGAAAGAAAGATGCAGCTGCTGTGCTTGCTCTTGGCTCGGTCTCTTCATGTGGCTGTAAAGTACAATGGAAGTGTTGGGAGTAGGTTTGCTTGCTCTTGCTTGAGAACAGAGTGATGTCTGGCAGATGCAAGGGACATGTATTGATATGCAGACGACAAGCCTGGGGCACTTCTGTCTGAAGGTGCTCACGACATTTCATTAAGTGCGGGCATTTTTCATCGTAGGCGACTGCGCTGTCACGACTCGCCATGACTTTGGTTGCGGACACATCAGGAGTTTTCGGCAAATGCCAGTTCGTGGTTGTGTTTGAGCATGTGTTCTGCTGATCAGCCTGTGCTGGGGGTGGCTGACCAGGGTTTGAGCACGTGTAAGCACTTCCGTGAGCAATGAACTATGCAGTGCATATATGCAACTTGCCATAGTCGTACCGTGTGCCACGCCCAAGGCAACTAGTTAGCTGTCCAGGCATTTTCATGATTTGCAAGCAGCGCGGGGCATGGCTGCCCTGACAAGAGGAGTTTGCCAGGTTTCAGTTGGCAGAAGGTTCTTCAGCATTCTTGCAACAACAGCTGTAGGGCACGTAATGTATACGAGAAGCCTGCCATCACAGAGGATTGATCGGCAGCCGTGCTATTGATGATGGGATTTTCTTGCATCTGCTTGTGCATGCCATGGTGGTCTTTCATCCTGATAGCGGTGTCTGCATGGCAGCCTCGCATCATCTCATAGATCTCATAAAGTAGCAGTCAAGGGGATTGGACACGTGGGGCAACTAGAGATAACCATAAGTCTGTCTTGTTGATGTTGAACGCTCAGATTGCTGCCTTGAAGGAGAGGGACTGGAATGAGGTGCTCAAGAGGCCGGCTTCGTGTTTCACACTGTAGAGCGCGGCACTCATTCGGATTCTATTGGTAGGGCATTGCATTTGTTGTCAACACAGTCTGCCTGCCAGTGTTGGGCGTTATGTGCAGTTTTGCAACATCTTGACAGGGTTGCCAACTTGCGCCCCGGTCATGTTAACATCCCTCGCAACGTCTCTTCTTGCCAGCTTCTCCCTTGGACTGGAGGATGTTGAGATTACCTTGGCTTGACAGGTGATACATCGTTGTAGACTCCGGGGTCATCTGGATATATCTGGATGTCGGATCCTCAGATCGGCCCTGTACCCAGGCTCCCCTGCCATACTTGCGCCGGCGCTCAACCGCTACCCTTGCTTCCCCTGGCTGGGGCTGAGCAATGTGTGCGTTACTGGCAGGCGCAGGTGGGCGTTCTTTCATACGTGTGCGTACTTGGAGTTGCTGGCTGATGGACTCGAACCTCAAACCTCAGGAGTTTTTTTCCGCACAGTGTTCGTTATCAAGGGCGGTTTGGCGCTGCCTCACTCGAGGACATGCGCGGCTTGCCTGTAGACACTGTCCTCAAGCGTACGTGAGAGTTTGAGCGGGCAATGGTTCTCGTATCGGTGGCATGAAAGGGTATTTGTAAAGATTCTGCAGGATGCCAAGGCATGAAGCCAGGTTCTGGCTTCGATCCATCAAGTTCTTCAACCATTTGCATCGCCTACATCTGTTGCCTTTTTTGCAATTCCAGCCCAAGTCCATGTTGAGGCTTTTCTCATGCTCGGCCGGCTTGGCAGATCATTCCAGTTGCAAGCTGTCAGTAACTGCTTTACAGCAGTTGTTTTACACAAGATGCTGCAGGTGGCAGAACAGACCGGCAATCAGACGTTATAAGCAAATGTATACAAACGGCGCTAGGCCAGGCCCCTGCATAGAGTTTTTTGTTTTTTGTTGTTTGCGGCTCCTTGTTAGCCGGTTATTGGGTTTCTTGTTACTTTTCTGCCTCTAGTGCTCTGGTGCTCAGATTTCTCCCTAGTCCGTTCCCGGTTCCCTGGTTCCACAAATAGTAATTCACTGTTCATTGTACTGGCATTGTTGTTTAGTGTTGTGCACCATGATTGTGACACGTTCATATAACTGTTCTGCTCTTGAAAGGAATGTTCAAACCGTTTTTCTGATTCTAAGATGACCTGTTCATATGACTCAGGCTATTCATATTATTCAGATTATTTCAACTTTTCTTATTCTGCGGACTTTTAAGGGTTCAGGGTTTTCAAATCATTTAGGCTTTTCAAACGGTGTATACTGTTCAGATAATGCATGTTTTTCGCATGTTCATAATATTCAGATTCTTCGTATTATTCAGAATATGCATAGTGTTCAGATTGTTCATGTTCCTCACACTTTTCGTCGTACTACGCAGCTTATATCAGACTGTTCATAGGGTGTACCGTATGGTTCTTCTAATTTCTAGTAGTAATGTGCACTAACAAGACAGTTTACACATATTGCCATTCCTTTCCATTTGTAGTCTGACCATCCCGACGATCAATGAATTTGCTATCAGCGTTGTCTTGGCAGTTCTCTGCCTCTCATGGTACCACGCATCACAGTATTGGAAGTCTCCAAACGGGTCCACATCATGCCGAGTACTGCGTTGGCTGGTTCGGACCTCTTAGACCTGCCGGCTGTCACAGCTCCCAACAGCTCGAAACAAAATTTGCAGCCTCCACTCCCAAGCTCAAACACTACAGAGCACATCAATTGCATGCAATTGCTGGCTTCGACAGCTTCCGAATGAGAGTTTTCACAGCATTTCGCGACTCCAAAGAGCTCACACGCTGTGTCTCGCAGCATCTGGACCCTCCTAGTCCTAGAGCCGATCAACAGATTCGCCAACAAATGCAAATTGATGGGCCTTTACATTCTACTGCGTGATGTTTTTGCTTACCACAGCTGCTGCTGTTACCGTCTGTGCCTTCCAGCCCCTGTAGTCTGCTGTCAGGTGCTGACAGGACCATGGACCCGAATCGGAGATGTTGTAGGCCTGTACTTGGTGGTTCATGGGTACTTGTTAGTCGGGTTATAAGTAGGGTAACTATACTTATAACCCATATTAGGGGACTTATAACGCCACTTACAACTACCCATGGACCTCCAAGTAGTGCCTGCCAAACATTTTGTTTCCGGCCTGCGAGATGACATTAGCAAACTTTTTTCCAGCCGACCCACAGTCCCCAACAAGGGTACGTCCTGAACGTTCACAACTTGTGGCTTGGTGTTGTTCAGTGATGTTCTGCTTGATTTCTGATTGCCATATGCAGTGCAGCCCCGCATCATTTCATGAAGTAACAGTCATAACGCGGAATGTGGGGGTTGGTTGCGATCCCTGCAAGTCTCACTGCCTTGAGACCGGCAGGTCGTTGCTTTGCCGCAGTCGGACTGGCATGAGGAGCTCAGAAGGCCAGCTTCCTCTTTGAGTGGTAGAGCCTGACATACTGGTTTGGATTCTACAGGAAGCATGCGGCATTTGCTATGAGCACAGTCCGTAGGATCTCTGTCGTGTAACACCATGCTTGGAATCGAAGCCGTGATGCAGTGTGCCTTCAAGGTCGTCCAGACAGCTTGTGCTGTGACGCGTGCAGAAGCAGGCAGCCTGACTGCGTCGACAAGCGTAGACCCTGAACCTAGACAGATGAGGTTGTCATCCTGCAGCCCAACAGTGCTAACATGTGTTGACATCTCTTGCAAATCGCCTTTTCGCTGGAGGATTTTGTGATTAGCCCTGCTTGACCTGTGAAACATCCTTGTGCCGAGTCATGCAGATCCTCTTCAAAGATTCCCGAGCCGTGGTGATGCTGGATCCTCAGACCGACCTTGGCCTGCCACCAGCACGTCTGCAAACGTGCACCAGTGGGTCTCGTGGGCGGATTTAGGCTATTTGCTGTGCGGGGAGGCATGGCGTACGTTCTTGCATGATGCTCGAGCCGCTAGCCGATGGGCTCGAAGCTCAAAATCTAGGTGTTGTTTTGTGAAATTTCGCTTGTTACGCTTGTCGGCAGCCACTGTCGCTGATTGATTTGAGCACATACGTGCTTGCACGTAGAGGTTATGCCCACGAAAACGTCGGAATCTCAGCTGGCAATGGTGTTTCTTATCAAGGGCACATCCAACAGGCGCCTCAGTCTTCATGCATCTGTACGGGATTGCAGGAGCAAGAACATCGACAGCATTCCCTTCGTAGCATGTCGCAGCCTCACCTTTTTGCGTTGTTCCAGCCGAGGTCTACATTGAGGATGATTTTTTGCTTGCGCCTGGCCGTGGCTGGGGCCCAAGCGCTGGCTCTGCAGGTTCTGAGACAGGCAGATTTGCGTCGTGTTGGATGCTCTTCATGAATGTGCGGAACAGATGGTTGGTTCAGTCCCAGCACGAGTGCACGAGTTGCGAGTAGTTTTGCTAAAGGTGCTGCAATTGGCAGAGCGAACATCGGCATTCAGAGATACAGAGGCCAAGCTTCCTCATCAGTCCGCAAGTACACGGGGTCGAGTGATGTAGGATTAGGATCAGACGTCCTGAGCAAGTGTACACACATGTGTAAAGAAAGCTGCGGACACGCACGGTTCTGCCACGTGCTCTACTGCAGTAGTTGTGCGTCAGATAGCACGGTTTGCATCACGTCGGAGAAGGTGACAAGTCTCGACCTCGACAGCGAAGACTCGGCCTTGCGGCGCGCTGAACAGGGCCGACGTGTTCCTTGGATCAAGTGGTGTCAAGCTTCAAGACTGGGGGCACTGCTTCCGCTGCTTGTCCTAGCCAAATTGCAGAGGCCAAGAAATGTTCCTTGATGATGTCTTTGGCCTCGTAGAATACACCAGTCGAAGAACTTTGCAGAGGTTCGCGAGCCAAAACCCTGGCCTTCTGCTAGCATGATCTTCTGAGACGCAAGGTATCTCAGTTTCTCAAGCTTCAAGACCGGGTGCGCCAATTACTGCTTCATGCATGTCTGAATATCGCACATTGCAACAGTCGTCTTGTTTCGTTGCGAAATAGGGAAACCTGGCACAAAGGCCTGCATCCGAAGTACGCGCTAAGTATAGATTTCTACTTGCACGATGACCTAATATCGAAATGGCTTTAACTCACATCATGTGTTCAGAAAACACTTTCTGCTGCAAAACATCTGCACTAGTCTTGCATCCCTTGTTTGCTGAGGTGACGAGACATGTTCTTGGGAAGGGGCAGACGCTACACCAAGGGCAAAGTCTGCAGTCCAACAACGGAAAGTACCGGCTGCTCATGCAAGACGATTGCGACCTCGTTGGGTACGAAGGTACGAGGGCATTCTGGTGGTCGCGAACTGCAGGGAATGGCCAGGGTTGCCAAGCCACCATGCAAAACGATGGCAACTTTGTGATCCACGACAAGCACGGCAAGACAGTCTTCCAGACACACACTGCGGGGAAAGGTCGTGAGATTCGCATGCAGGACGACCGGAACATCTGCGTCTATGACGGTTGGTGTTCCTTCTCGCACGTTGGGAATCCGCAGGTACCAGAGGGTGGGGAGGGGTTGTGAGAGGTGTTCTGTTGCTCGCACCGGGAGCACACTGACACGCTAGTGAAACCTGCTTGCTGCAACCACCTGCCCTAGTTTCACATCCTCCTTTGCTGAGGTGAGGAGAGATGTTCTCCCGAAGGCCAGACGGCAGCACGCGCAACAGGATACACTGGAGCAAGGGCAAAGTCTCTGGTCCAAGAACGGAAAGTACCGGCTGCTCATGCAAGAAGATTGCGACCTCGTTGGGTACGAGGGTACGAGGGCATTCTGGTGGTCGCGAACTGCAGGGAACGGCCAGGGTTGCAAAGCCACGATGCAAGGCGATGGCAACTTTGTGATTTATGACAGGCGTGGCAAGCCAGTCTTCCACACAAACACTGTGGGGAAAGGTCGGGAGATTCACATGCAGGACGACCGGAACATCTGCGTCTATGACGGTTGGTGTTCCTACTCGCACGTTGGAAATCCGCAGGCAGCAGAGAGTGGGGAGGGGTTGTGATAGGTGTTCTGTTGTTCGCACCCTGAGAACATGCTAGTGAAACGTGCTTGGTGCAACCACCTGCCCCAGTTTCACATTCTTCTTTGCTGAGGTGAGAAGAGATGTTCTTCCGAAGGGTTCAGGAGAGCACAGGCAAGAGGATACGCTAGGGCAAGGGCAAAGTCTCTGGTCCAACAACGGAAAGTACCGGCTGGTCATGCAAGACGATTGCGACCTCGTTGGGTACGAGGGTGCGAGGGCATTCTGGTGGTCGCGAACTGCAGGGAATGGCCAAGGTTGCTATGCCACCATGCAAGGCGATGGCAACTTTGTGATTTATGACAGGCGTGGCAAGCCAGTCTTCCACACAAACACTGCGGGGAAAGGTCGGGAGATTCACATGCAGGACGACCGGAACATCTGCGTCCATGACGGTTGGTGTTCCTACTCGCACGTTGGAAATCCACAGGTACCAGAGGGTGGGGAGGGGTTGTGATAGGTGTTCTGTTGCTCGTACCCTGAGAACATGCAACCACCTGCCCTAGTTTCACATCCTCCTTTGCTGAGGTGAGGAGAGATGTTCTCCCGAAGGCCAGCGCTCACAAGCAAGAGAATACGCTAGACAGAACGCAAAGTCTCTGGTCCAACAACGGAAAGTACCGGCTGGTCATGCAAGAAGATTGCAACCTCGTTGGGTACGAGGGTACGAGGGTATTCTGGTCGTCGAAAACTGCAGGGAAAGGCCAAGGTTGCAAAGCTACCATGAAAGGCGATGGCAACTTTGTGATCCACGACAAGCACGGCAAGACAGTCTTCCAGACAAACACTGCGGGGAAAGGTCGGGAGATTCGCATGCAGGACGACCAGAACATCTGCGTCTATGACGGTTGGTGTTCCCAGGCACCTCTTGCAGTGGGGGATATGCCTCGGAATGTCTTCTTTGATTCATGCTGTTCGTGAGTTGTTGCCTTTGCAGGCTTTGTTGTCCGGTGCATTTCCCTGTCCATTAGAACGACACGCACGGCATTGTTCGATTTGCCCAGTCCATTTGTTGTAGTTGCGCCATTGCCAAGGGCATACCTTGGACAGTGTTGCAGATTGCTTAGCCTGGTACCCTCCGGCGAACGTTACTAGGATGGAAGTAAGTGGTTCAGCTTTTGCAACAGGCGACACCTTCGCTTGAGCGGTGTTCTGAGATAATTACTGAGAGCCAGGCTTGAAAACATGCTGCCAGCTTGCGGTCACCTTGAGATCTGCATACTGCTCGATTCATCTCAGTCTCCCTTCCTCTGCTTAATCCAGCTCTGCAATTTCCAGAGCAGTCCAGAAGCGTTGAATCTTGCACAGGCTAGGGTACTCACGGATACGATGACCACGCATTTGTCCAGGTCTGGCACATGTCCCAGCATTTCAGAGCGGAGAAACAATAAGGAGCCCCGTGAACAACAGTTACAGTTGAATGAATGTGACTGTTGCCAATGCATCCGCAGTGAACTTGCAAGGCTACCGTAGCGTGAAGGGATCTGCCCTTTGCTATAGGGTTTTCACCGTTCACAGGTGACCGAGTTGGCGGAGGAACTCGAAGGTGGCTCAGTGTGACTGCTGCGGAGTGCTGTGTTTCTGTCAGTTTGCGGATCGTATTCCATCTGCCATAAGGCAAAGTTGCCAATCTCGCCAACACGTACTTCAAGCACCTTCAGGCAGGAGGGAAGTTGGACAAGAAGCGCCTAGAAGAGCTCGTGACTCAGATGGATGACATCATGGCTGACTTCGCTTTAGATACGCCACCAGACTGGTTCACCAGCAGGGTCGGAGTGCGCACACCGACCAGTGGGGAGACTGCAGAATGCCTGTTAAGGATAAATTCCATGAACCGGCTGCTGTGGGATAAATTCAAGTCCTACGGCAGCTGGGCTGGAAAAACGAAGCATGAAGCTTCACCTGCTGCAACGAAGACGGAACGAACGTTTCGCATCCTCGAAAGCCTCAATTCTTTCGCGTTGTGGATGGTCCAGCCATTCCTGGATGACACGCAGCATGGGCCTCAGGGGGCGCCAAATCAAACAGTTCGAACCCCAAATCTCTGGGCCGGTTTCAATTCCGAGTGCCAAAACAAATATGGCCGGACGTCGCAAGAAGAGCTAGACAGTTTCCAGATCCTCACCAACAGTTATTCCGTGGATCACGGGACACATTGCGGAGACGTGCTGAATGCGGAGGAAGTGACGTATTTGCACGAGTGCACCTGGAGTGTCAGACAAAAGTTTTGGGAGACTCGCTCCAAGGACTTCGTGCTAGGCATCCCATCCCAAGGAGCTGACACGATTTTCGTTTCTTTGAACAAAAAGAGTTTGGATGAAGCGTTTGGTCTGAAGCAGTCCATGCTGTGGGAGGTCCAGCTGCCCACATTGGGCGGCATATATGGAGAACCAAGCGCAATGCATGAGGGGCAGAAATGGAGGCCAAGAATTAGAATCTTTGAGACGACTCAGAGTTGCGAGGAGAAAGGTCTGACAGTTGCCAAGGAACTTCGGCGCAACATTCGAAAAAAGCGCCGCAAACATCTTGAGATTGAGTGCTTCCAATGTGGCGACGCCCTGAGCCGCTGCCTGAACGACGGCTCGGTGTCAGTGCGGCACTTTCGCTTCAACACCGAAAGAAAGGTCATGGAAGAAAGTCTGCATCAGGAGAAAGAGACAGGAGAGCCAGATTCTCCTACAAGCCCTGCAGAGGTCGCAGAAGCTTGCCTTTCCCGGCCTGATGTTGTTGTAGCTGTTTGCATTTGCTCGCGGGTGTTTGTTTAGGTGACACGACACCGGAAGGAGCCACTGCATCCACCAAAATAAACAGCATCGATCCCGAAAACCCTGACATGGGAAATTTGGATCGAGCAAGGAGACGGTCGTGCGCTCACAGCGGGAAGAAGCAGCCGTGGACATGGCAACAAAAGAACTCGATGGCCCTGATCAGATCGCGAAAATGGAGACACAGGCTCGTGTAGAGTGCCGTGTTTGCCGAGCAGGTATCCTGAAAACAGGGAGATATTATTTAGCGGCGGAGTTAGTGATACATGTTGCTGCCTGATGACCTGACCAGGTTGCTGTGCAGGCACACAGCTCAGATGCGGTCCAGCCAGTGGGACGGGCAGAGACAGCCCATGACGACTTGGACAAACAGTGCTCCGACACGCGAGATCTCGATGTGGGGGGAGGATTTCTGAATATGGGCAACAGCGACGAGGCCCCGCTTCGAGCGCCGAACTGTGTGTAACCAGCGGACTGTGTTTGGTGCCGTGATATGTGCTTGTGCATCTCGACCGCTTCAGCCCTGCGTAGGAGAACGGACGATGCCCGGCCCGGGTTGCTAAAAGGTCAAGGGATCTTATCTCCACAAGAACCTGCGGTGTGAGTCCCTGTGCTGGGGATTTAGAGTGTCTAAGCTTGCGACAAGCTGGCCTGGAGGATCACAGTCGACGAAAGGGCCGCGGGAATTGCACTTGCTACAAAAACATGGTCTTCTCAAACAAATGTGACAAGTATGTCCTCATGACGACTATGCCTGAGCCAGCTCACCGTCTTGTGTCTTGTGTCTGAGCTGATATGGCACATGGCTAGTGGTGGCATGTTCGATTGAGTGTGATGTCTAAGCTTAGGGGATCTGCAGGATGCAGTCATGCAGTAGTCATGAAGTTCATGGTGGCCTGGCCCACCAACTGAGGCCAGTGCGTTCCAGACCCTCGCATCTCGGACTACTTGAAGACCCACGTGGCCGCGATGGACTTCTGTGCTGAACTGGTCAAGGCTGTCTACGAGAAGCATGCTGTTCCGAACTTCAGTGGAAGCATCAGGAAGGCTGCGCAGGAAGTGGAGGACGACATGAAGAGGTCGGTAGCCGAGCGAGCCTGCGAAGCGGCTTTGGCTAAAGCCGAAAGCCCAAGTGAGGCTGTTGGCCAGATCACGCATGAAGCAGGGGACGGTGAGGTGCCAGACATAAGGAAGGGGCCCCGAGCAAAACAGTTATTTGATAGTGCAGCGCTGGCGCTGAAACATGTGTGTCGTGACGAATGCCATTCTCTAGTAGCCAGGATGACGACGAATGCATCGGAGGACAGCTCGTTGGCCCGTTTGGCAGAGAGGACCGCAACAGGACGACCCCTCCAGGAGCAATGCGCCGAAACCGTAGTCAAGCAAGTGGAGGGCGAGCTCCTCGGCTGTTGCGCACGTAGCTGCGGCTGGGATGGGGATAGCTGCGCTCTCTGGGCGTACATGGACAACACGGACCAGTCGAACTGGCAGGCGGAGTGCTGCACCGAGTACAATATTTTGAGGGGCTCCAGCCGTGAGAGGATGTGCAACAGCGTGCTTTCACCCCAGCATCTCGACACTGCCAAGTGATGCTGATTTGTAAATCTTGAGCGCATGCGCTGGCCATGTCAAGGGGCAGTTTCAGTATCTGATTCCTTGCATGATGTGAATACTCAGCATCAGGAGAAGAAGGCTCCAGGGCTTTGGGTTTTGGAATGCGGGCTGTTGAGGAAAGCGTCGCAGATGGCTGCAGCCTCCGAAGACAACAAGCAGGGCCAGCAGGGAGATGCCGACAGGGTGGGTCAGGATGGGATTCTAGGGATGCTGCCTACAGGATTGGGGATTATGGCTTGACCTGGCTCCTCCGCTCCTCTCTCCTTCTGTTTCTCTCTCCCTCTCTCCTTCTGTTTCTCTCTCCCTCTCTCTCTCTCTCTCTCCTGTCAGTCTGTCTGTCTGTCTGCCTGCCCGTCGGTCTGTCTGTCTGTCTGCCTGCCTGGCTGTCTGTCTGTCTGTCTGTCTGTACGTATGTATGTATGATCTGAATGAATGAATGATTGATTTGTACAATATGTACGGCTGTATGTCTCTCTTTGCCCTCGCTTTCTCACATTTGCTTCGCCTGAAACAGCGTCGTTTCAGGAAAGGTCGTTACTTTTCGTTGATTCGCTTGCTAGCTTTGAGCTTTGCAGAACTCAATCGTTGTCCGCAGGATGCTGAGACTGTCGGCGACGGCGGCAGCGGCAGCGGCTTTCTTCAACTTCGCCTTGGAGAAGCGAAGTGCAGCGAGATCGGCTCCTGCAGTGCCAGCCTGAAGGTACCTCACTGGAAAGCTTGTGCGAAAGAGTGGGACTTTGCCATTCTCGTTGTCACCAAAAAGTACTTGTTTCCCAAACTGTTGAACTCCACAATCGGAAAAATGGATTTGCAGGGATGTGCTGCGCGTGCCAAAGAACATGCCTCCCAGGCACATCTATGGACCAGTTCTGCTGAAGGTTTTTTCTGTTATGAGCTCGGAAATATAGGAAAGGATGCCATTCAGACATGCCACACAGAAAAGAAGAAGAAATGCGGCACCTTTCTGGAGGATCTTGGGAAGCTCGGCTGTTTGCCCTTTACTGTTTGCTTGGTCCCCACTTATAGAGGCATAGAGCCTATGAGCAACTTGTACCTAGAGAGATGTCGTCTTCTGAAGCATGCTCGAAGCTTGGCCAAGGAAGTTGAACGAAGGGCACATGCACAATCCGATTGCCTTGGTCCGGCTTCCGGCGGCAGCCACAGCAGCAAAGCCATGGAAGTGACCGCAAGGACTCTCGTCTGGCTCTGCAGTGGCAGAAGTTGCCTGAGGTAAACCGCAGAGGAGCTGACTCCCAGCGCCCACCAACCTACTGATGCTTAAGGAAGAGTTGGGGGGAAATCCAGATCTAGTCCCCTGTAATGGTCCCTATATTCAGACCCTCACGGCCCCCCTTCAGCATCAGAAAGCCAAGTAAGAGTAAGACAAGGACTTACCCACAATCCTGATGAGAGGAGGGCGTCTCCTGCTCATCAGCAGCCTGCAAGGGTTGCACTCCGAAAAAGACTCCCTGCAATGCTGGTGCTGCTGCTTGTCATGTCACAGCTTGCTGGGCCCGGGCCCCTCCTCCGTCATGTGATTTTCTCCAAGTTTTGATGAGGCCACAGCGAGCAGGCCTTCGGCAAGCAGGGTAGTTCAGCCAATTCTTTGTTGAACTGTGTTTTTTCTGGTTTCGATTCAGGTCTTGAAGATATGTAGGCTTGCCTGCGCTTCCATGGTGTCACGCTGACACTAACGGGATGCATTTTCATCTGAGCTCCTCTAAGTAGCCCGACTCAAGCAAAGCTCTCTAAAACTCGAGCCAAGCCAAGTCCCATCGGCCGCTGAATCATCGAGTCAACTGTCATTGCGTGCTATGTCGCCAAGCCCCTGGATTCCAAGATGATTGCCTTTATAGTTGTGGTCATAATGACTATCCTCATCACTGTAACTGTTGCTCTTACCATTGCGCTGCAAATACGCTCACCACTAGCATTGCTCGCATGATTCAGATACTTATGTCGTGATAACTTAGGCTAGCAGCTCCCTGAAGGAACCAGCCAGGCTAAGCCCTCGGATCCCTAAATCATCGATTGGCCTCTTGCTGTAAACTTATCAGGCTTGTTTTCCCTAAATCCTACTCGGTTTGGGTGCTGTTATCCCTCGACCAAGCTGGACGTCTTGCGATCACCAAAAGACACGAGGGTTCAAAAATCAAGCTGATGACTGCCAGTACCAGGATGGTCTGTACAAACGCTTAGAAGCTTCTGAAATCCTGCAGACTCCCCAAGTGGAGTCCAAAGAGCACTGAAATCCGTTGAAACCCTACGAAATCTGCGGTTGAAAAGCAGGATCCAAAGAAAGGGACAACTACTACATGTTGCGCAGTTGCATGCCACCCGGCACCCAAACAAAGGCAGTGCAACCGGAAGCGTTTACAATCCCTTAACGGCGACCGTTAAATGTCGCCCGGTAGGTAAGCTGCATGCAAGGCCAGAACTGACCAGTTTTCGCAGCTTCGGGCCGAAGCGGAGTTGGATCTCAATTTTTGTGACCGCTTGTGTGATTCCATGAAGATTCTGTTTTAAAAGTTAGCAGGCGTTTCAGTCAGTCCATTCGAAACTGTGTCTTCTTCTCGCTGCTTTGAAAACCGGGGCCATGCGCCTAGCAGGTCAGGACTCTCGGCCCCGGCGCTAACCTGCATGCACACGAACAGGACGAGATGATTTTTTGCACCCACTGTATTGCGGGCACCGTCGGTGATGCTTATTTCCGCCAAGCTTATGCGGTGAAAGTGGGGCGGGAACAGGCTGTCTGTAACGGGCACTTGTATGGGGAACGATGCTGGATGTCTTAACCTTCGTATGTTTTCGTAAAAGACTCGGAAGGGCCCTGGTAGCAGCCACGGACTCCAAGCCTTCCCTCAAATTGCAGATTCTTCTTGGCTGCCGAACTCGAGGGCCGCTTTCCGGCCCCAGAGATAACGGGACTGAGACGTACGCCAGCCCCAACATCTTCAAACGACATCAAGCCTCCCGGAATCCACAAAATGTTTATTCACCTGGGTGACAAACAATCGCGCGCACCCATGAAGGGACATATGAACACATTTGCAAACATTTCAATATTTCATGCGTCATCTTGAACCTATGAAGCTACAGAACAAGCGAATGCTGTTGCGATTGTCAGCCTGCCTGTCTATCAGTTTCTGCCTGCATGCGGGACACACGCATAAGATTGGTTGTGTGAACCTACTGAGTATCCATTTAGCAGCACACGCATGTGTGTCAGCGTGCCCCAATGCCTCGATGTCTTTGTCCATTTTTATTTGCCTTCTTCAGGGATGCCCGTGTTGGACCGGTTTTCGGTTCCCTACTTTTAAGATCATAAAAGTCTCCCGCCCATGTTTCCGATGACGGTTCCTATTCGTTCGTGTTATGCTCGTCGCCTGGTCGCTGTTAACTCGGCCGCTCGTTTCCGTTACGGTGTCTTCCGACCGGTTTTCGTTACGCCCCAAAGCTGTTCCCGATATTCGCCACACCCGATGCAAGTGCCAGTCGTCACCGTGACGTGCTGCCAGGCCGACATACGATGTGATGGCCTTCCAGGTCTCAAGCCTCATGGAGTCCCTGAACAAGCAGCTGCCTTACCTCCTCGGTTGCAGCCAAACAGATTGGGTCAGTGTTGCTTTCCTTCAGGTTGGATCGCGACTGCCGTCTCCTGACGAAAGAGATGCAGGTCCTCGCTTCAGATCCGAAGAGCGCGAAGCACCGAGCCCAGTTGCTGCCGAGTCCGGGTCTTCGTGTCACGACGTGTGTGGCATGCCGCTTCAATCCTCGGCGACACGGTGCCAGGGCCAGGCTTGCGTACCAATCAACCCTGACGAACGCCACGGATGGACAATCACTGCACTCACAGGGGCTGAGGACCGGAGGCAAACAAGCTCACCACAGTCAGAATAGCAGAATAGCAGCCGTCTCGTTGCAACGTTGAACCACGGACTCTTGCTTCACTTTCACGGGTGGGCTGGTGCTGCGTTGTCCGCTGGAGCCATGCGCCCTTGTTTCAGGCCCAAAGGTGCAGCAAGTGCAGCCCTGTTTTCAGAAAAGTGTCCTAAGGCTCACTGAAGCACAGCTACACAAAGTGCCTTCCATGGAGCCATACGAGTTTATTCCCTCTCTGCAGATATTTGCGGATGTCTTTCTCTTCAGTAAAGGCCGTGTCTACCCTTCCTCCTTTTTCTCTGTCTGTCTTCCTGTCTGTCTGTCTGTCGGTCGATCTGTCTGCCTGTCCTGTCCCGTCCTGTCCCGTCCGTCCGTCAATTTGTCTGTCTGTTTGTTTGTCTGTCTGTCTGCTTGCCTGTCTACCCGTTGTTGTGGGCCTGTGTCTGTCCCTCTCTTCTCTCTTTTCCCTCTCTTCTCCTCTCTTCTCCTCTCTTCAGATTCCCTCGAGGGGCGACTCGGGCCCGATGAGTTTGTATACACACACATATATATATATACACACATGTATATACTTGTAAATTGTATCATATGTTGTTTTTCTATAATTCGTTTTCTTGTTCGTATTGCAGATCACCTCCATGAAAATACGCACATATCACATAAACACATGCCTCTTTTCCGGATCCCAGTTGTGCCAGCTTTTGGCAGAGCAGGGCGCATGCAGAAAGCCACTAATCTGCCCGCAAACTGTTCCTTCATCCCGTTATGCATGACTCTCAGATGTGCCGAGGACTCCAAAGAAGGCGACAAATTTGCAGGAGATGAAGGTGGGTTGATTGGTTGTGCAGATGTCGAAACATCTCCCGTTCGGTTGCTTTGATACAAGTGTTGGATGCACTTTGTCTACAAGAAGATTAAAATGTTATATATATATATATATATATATATATATACACATGCACATCAGGTCCACATTATGGGCCTCCACAGGCTACTGGACAAGGACTTTTGGTGGGTGACGGACGCATGTCTTCAGATGCATCATAGGATTCAGAAAAGTGACCAGGAGGGGGCAGCTCACATGCACAAGCTTGAGGCCATGGGATCTGGTTCTCCTTCTCTAATTTTGTCATTCGGGGAACTAAGAGCTGTGAGTCATACCTGCAGTGGTTCTTGCCTGAGCATCTGTTCCTGTCTGGTGGTCTCAGCACCTTGCACTCATTCGTTTCAGATTACGCCCTCAGTAAGTGGTGGTCGAGGCCGTGCAGAAGAATTTGAAAGAAGTCAAGCAGCAAGCCGACAAGGCAAATGCGTGTACTCAGTGAGCGGGCCATAAGACACCAACCTGTGCATCAGGCCGCCGGGTCGTCCATCTCGAAGATAGTCGACCAAACTTCTGTGCTCGAGAAGAGCGTGTGCAACTCAAGACCTGATGCCGTGAAACCCTTAGGCTGCATCAGTGTTACGTTCAAGCGCCCAGGTTGTGTCCAGAAGTTCGCAGATGTGTTGCACTTACTGAGTACAAGCTGTCAATAGGAATGTCAAGGTCCAGTCGCAGACAAAGAATTTGTCCGGGTCATGCCGTAGCAGCACTCTAAGGCTTCAATACGGGGAATGCTGAAGGTCTTGGATGCTGGTGGTTCTTCTAGTGGCCACGGTGACAATTGGCGTACTGATGTGGAACAGGACACTGACAGTCTCCGGTCAAGACGCGTGTCGTCCCGCACGGCTGTCAGGATGAGATACTACGAGAAGAAGCATTTCATCTGAGTCTGCCCACAAACAAGATGTCGAAGGCAGGGCTAGGACATTGAGAAGTGCGTTGGGATGCAACCGGACCGGAACAGAGCAGGACGGCCCTTTGATGATCATCATGTCGGTCTCGCTCTGATGGCGGATGTGGAAGTAGCGCCGCAAGCTGTGGACGAGCAGACCTCGGCAGCTGCTCTTTGCGACTGCCAGAGCGCGGATCCCCACTCCATGCCAGCCCAGTGCAAAGATGTGCACAGGCTGACGAAGCCAGGCGCAATCGCTTCAAAACGAAGAATCCGCGACATTCGTCACATGCAGAAGCCCCCAATGTATGTTGTCTTCATGATGTCCTCATAGCCAGGGGCCAGGCCGATCGGGCTTGTTCATGCACTCACAGGCCCAAGACTCGGCAGCTTCCTCACTAAGCCCCAGAGCAATGGCCAGTTTTTCACTTCTTTGGGCCTGGCTCTTTGCGGCATCTCTTGCGGAAGTCGCCTCGACTGAGTTCTTCAAAATTCGCAGCGCTCTTGCCCCAGACAAGTGCATCACCCGCTCCGACTACTACCAGCGTTTCCTGGAGTTGCGAGAATGCTCAGCCGGCTCAGCCGGCTCAGCCGCAAGGGGACGGAACTCAAATGATGTTTGGTACTTCAACAAAACATGGCTTGTCAACCTCGAGCAACTTGATGACGGTGATGGGACCCTCCAAGCGATGTGTGTCACCTTTGACAGGGCATACTACTATCACCACGGGCGCCCCTTATGGCTCCGCGCCTGTCAAGAAGGCCAGCCAGGCATGGATTGGGTTTGGGAAGATGACCACATCAGACACGTCCACACTGCTTACGTCTTCGACCTGCCCGGTCACAACATTACCGACTTGGGTCGCAATCGCACAGCGCCAGACTGGCAGGACCTGAGCTGGTTTGGATGGCCACAAGTTCAGCTTGGATCCCGAGACAATTCAACCTCAAGTGACCAAGTTTTCTTCAAGGAGATTTTGTCAAGCATGGAGAACCGCAGCCAGTCCTTCGAACCCCTTCCGGCAACGGAGGTCCTGCCCGATTTTCCACCGGAAAACTACAATCTGTGCCCGGATGGATCCTTTGGTGAGCGAAATGTATGTCCATGGCATCGCAGGGCGTATCAAGAGGAATGGTTGTGCAAGGGTGGCACTCTAACGCAACGATGTGTTTGTTTCCCAGGATACTTCCCTCTCGTAGTGGGATATCTTCCAAATGTGAGTCACTTGGGCGAGCTTGCTTACACCTGCTGCCGAGGGGAAAGCAACTCCGACGGGTGTGGAGACATCGTGATTTGGCTTCCGCTCGCTGTTGCTTTGACTATCCTAGGTGGTCTTGGTGTGTTGACAACCAGCCTGATGATCTACTGCCACAGCCCAAGCATAGCCCCTGCTACAGAAGAAGATCTTCATGTTCTTTGTCCGCAACTCGTGCATGACGGTGCGGTCGTACACAGAACAGTGGAGCAAGCAAAGTGGGGTGTGAGCTTGGACGACTTGTACCAGTTCAAGCGGTTGGTGCATCATGCTGTGAAGTCAGGGAGTATCAGGCCAACAGATCTAGACTAGTTTTCTGCATCAGACGTAATGGTAGGGCCATCGGCATACACTGTCAACGATCAGATGATCCGCCCGGTGACTGCAGCTGCTGGAAATGTGAGTTGGGCGTTGATGAAGCACCCTGAGGGGTGCTTATGCGACCTGTTCGTCACTCACGGCTGGGCTGAGGGCGTTTTTGACTTTGTCGAGAAGGTTGTGAGTTCCTGGCCAAGAGCAGCTAGAGGGGCGTACGTTTGCTTCCTGTCCAATCCACAAAACCTGGACATTGCGGATTTGATACAGTCGCCGAGAGAGTCGCCATTTGCCACTGCTTTGAGTAAGTCGTCGTCCATGCTCGTGGTGCCAAATCATGTGTCCAGTATTTACACAAGGGTTTGGTGCCTTGGCTGTTCTGTGGTTGGTTCTCACGCCTTTAGCTTTTTGGGTGTTTCTCTATTGTTTGGGAAAAAAGTGGCAAACTTTGTGGAGGGGCTCACAAGTCAGCCAAGGTGCGTTTACGAGGCGTTTTTGGCTGCTGCCTGGGACAAGCCAATTGGGCTTGCACAGCGGCCTTTGTTAAACCAATGGCCCAGGACACTTCGCGTTGTAAGCACTGGCTTCGCTGGCTTCGGAGCGGGCATGTTGTATCCACTACCAGGACTCGAGTGGTACGGCATAAGCTGGGACAACTGGGCTTTGCACGAGAACTTGTGGCTTGCTTTCACTTGCACGGGCCTATCACTCGTTGCCTTTTCGTCGCTGACCACGACCTTCACCTGCTGCTTCAGGAGAGCGACGGCGACAATCCCAATAGCAATTCATTGTATGACTGCCTCCCTTACATTTTCCATAGCGATGAGGGCCTCCTTCGATGGTTTGACTAATCTGCCAAATCTTTTTCGCCTTGTGTTGATAGGCGTTGGATCAACGGGACTGGAGGTGGACTGGCACCGCACCACAAGAGCTTTGCAGCAAGCAGATCAGCTCGCAAAGGGCTTCGCAGGAACCGTCAGGCAGGCCACAAGCTCGAGTGCCGAAGATCTCCGAAGAATCCTTCACGAGATTGAGGAACATGAGCAAGTAGATGCCATTGACGACATGATAGCTTCGTTGATTGCAATCAAGATTTCTACCGTGCAGACCCGCTCGGTGCTGAAGGTGACGGGTCAACTCAAAGACATGTCGGATTGGAGCAGAGCCTTGTTCTCTGTGACCGCTCTCGGGTTAATCTGGCAGTTCCGACAGGTGTACGTTTACAGGATTATGGAAGATGGCATGGTCATGGGATGGCTCTTGAGGGTGTTTGCTGGTATTGAAGCCCTGCTTTGGCCAATAATCTTCCTCAGTCATCCAGTCGAGTCAAAGGCATTCGCAGAGAGATGTGTGAAAGTCTGCGTGCTGCTTCTCCCAGGCTGGATTGGTGAAGCGTGGTTGGGGGTCTCCTTCGAAGTTGTCGCGCACATGTGCGTGATCCCCCTAATGATGATCCTAGCGGCTCTTGGCCCAGGACGGATCTCTCGCGCCCCGGTTCTTGGACCAGCCCTGATCCGCATGCTGTTTTGGCAGATTCCGTGCCGCCCAAAAACAGGGCTGAGGCACCCGAAGGGTGACCAGCCTATTGACAACGATAACGCTGAGCACCCGAAGGGTGACCAGCCTATTGACAACGATAACGATGGAGTGATTTCATTCTAAATGCCTGCGGCTGTTGAAGATTATGCTTTTTCATGCAGGTGGGAAAAAGGAAGCATCTGGAAGCTGATTGATTCGTCGGTGCCGAGCCTCCCGGTGTGGGCTCTGTATTTCATTGTTACAGCTTATCCTTACGATTGGGAAGGTGAGGGCGGAGGGGGTGGTGAGAGTGAGGGCGAGGAGGGCGGGGGACCCTTTAAACAGAAATACCGTTACATTTGCCTTATCTATACCTTCTCTACCACATTTGGACCACCTCATTTATGTTCTGTATGCTTGCATCACACTTTAACGGTCCGTGCTGTCCATTTTGGATCAAGACGGACTTTTCAGCAGAGACAGCTAGGTTTTCCCTTGTGCAGCCATGTCCTGGGTTCAGCAGGTCAGACGCAGCGAGCGCGCAGTTGTTCACCTGTTATATAACGCATCACAAGTTCTAGGGGTTGGTATATGAGCAAGTCTATCTGCAAGTGCGGATGGCTGGTCACATAGAAACAACAATATTCGATCATATTCTATCTGATTGGTTTTACACGGATGGAAATATTCTATCTGCAAGTGCGTGCGTTGGTAAAAGTGGCCGAAGATATTCCTTGTTTTTTTACGCGGATGGAAATATTCCATCTGCAACTGCGGAGGGTTGGTAAAAATCGGTCATTTTACCAAACTTAAAAAGTATTCTATCTGCACGTGCTTGAAATATCATGTTCTATTTGCAAGGTTCCCACTATAGGGGTTCGCGGACTTCACCTGGGTGACAAACGAATGCGTGCACACATGAGGGGACATATGACCGTATCTGCAAGCATTTCAATTTTTCTTGCGTCATCTTGAACCTATGAAGCTACACAACAAGCGAATGCTGTTGCGATTGTCAGCCTGCCTGTCTATCAGTTTCTGCCTGCATGCGAGACACACACACATAAGGTTGGTTGTGTGAACCTACTGAGTATCCATGTAGCAGCACACGCATGTGTGTCAGCGTGCCCCAATGCTTCGATGTCTTTGTCCATTTTTATTTGCCTTCTTCAGGGATGCCCGTGTTGGACCGGTTTTCGGTTCCCTACTTTTAAGATCATAAAAGTCTTCCGCCCATGTTTCCGATGACGGTTCCTATTCGTTCGTGTTATGCTCGTCGCCTGGTCGCTGTTAACTCGGCCGCTCGTTTCCGTTACGGTGTCTTCCGACCGGTTTTCGTTAAGCCCCAAAGCTGTTCCCGATGTTCGCCGCACCCGATGCAAGTGCCTTCCCGTCATCGGACTGCTTACATAGTTCTGACCTCACACGTTGTGCAGGGCGGGCTTTGTGTGTATGGGTCGATTTGAGTTTCGCGGCATATTTGATTTATTTGACCGTGACGTTTGTGTGGAATGGTGCGGTTCCAAACAGATTTGTTATGGACGAGCATCAGTGCGCTTGCCTCTGTTGCAAGGCGCTGTCCTGGATCTGTTGGCATGGCAGAGACGGCGTGCCGTGATTCTACCAACAAGTCGTTGGTTGGTGCCTGTGACGTGCCAGCCTCGCTGGGGATTCCCTGCAGCCCGGGTGCTGCATCACAATTCAGGGAGGCTGTCAACATGTAGCCCGAAAGGTGTTAGAGCCCGTTGCTGTCTGCAAACGTTGCTACTGCGACGGGGTAGCTGCCTGCCAACTCCTACTCCTAGGGCGGTGATCGGCAGTATGCGAAGCATGACAGTGACTGTGTAAGGTGATGCGGCTTTTCGAAAGTGAAGATTTGGATCTGCCCCATTCGTCAGTAGAGACACTGTCAGCACACTCGTGATGCACTGTCTGACTGCTCTCTCGCAGCATATTGTCATGGGCATTCGCACAGCACATCTACTGATTTACCATGCAGTCAACAAGTTGTCCTGGGGCATGTCAGGCGCCAAGGGCTATCTCAAAAGTGTGCCGCCTGAGGCGCCCTCCGGCACGTCAAGTGCCCTGTCTCATTGACCGCTCGGATTGAGCAGTAGCTTGCGCATTGCATCATACCGTCCTTAGACGTTTGATCCAGCATGCCAGCCCGCCAGTGAGTTTGTGACAAAGTCGTCAACTCCCTGTATGTGGCTCAGCAGCCGCCTTTTTTGCAGTGTTAGCTTCGACCACACTATATTCAGAGCCGTTTGCCGGACGCTTTCGCCATTAGTTGACATGAAACCGCACTGTGGCATTAGCTTAGCTTCATGGCGCTTGTCAGCGGACATGGGAATTTTTAGGTCGACATGGCTTTATTGTCATGATGCACTACCGCCGCCTTGCGCAAGGGTACCACAGGCTGGGGGCAATCGCAGTCCTGGCACAGTTGAAGGCGTACGCCAGGCCATGTTGGACGGCATATTCGTGGCCGTGAGTTACTTGCGCTTTCAGAGTCGCTCGTGCCATTTTATTCGCTGGTCCCGTGCTTGCAGGCATAGCACCCAGGTTCTGCGGGAAGCCGCGGCCAACTTTTCAGAATGCTGGCAGCTCGGTCGACGTGTTACAGGAATGGGATTGCCAGAGCAGCTTCGATTCCGGGATTGCACCTTGTCAGGCTCAAGAGGTGTCCCGAAAGGACACCTGAAAAAAGCGTAACTAGGTCCCTTCTTGTTGGCCAAGTGCACATGGGTGGCGAGCCCAGCAAAGATGTCGAGGCGAGGTTGGCTCGCCAAGAGGAGAAGCTCAAACAGGATTTCGAGCTTCTGGGTTGTGCTTTGGGATAGCTTTCAATTTCCTTTGTTTCCTTAGAAAAGTAATTTTCAAAGGGTTTAAAGTTTAAAGTGCAGCCCAGGCTTTCGAAGGAAGCTCTGAGGGAGCTGGACCAGCAAACTCGCGTCCCGCACCTTCTCCTTGAGATCAGATCTATGGGCTTTGTAGAGACTTAGGGGTACTTAGAAATACTTTCTAATTTTTGGTTATTATAATCCCTAAGAAACAGCTACACTTATAATTTTTGCTAGGGTTCTAAGTTCAGTATAGGAGATCCAGGCAAAGATACCGGAGGCATCTACCAGCGCCTAGACCAGTGGCTGAAAGAGCATTGGAAAATGCAGGAGAAGCAGGAAGACCTGATTGAAGTTTGCAAAGAGGAACCAGATTGTGGATGCTGTGGCTACAGCACCACCGTCAAGGTCGGCAAGATGGAGGAGCACCATCGCCTGTGTGACAAGAGCTACACCATGGGTCCACTGGGCCCGGACGGCATCCCAACAGACCCCCACAAGATCTACAAAGCTCATACCAGAGGGATTGAGGAGTGGGGCGCAGTTGAGTCATTTGAGGCTGAGAACAACATGGGCAAGTTGACGATGCAGCTCGCACATTTCATGACCCAGGAGTGTGGTTGGACACTTCAGGTTTGTGATGCCGCGAATCTTGGGCGAAGAAGGTGCATCCGAGAACAGCAGATGAAGTTCAAGGCACCCCACCCACTGAGCATGATCGCCCCACTGGTGATGATTGAGCTAGGTGTGGGGCGGTGGGACCCTGTCAGAGAAACGACGAGCAACATCTATGTGCATGGTGCAGACAGCGATGGCATCTTCGAGAAGCTGCGCAGCTTCTTCCAAACGGCATGGGCAGCCAAGGAGAAGGATGCTGATCCAGGTTACTGCGACATGAAGTTCGAAACATGTGCCTTGCAAGAGCGAGGGTTCCAGGGAGAGAACAACATGGGGCAGAAAGCCATGGAAGCTGTTGATTTCATGGTGAAGAAGTGTCAATGGTCTTTGGTCTCGCGAAGCAACGGCTGCTTCGGAAAGTCTGTGGACATGCGAGAGCAGCAGCTGGTTTTCCGCAAGGATGAGTTTATCCAGCGCGGCTCAGATCACATTATAGTCGAGTTTCGGACGGTTGGCTACGTCGAGATCACGGGTCTGCAGGACTGGGAGTTAGGATTAGAGGGACCCTCGGGGATATAGACCCTCTCAATAAGGCCCCTTTTAAGAGAGCCAGAAGTAGGGTTAGGAAGGGGTAGCCTTTCAGGGGTCTTCCTCACAAGGACGCGGAAGACCTCAAGCCTCGCTTGGCCGAGTACTTCGAGAAGCAAGAGTGCCATAGCTACGACACCCCATATCCGGAGAAGCTCCTTTGTCTTAGTAGGGTAGCATTTTGCGTGTTTGTGGACACTTAAGCCCAATAAGGAATGACAGTTTCAATTTTTCAAGACTATCTCGACCCTAAACCCTGAACCCCTAAACCCCTATAAACCCGAAACCCTAAACCCCTAAACCCGAAACCCTGAACACCTAAACCCCTAAACCCTAAAACTGGGTTCTGCGACCTGAAGTACAAGGTCCCTTCAGAGTTCTTCTTCCGCGACGGCTACACAACCAACCTCGGAAACTTTGTCACAGTTGGGTATTTTTTTTTTTTACATTTTTTTGGGTACTTAAACCCAAGAAAGAATTAAACATGTAAATTTTTTTATCCTATCCCAACCATGAGCTAGGAAAGCTGACGATGAGCTTAGCGGATTTCCTGGGATCAGAGGGTTGGGCTTTGGCTCTCTCCAACAGCAGCGGTTTCGGTTCCTTTGTCATAGTTAGGGTAACATTTCATATTTATTGGGGTACTTAAACCAATAAGGAATAAATAAAGACATTTTTAATCCTATCCCAACCATGAGCTAGGTGCCTCCATCAAGGAACACCAGGTGACCTTCACCCGTAGCCCTGAGAAGGCATCGGCACCTTTGTTGATGATTGAGCTGCGCACCATTCCCTTGCCCAACTTTCCTCCGAGCTGGCACAGCGCGATTCAGATCACGGGGTCTGATACCAATGGAGTCTACGGGCATTTGGACCGCTTCATCCGGAAGTATATGAGTGGGCGCGAGATAAGACATCCTGATGCTGCCTCCTACTGCGATAAGTACTACTCCTGCAATGCCTTTCGCTTGAAGCCCGCCAGCTTCCGCGAGAGTTGCATGGGAATGGTGAATGGAGACACTGGGTTCTTCTTAAGGGATCTAAAATTTCAGTTGCCGTAATCTTACTTTCGATCCCTATAGTTATAAGTAACTTAAGTTAAGCTCCTTAAGAAGAGCCCAGGAGAGCGACCTTGGCAAGTGGACCATGCGCCTCTGCGATTTGATGGTGGATCATGTAGGTGAATGGGACTTGGTCACGTGCAACAGCGACAACGCAGAGGAGCCTTTGCCATAGTTGGGTAGTAAGGAATATCAAAAGGATTTTTTTGTCATAGTTGGGTAGTGATCAGGAATAAAAGAGTAAGTTTTTACTATTATCCCAAGCATGAACCAGGGTTATGGAATCAACACCACTGCCCGGGAAATGCAGATGATCTTTCGACACCGCAAAGGCGGGCGACGGGTCTTCATGTCGGCTGCCCAGGTGGAGCCTTTGGGGAGGCCGCCACTTCAGCCTCCAGGCTACTGGAATGAAGGCTGCCAGATGGGGGAGGTTGGCCACAAGCTCATCCCAGGCACCGAGGAGGAGTTGCAATGGATGCAGGAACTCCTGGATAAGACCTTCAAGAGCAAGGTGGGAGTTTCCAAAAACAGGGGACCCTAATCTAGTACCCTAAATAGTAGGATCCTTAATAAAGGGATCCCCAAATAAGGTACCCCCCCAATTTTCGGAAACTCCCAGGTGACGCGTGATCGCAAGGATGGGCAGGCCTTGGCAGATCGGTTTGTGGCGGTCCAGTGCATCCGCAGCGAGCATCCTGCGATTTGGGATCGCTTCGCAAAACGTCGCCAGCTCTTGCCAGCCGGAGGTTCGGAAGTCAGTCTTCCCAAGACGATGCTCTGTCACAGTTGGGTAACATTTTTGCATTTTTATGGGTGCTTAAACCCAATAAGGAATATAAATGTACAGCTTTTAATCCTATCCCAACCATCCCTAAACCCTAAACCCCTAAACCTAAACCCTAAACCCCTAAACCCCTAAACCCTAAACCCTAAACCCCTAAACCCCTAAACCCTAAACCCTAAACCCTAAACCCCTAAACCCCTAAACCCTAAACCCTAAACCCTAAACCCCTAAACCCTAAACCCCTAAACCCTAAGGATGGCTGCCAGTTCCGGCCTGGCGAAGAGGTGTGTCGAGGTCTCGGCAGGCAATCCTTCAAACGAAGCTAGGATGCCCAGTAGTACCCTTATTCCCTTTTTGTAGTCCTAGGTTCCTTATAAAGTTACCCAATATCAAAAAGAGAGGCCTTTTTATTCTTAGGTTACTGGGTATCCTAGGAAGCTTACTTGCTCCATGGGACCAACCCAACCTCGGCTGTGGCCATCCTGAGCAACTCCTTCACAGTAGCTGGGTAGGGCTTTGGGACATTTTATATTTTCGCTTATTGGGCTTAAGAGGATCTTACTAGTATTTTTCAAAATAATTGAAAGCCCCACCTAGGTAGACTTTGCTGGGAAGAGTGCTGGCACCATGTTTGGTCCTGGCATCTACTTGGCCGAGAGCTCTACGAAAGCGGACGAGTATGCCCAGGATGATGCTACTGGGGACTATGCCGAACTCTACGCCGTCCTGGTCTGCAGGGCTCTTCTAGGAAAGCCCTACGTGACCGAAGAGCCCGGTGATTTTCGAGAGCAGGTGCTCAGTGGGGAGTTCGGCCATGTACTGGGCGATCGCGAGAAGGCCGTGGGCACGTTCCGAGAGTTTATCTTCTTCCACGAAGCCGCTGTCTACCCTGAGTACGCCGTCTTCTACCGGAGGGAGAAAGATGGCCGAGTCATGCCAAGGAACGAAAGTGAGATGGCGCCTCGCCCCATGGAAATGGAAGTCTGACCGCTTCTGCCTTGTTTCTCCCCTGCCACCGGTCACCGATATGTGGCAGATCCCGCCGTTCGATGTTTGTCCAATCCCCTTGCTTTTTTTCAGCGGTTCCAACGAGATCATTTCCCGCAGCCTTGCTGCAAGCCTTCCGAACATCGGAAGGCCAAGTGAACTTGTTTCTGCGCCTGGCGCTCTTGGACATTTCTTGGGCTGCGCTGATGTGCGGTGCGCCTGCATTTGAAACACTGTGCGTCATTGATAATTACACGACTTTCTCGTTCTTTGCAACAGCAAGCATGACACCTTGACAGATAGGCCCAGGCTCAGCTAGGCAGACACCGATTCGCGCAGTAATTGCCTCGCAGCTTGTGCAAGAAGAGCTTCGGGTAACTGCAGGCCTGGACGCTGGTGGCAGCGTTTTGATGCCGCCTCAGCCAGCAAGAGTTAAAAGCGACCGGGGTCAGAATGTCGGATAGCTCTGAGGTGATTTCCTGCGCATCACGGCAGGACTTCCAAAAGGTGCAGCCTGAGGGAGTGTGCACCCAGCCTTCTGATGGGCTCGGAATCGAGGTTGAAAGCTGCGTCATTTAGCACAAGCTGCCGGTGCATGACATTGCAACTAGCCATAGTCGCGAGTTGATGCGATACTGCTACTTCAGCTTCAGCAGTACCACCCCGTCATGCAATTGCTTCACCCGCTTAGGGCAAGTCTGCTCTGCGAAACGAGTTTGACGAATCGACGTGTGGACTGCTTTGTGGACAGGCTTCGCAACAAGCGGAGACAACTCAAGCTGGGGCCGTCACCGAGTCGCTTGGCTCGACGTGGAAGGAATCGGTGGTGCGGAGCTCGAGGTGTGAGCTGGGAAGCGGCCATGCGTGAGTTGGCATCTTGATACGAATGTCGCACTGCTTGCTGTATGCGTGTATGCTTGTAATGTACGTATTCATGTATGTATGTATGTATGGATGCAAGTACGGATGTACGAATGGCTGTAAGTATGTATAGATACGCATGCCCTGTCCCCCACCTCCTTGCATCTTAGCAACTGAAATGCGGTACCTGGCTCTGTTCTCTTGCCTGGCGACGAATTTAACTCTTAAGAAGGATCCTAAAAAGGTAGGTTCTCTAGGCTCCCGGTAAACCCTAACCCCTAAACCCCTAAACCCCTAACCCCTAAACCCTAAACCCCTAAACCCCAAGCTTCCTAAACCCTAAACCCCTAAACCCTAAGCCCCTCAACCCCTAAACCCTAAACCCTAAACCCTAAATCCTAAACTTCCTAAACCCTGAACCTTCGAGCTTCCTGCCAGGTTCCGACAGCTCCTCGAAGACCCTCCTAGCTCGGAGGAGGCGCCCAGACCTGTCTGAAGCTAGGGTTTAGGGTTTCAGGGTTTAGGGTGTAGGGTTTAGGGTTTAGGGTTTAGAGACTTAGGGTTTAGGGATTTAGGGTTTAGGATTTAGGGTTTCGGGGTTCAGGGTTTGGGGAGTCTGAGTCTGTTACTGTACGTCTCCTCGATTCGTGGTTCCTGTCGTGGGTCTGACCAAGTTGGAAGGCCAGCTGAAGCGTCCACCCGGCATGAAGGTACTGATAATCTGTGGCAGCCGTTCCGCAAGAGGCTCATGGCGGCAAAAGCAGCACCTGAACTAGCGACAGGTCTCGGGAGTGGCAGTCATCCGAGCTGAAGAAGCTGCCCTATGCGGCCGACAGCTTAGAGTCTTAGAGCCGGACTTGGATGTTTACAGGGTTGTCTGAGGGTTTAGGGTTATGGGGGGGTTCAGGGTTGGGCCCGGTTTAGGGCTCAGGGGTTCAAGGGTTTAGCGTTATTTCCACTCCATGACTGAATCAAAACTCGCTCGAACTGTCTCAAGTGTTGGCCAGCACCAACTGTATTAGGACCATCGGAAAGTGGAATGTGGGAGACTAAACAAGTACCCATACTAATGTGCAGGCTTCTTGTTACAAGTTCTCGGATAATGTGCCCCAGCCCAAGACCCTACTCTAATTATTTCAAATATTCTCAACCTCGAAGCTTATTTTCGACTTCGAATCTCTAAATCCACGCGTTCACTTTGGACCTGCATCTTCGGACAGGTTTCGGGGTTTAGGGTTCAATCTTTTCGGTGAGCACGACAGGGGTCTTGGGACGCCCAGAAGCTCCCGGGGATAGCTGATTTCAGATGGGTGGTTGTCAAAATTAGGGTCTCTTTTTGGGTACCCTAAATAATAGGTGCCGTATTATCTTCAGGACCCAAGAAGGGACCCTAATTTTGACAACCACCCAGATGGATGAAGGGAGTTGCGAGGTCTTTGACGCACGTATACCCAAGGCGATCTCGGTCCTGTTCTTGTAGTTCTGAAGTTGGGTCGTGGAGTCTCTGCCAATAGCAGGATGCACGTTGCAGCTGCTTGCTTTTGCTGACAGTGTCGCCCGTATGGAGGCTTGCGTCAGAACATGCCGGAGCACAACTTTCCACGACAAGTTAAAAAACACAAACACAGGGCACAAGGACAGTGCGGACTATCACTCAGTCCTGTAGGCAATGCTGCACTCTGGGTCAGCGATGCTTCTGAATCTTGAACACACACACACACACACACACACACACACACACACACACACACACACACACACACACACACACACACACACACACACACACACACACACACACACACACACACACACACACACACAAACCCACACACACACACACACACACACACACACACACACACACACACACACACACACACACACACACACACACACACACACACACACACACACACACACACACACACACACACACACACACACACACACACACACACACACACACCCACCCACCCACCCACCCACCCCCCCGCCCGCCCACCCACCCACCCACCCACCCACCCACCCACCCACGCACGCACGCACGCACGCATGCACGCACGCACGCACGCACGCACGCACCCACGCACCCACGCACGCACGCACGCACGCACGCACGCACGCACGCACGCACGCACGCACGCACGCACGCACGCACGCACGCACGCACGCACGCACGCACGCACGCACGCACGCACGCACGCACGCACGCACGCACGCACGCACGCACGCACGCACGCACGCACGCACGCACGCACGAACGCACGCACGCACGCACGCACGCACGCACGCACGCACGCACGCACGCACGCACGCACGCACGCACGCACGCACCCACGCACGCACGCACGCACGCACGCACGCCGCACGCACGCACGCACGCACACGCACGCACGCACGCACGCACGCACGCACCACGCACGCACGCACACGCACGCACGCACGCACGCACGCACGCACGCACGCACGCACGAACGCACGCACGCACGCACGCACGCACGCACGCACGCACGCACGCCCGCACGCACGCACGCACGCACGCACGCACGCACGCACGCACGCACGCACGCACGCACGCACGCACGCACGCACGCACGCACGCACGCCCGCACGCACGCACGCACGCACGCACGCACGCACGCACGCACGCACGCACGCACGCACGCACGCACGCACGCACGCACGCACGCACGCACGCACGCACGTCCACACGCACAACTACCACACGTACACCACGTGGCTACATCTACTGAAAACACACTTTACAGCCCCCTCAACTTAACTAACCAATACCTATAAAAGGCCATTATTCTCCATACTTTGGGGGTCCAGGTAATTACTACCTAGCTACTTGGACCCCTGGTGTCTGCTGCGGGAATCTTTGGCAGGTTCGTGGTGGACACCATGATTTGCAGCCTCCGGCCGCATGTGCCACGAGGTATTCTGTTCAATCTGAGCTTAGGGGCTGTGGGATTTGGGACTTGGAGCTTAGGATTCAGAGGTTGCCAGGCTGAATTAACAGATTTACTAATTCCTTCAATCAGAAGGGGAGAAAATACAGAGGTCAAGCTGTGTTTGAAGTTTGTCGGAAGGCCCAGATGGAAACAGGTACCCCTACAAAACCACAGAAACAACACCAATACCCTTCAGGCTAGGCTACATAGGTTTTGATAGGCCCTTGTGGCCCCATCGCCTCTATTTTGCCCCAAACGGCCCAACAGACACCGGACCATTGCCGCTGCGCTGTAGCGGCTCAGCCACCCCAGCAGTGGCGGCCAAAGCAATTGAGCACGTGCGTGTTGTCAATATGGTAGTGGATGTACTGGTGAGAGCCTGGGCTTTGAGGTAGCCAGGGGGCAAAAAGTATAGTAGTATAGACTTCTATTTGGTAACGCAGTATAAACTTCTATTCCAGAATGGTGACCTTTAAGTAACAGGTCCCGAAAAAGTATTAACGTATGGTACTCCAAAACCCGGGAGCAAGGTCCATAAGCCTGCTCACAGTTCTCCCTTGCCTGCATTGCATCAGAGAAGGACGAGGGCCTCGACGTGGAGAAGTGCTCGCAGCAAACTCGACCCGCTGAGGTCTTGGCCTTTTCGCCCCGGAGGCTCAGACTTTTGCCACTCATCTGTTCCGCTTTGCCAGCGTCGTGTGCGTGGTGGGTCACATTGCGGAACAGCATGCTGCAATTGGCTCGACTCATGTCAATGGCCAGGACAGCTCTCGTGAAGTTCACCAGTCCAGCAGTCCGATTTGCTTCTGTGAAGTTCACCAGGAGCTTGTCCTGGTCCGAGCAGTACTTTGCCTCGTACTTGTCCAAAAGTGGACAGCGGCTCCTGTTGCCAGCAAGCTCCACGCCCTTCAGATTGAGACTCATTCCCCGACATTCCGCTTCATTCTTCTCCTGCACGAACTTTACGGTAAGGGTGCCCGTGGCCTCACTGGCCATCCTCAAGTGCACCCCCGCCAAGCCGCCTGAAAAGCAGTGGTCTCCCTGAGAAGGCATGCCATCGCCGCTGCACAGCTCTGGCTCTGCGAGGGAGTCACCTAGTTCGTTGTTGGGACAGGATCAAAAATGTACATTTGTTATTCCTTATTGGGTTTATGTACCCATAAACATGTAAAATGTTACCCAACTACGACAAAGTCACAGGCACTCAAGCCAAGCAGGATCCACAACAGCGCCATCACCACAGAGTCGCCGACAAAGACAAGAAATCTGCAGCAGGGGCCAACCGCCTAAATGGCCGCGAGTGCGAGCAAAAGGAACAGCCACAATGAGATGCACAGAAGTCATAGAAGGGAAGATTTTCAGGGATGCTCTGGATGATAGGCTTCAGGCGCAAGCACGGCAATGCAGCAATATTTGTGGAGTTGCTTACTGACCGGCCGCTGGACGGTACATACACATGTGCAGGCCCAGTACAGCTACACTCACATTCAACCTGCACGTACGAACAGGAATTCAAACAAAAAGCGACAAAAGTTGTATCCTCAACATATGTTCAACTATGCATGCTTCCAGACCAACATGCAAGTCAGGCCAGGACACTGCCATTGACAAGGCATGTCTTCTCGGACGCACCGCCGTCGCATCACCGTGCCCATCAACAAGATCATCATCAGCAGCAGCAGCATTATCAATGTCATCATCACTATCATTATCACCAGTCCTTCCATCCTTATCTTCCTCTTCCTCACCGTCGTCTTCATAATCATCAGCGACTTCCTCACCCAGCCTTTTCTTCCTCATCATCAGCATCAACATCGCTCCTCCTCAGCATAGCCATAATCAGGACCGTCTGTGAAGATACCGTTGACAACATAATCGTCAGCATTCTGCCGACACCATCACAACCACAAGCATCCCCGTATTCTTCTTCACCATCGTCCCTTGTCATCCTCGTCATGAATACGGTTACGGCATGTTACGGCCACAAGCTGAATCCAAAGTCAAGACTTCCGATGCTACGCACACATCCCATATGGGAAATAAGGGGTACCGTATTTTGGGGTCCGTATAATAAGGGGCCTACTGAGTACTAAATACGGCGGGGCTATTTTCGGAAACCTTCAATATGCCCCGACGTTTCTGAGGAAATGGCAGCTTCTCCCCTTGGAAATACCCCCTGGGCGCCAGTGGTTCAAGCTTGGAAGATGGGCATAGAGGTTATGTAGGATTTAAGGTTTAGGGCTCAGGGCTGTTACTTGGCCAGGGTTCCGGTCCGGTGACAGGGATGCAAGCTTTGCATCTACAGCGGGTCCGATAAAAGAAGAAGAAGTACAAACAACCCTCTAGTGGATAGTCGCACAATCCGAGCAGGCTGATGCAAGTCTTATGAGATACATTAGAAGGGGCCCCCACCCTGTAATAGTGACCATAAGGATTATACAGGATTATATTAGGGCCCTATTATATTCCTATTATACCACTATTACAGGGTGGGGGCAGCTTCTAAGAGATACATGTCTTGTGCAGGGTCTGGAAGACAACTCTCCCTGTCACCCGTCACTGAAGCCCTAAAACCTAAATCCCGAAACCGCAACCCTAAACCTTAAAACCCTAAACCCGAAACCCCCAATCCTAGATATGCTAAACCCTAAAACCTGAAACTGTAAACCCTAAACCCTTAAATCCTAAACCCTAAACCCCTAAACCCTAAACCTCAAAACGTCACCCTAAACCCTAAACCCTAGAGCCATCCTAAAGCCATACGGATGGTTTCATGGAGACGGAAGGCGCTAAATAATCAGAAGAAGTTCTAGAAGTGGAGGTAGTGGTTCTAGAAGTAGAGATAGTAGTAGCACAGCAATTAGTAGTAGTAGTAGTAGTAGTAGTAGTAGTAGTAGTAGTAGTAGTAGTAGTAGTAGCAGTAGCAGTAGCAGTACCAGCAGCAGTAGCAATAGCAGGCGGCAGCAGCAGTGGCATTGCTCCGCGTCGGGCTGCAAGAAGAGGAATTTAACCTCAATCCGGCTTCAACTGAAGAGCAAACCGAACCCCGAAAAAACCCTCTTGTATCAAACAGCCCCAAACTAATGCCCAACAGCAAGACAGACCTTTAAACAAGAAACATGCTTGTATTCATGAACGAATGTGATATGTATGTGTATATATATATACACACGATAGTAACCATGTATGAATGTTGCTCATGGTTTTCACATGTGAGGCTACTGTAGGTATGGAAATTCATACCACTCTGACCCCTCGACCGAAACTGCGCACAACCGTGAAACCCCCAGCCGTGACGGGAGCCCGGACCCCGTTTCCGGGCGTGGCTGCTTCAACTGGGCCCACACCAGACTGTCTGGTGCTTAGTAGGGAAGGGGGAGTGGATCCCTATGGTAGCCCCTATGTAATTCCCAATAATCGTCCCCATAACCATTTCCCCCCTTCCCTACTACGAACCAGAAACAAGAACTTGAGTTGAGGTTTACCTAAGGGTCCATGTGCCCAAATAGTATACACCTTGCCCCTAAAGTACCCATTATATATGGGTTGCTGTCAAAATTATGGTCCTTTTTTGGGCCCCCCTAAATAACAGGTGCCGTATTATAATAAGGACCCAAAAAAGGGACCCTAATTTTGACAACCACCCATATATAGGGGTCCACGGAGCCCTTAAAGTTTCGGAGCTCCAGGTTGGGTGGGCTTCGGATATAGGCTTCGGATCTAGGGCTTAGTGTGGTTGTTGTCGAGCTGCTGTATGTGGGTGGCTGTCAAAATTAGGGTCCCTTTTTGGGGTCCTTAATATAATACGGCACTTGATATTTAGGGTAGCTAAAAAAAAAATCTGGATTTTGACAATCGCCCATGTCTTGGTTCAAGACTTCTGAATTCCTTCTTGACTGCCCCAACTTCTGGAACTTAGTAAGTAAGGTCAACAACACCGTTATAATTCGGATGACCCCCTGGGGTACTTCTAACCCCAATCATGAGCCTAGCTACCAAGTCACTCGAGACCTTAAGGAGGCTCAACGGTTGAATACGGTTTGGAGGGTAATGGTTTAGGGTTTAACTTACTTGTCCAGTATCGTGTCCCAGGGAAACTAAGGTTAATCGTTGGGATTATGTAGGGATTCTAGCAATTACAGTACCCCTAAGAAGATTAGAGGCGAAAAGGCTACATATTCGACTACTAGGTTGACGAGCCCTACTCAGCATCCGCCAAGATTGGAAAGGATGATCAATGTCCCCAACAACAGCTTGCAAAATCCTATAAACATCTGAACGAAGTTTGCCAAGACCCGTCTGCGGTCACATCCGACTCGGCGAAACAAAAAGACATAAAAAGACTCTCCACCAACCTGTTTAGCCTCAACCCGAAACTCCTATATGCTAAAACCCCCAAACAGTACACGACTCCAGAGCTTTACAGTATGTAAGTTGACCTTCCCCTCCTGATAGAATCCAATGCTTCTAGAACCCCTTTGGATGCCTTCCTGGACCCTAAGCCCTACACCATAGCTTGAAGATAAAAAGATGATCTGAAGTCTCACACGAACGGACTTTTCGCTCTACGGATAAGAACAGATACTACGAGAGTCTGGCCTGCCACGCTGCGGACATGCACTGAGGTTTGACCTAACAGGTGCACACCGAGTCGGTTGGCTTCGAGGCAGTCGAGCTCCGCTCTGACTGGGACGTCTGCACAGGCTGCGGGATCATTGTCGGATCTCTTGCAGCTCATAAGGTTGATCCATTTGAAGTGTTCCACCCATGACTGTTTGAAGTAGAGACCGTGAGCAGCTTCCTTTCGTGAGGCCGTCGGCAACCATCGATCGCGTATCGACCCAATAAAGGTAGCGAAGTCGCTGCTTCACAAGAAGAGCCCTCAGCCAGCAAACATGTAGCAAGAGGCTTGGTTCAGCTGGAACCTTGATGTTCGGAGCAATGACTGCTGTGCTGACAGAGCGCGCATCAATTGCTAACCCCAACATCACCGAGCATTCAAGCTCACCCTCGCTCAACTGCTTAGCTGAAGTTGGACTCAGCACACCATGCTTGAGTTCATGTAAAGCCACAGTATGCAACAACCCGATGTCAGCAGCATCGGTCGATGCAAAAAGCTCAGAAGAAAACGTCGATCTCGTCACGTGCCTCTGGGCCTTACTTGCAAAGTCCACCAAATGACAATGCGTTGACTTTAGCCCTTCATTGACCCCATGAGCGCTAACCCGGACACTAACTAATCCCCTAACCGATAAACCATCTTCAGCCTTAGCCTTGTAGGAAGAATCGGATATCTGGAGGAGCATGTCTGGATAAGGCATCACAGGATACTGGATGCTTCGAGGGTTCGCTTGAACCCAAAGAAGCAAAGTGTTCAAACGCTTCACGTGCACTATGCGGGCTTGGTGCGATTCGCGCTGGAGCGCTGTAATGAACACTGCAATGTCAGGGCGCGTCAGCAAACCATATGCCAACGTCATGAGCAAGCTTAAGAAGTGTCTACGGGCCTCTTCGGGCAACAGTTTCTCGGCAGGACCGCTGAGAGCACTCGGTTGCGTGATGGGCTTGCACGCAGCCAGAAACTTGTTCTGGTCCAAACTGATGCTTCCGTCAGCTGCTTGCCGATGCTGGATGCCACAAAACGCGAACACGTGCCATTCGATGTCCATGCGGCCAAATGTAGCAGTGAGGTGCTTCACGAACTCTTCGATTAACCTGCGAGGCCCAATCATCTTGAGGTCGTCCACGTGCTTGATGATGGCCATGACAAGCTCATCAGACTGATGAAGCAGCTCTAGTTCTGAATCCACGCTTGAACTCTTGAACCCGAACTTTTCAGTGACCTGACGCAGTTTCATGCTGAATGCTCTAGGAGCATCACGACAGCCAGTCCCCGGCTTGAGGCAATGCAAAGCTTCTGTCCTTGGGTTAAATGTCGCAAACTCCGGCAGCATTTTCAAACATGCGAGGCCTTCTCCGGACAGTTCGAAGCTCACGTCGCGACGAGGGCGGTCGGTGGCTTCAGCCAGTTCATCGTAGGATACTCCTTGAAGAAATGCCTTTGGGACATCGGAGGATGCGATGACCCATCCGCGAAGGACGCATTCGCTGACAAGTAGCCGTTGACTGAACCTTGATGCTGTCGTGGCGAAGTTTGACTGATCGTCAGCGCCGCTTTCTTTAAAGCCTCTCAAACAAAGCCTAGCCCTAATGGTACGAACACCCTTAACGTACTTCCACTTGTATACCCATTTGGCATCGATGATACAAGAGCACTGGGAGCGTGGCTTACGTGCGAAACACTTGAAGCTCTGCCAAGTCTTGAGCTCATTCAGCACGGCTTGAGTGACTTCAGCGGCATGCAAGCGAACTTCATCCTGGGTCAGCAAGTCATCTGACCTGTCGATGACTGCTTTCCTGGTGTGCGTCTCATACATGCGCACTTCGACATGTTCACCTTCCTCAGGTAGGCGACTCAAGCCTTCAACAAGCTTACACATGTCACCGTACACTTCCAAGGCAACATACGCTCCGACCTCATCTGCATCTAAGACTTCTGCTTCCGAGGCGGTGTCTGCACAGGCGAGGTATGTGGACATTTGAGCTTCTGTTGCCCAGGAGCTTTCAGAATCTCCGTTGACGGCATGCCAGTTAGGGATTTCCGCCTCACTCATGGCGATCAAGTTTCGCCTTGAGCACATACTCGGAAGGTCAATGTTCCCAGGTGGATGTGGAGCAGGCTCAGAGCTGGAGGCAAGGTAGGCCTCGGTAAGCGACGCCGCGTCCTCTGGAGGAATGGAGTCTCCAAAGACTGCACATAGATCACTCCATGCGACAAAGCTTTCGGACTCGGCGCCCTCAGACTCCTCAGGCACTGTGGAAAGGCGTTGCACAGAGCCGGCTTCACTAGAGGTGGCTACAACGGAATCCGCGGTGGGACTTGTCCATCGCACGGAAGTAGCCCAGCCTTCATCATCAGGGACACAGAGAAACTGTATCAAACGAGCATCGGACCAGGCTTGACTCAGGAGCTCAACAGTTGAGACTCTGGAGGCCTCACTGTGTAAGAAACTGATGTTCCGACTCCCAGGAGCAGACCACCACAGCAACAATGTATTGCTGTATTCTTCGCGTGCAGTGAGGGTGCGCACAGCGTGGGCTAAACGAACGGCCACTACACCAGAGAGCTGAAAGACGGTTTCAGCGAGGAACATACACGCACGATATACCTCACGATGGGCTTCAGTCTGAGGAGTCTCGGTCCATTGACCCGCTGATGTTCGAATGTGGCCCAAAGTCAACACGGTACCGTGCTTGAGGCTGTCGGTGTACGTCTGAACATACTGCTGTGCATGGTTGGCTTGGGAGCCGGCAGGCGCAATCAGGTCGTCGGCTCCAAAGAAGGCAGAAAGCTCATCAGACAGAAACGTTAAGCTATGTCGCACGTCCTGCAAACGGCATGTTAGCACCTGGTCTGTGCTCGTACGAATGCCTATGCGGCCGTGCTCAAGCCTTGATAGATCGACAACTGTGCTTGGGCCACGCCAGCCTGATGAGTCCTTGTTCAGAGGCTCACGCCAGTAGTCCACGGCATCTCCGACTTTGTAGTCTTCCTCAATGCTTGATGGTCGAGTCGGCGTCTTCAGCGCTCGCTTCAGTCTCTCCCGAGCAGTGCCCTCAGCAATGGTCTGCACTGCAATTTCTCGGAGCCGGTGTGTATGACTTGAGCACCGGTCAGGCACTCCATCAGAAATGAGGCTGTCATCACTTGGAAGGATTGCTGGAATGCGGCCCAAGACAGCCGTGTAGGGAGACTGACCATTGACATTGGTGAGCGCGTTCAATGCGAAAGTCATTTCACACATCATCCTCTCAAAGGGGACGCTGAGGCCTTCCTCCTGCAGTTGAGACGACAACTTGTGCAAAGAATCACGCAATATGGCGATGCGCCTGTCTGCAATGCGAGTATGCTGGTTGGGTGCTGATGTGCGCTTGGTGATGCCCCTCAACTGAAAGTAGGTGGTGCTTTCTTCATCATCCAATCCGCCCTCGCCATCAAAGATCAAGACTTGCATAGGACCGAACACTGAGATCCATGCTCGATCTAGGTTGGTCAACAAAGTGTTGGTGGAGCGGTCGGACACAAGCGCGGTGGCACACCACCTTACACCCCTATCAACCAAAACCAAGACTATGTGCTGTTTGCCTTGGTGGCGGTAAAACATGAGATCACCTTCAACCTCAATGTTAAAACCCACTATCATTCGGCAACTCGTCTTGGCGTCCGCACTCGGCCTTGCCCATCGCCGACAGATACGACAGGTGTCCACTATCTCCGGGACTAGATCCAAGACGTCCTTTCCCAGACCAGCGGCTCGCAACAAACTGGTAAGCTTCTCAGTGCCACAGTGGTACCATCGAAGATGCAGCTTGCGAAGAATTCTTCGCCGGCCAGCTTCATCAGCGTGCCTTAAGCCCCTGAGCGAAGCCTGAACATCAAAGCTAGACCAATCTGACGGTGCTTCAGTCTGCACTTCAGTGTCATCCCAAGTACGCCGCACCCTCGGTGCGACATCCGGCCCACGGCCAGGGCGCGTTTCCGCTGCACCTGGTGGGGCCGGCCCACGGCCAGGGCGCGTTTCCGCTGCACCTGGTGGGGTCTGTGGACTTGAAGCAGGATTTTCTGAAGATGACGCGGCGCCTAAAGGTCGAGATGGCGCTGATGGTTCTGAAGGCACTGACCTTGCTCCTTCTGCGTCCTCTGCATTATGTTCGGCTTCACGTCCAAGGCTGCTGGCTCGCAGACCAGCAGTGGGCTCAGAACTAGCTGGGATTCGCGCATACGGGCGTTTCCGCACCGCTTTGGCACGCTGCGATGTAAGCACATGTCTACAGTCTGGTCCGAATGTATGGCCTTCGTCAGACCTGTTCCTCCTTGCCTTGCAAGCGGGGCAATCGAAGATGAGGGCTTTTACGTCCGGATGCTTGCATTCACCTCGGATTCTAGTGTGCATGGGGTCATTCTGCTGCAACCTCCACAAACAGCCTTTGCACTTTCTCCATGCCTCACCCACAGCTACCTCCCCCTCATCTGTGGGTCCCGTGGCCACTGAAGGGAAAGCGTTGAGTGCTGCATGCGGCTCGTCAGTGGTAGACGTGAGGTGGCACTGATCTCGGTCACACAGCTCGCGCATCAGCTGTTGGACGGCATACGCCATGCGACTGCGCATTGCCGGCGGCCAGCGCAAGGGTTGCACTGCGGCATTGCCGCGCATTGGTGCATGCACATGTAGACCATCGCACCCAAGATTCTCAAAGGGCTTGAGCAAGGTAGCACTGTTGGCGACAAGCTCAGTAGGTCGTTTGAATGGTAGGCCGTTTAGTAGCTGACCTGTCATGCACTGATGGAACACAATGCGGCGGCTGGTGGAGTCCTCACGCACTGCTGGCCATGGGTGTGTGTTGTACAAATCAGAAGGATAGGGCTGCTCGATCAAGAAGAAACGCTGCTGCTTTGACTGCTCGGCGGCTATGGCTCCAGTGAGATTTGCAAGTGAGGGTGCAGCAGCATGCTGATGTACAGGAGCCATGAGCACAAGCAATGGCTTTGCTGTCGCAATGTACGCGAGCAACATGTGCTGAGCAGCAGGATCCATGGCATTTGCGTCCGTCATCAACTCAAAGCTACGACCTGACTTCAGCTGCCGTCGCACGCAAATCTGAGTCTTGGAGGTCCCACCCCCTAACAGCTCAACAATTTCAACACCGTTGCCTGCGAATGCAGGCTCACTTAAGATTCGCTGCATCTCTTCAATGTCGACTGCAATCATCGTCTGATCTGAACACTCAGCTGGGTCAACGTAAGGGCAGCCGCACTGCGACCAAGTTTCGAAGGCATTCACTTGCGGTTGCACAAGGCATGCGGCTCGAGAGAGCGACTCTTCCTCAGAGTCGGAGGTGAAGGCTATAGGATCCTCCACAGCAAGAGCACTGAGGCTGGTGAGATCCTCCCCGCAATCATCAAAATGCTGTTCAACAGGTTTGCGCCTGCGCTTCGTCAGGGCCTCAACACCTTTGGCTTTCTCAGCCTGCTTACGTAGCTTCTGAGCGATTTTGGTATCCGTAGGAAAGGACTCGCAAGAGCCAGGCAGCTCAGCAGTAGCCGGGCTCGGAGTGCTTTCAAAGCGTGTGACTGCACTAGTCGGACTGGTAACAGGATATGCCTGATCAGCTCGGTGGGGTCCAGTGCACTCGCCACAAAATTGGCAGCCTTGCTTGTTGTGAAGAAGGAGACCGCACTCTGTACACGTGTGATAGTTCGTGGTGGCAAAAGAGACGTGTTTTGAGGATCTGACTGATCCAGCAGCTAACGACGGAAAACAAGGAACCGAGTCGGTTGGCTTCGAGGGCCCTGAGCGGGCATCCAATGCTCGGCTCAGGACGGTAATGATCTGCTCCACCACAGTCTGCTCGGCCGCGGCGCGGATACGGGAACTGCCAGCTGACTTGTCATCCAAGTCAAACACATGTTCTGTGGAAGGCGGGCAGTTGCAATCATGACTGGGCAGCTTCAAGCTGCAGTACACCTTGTGTTTGGCTGCGCTTGTTGCTGCATGAATACGTGCGCCAAACCGGCACCAACTGTGGTGGCTCATGAAGTAACGGCCTCGGTCCAAAAGGGCTTGGACTGCATTGTGCCGCCACGCTGTACGGCGGGAAGCGGCAAGCACAACAGGGACCGACTGACGTTCGGCCCAACTGAACACAACACCTAATCGACTGCAAACCTGATTTGTCCTTTCGGCACCTGCGAACTGACGAGGGTCTGTGACATCCACCCACACAACATCAAACTCAGAGCCTTTAAGCCTACGCACTGCATCATCGAACCCATCGCGCAGGAGCTCAAGTGGCCTCAGCCGGAACGGCTCCCAGCCCTGATTCATGAAGGCGGAGACTGTGGAATGAAAGATGGTGATCAACAGCACTCGCTTAACGAACTGAAGGCTAGGGAGACCTGGTGACTTCTGAGGACCACGAGGTGATGATGGCGTGTTGTTGCTGGCCTTAGCTCTGGCAGGTGCGGGACTGCGGACTGATGGCTCAGGCTGTTGGTCGGCATGAGATCCTGTGGATACGGCAGGTGCGGGACTGCGGATTGATGACTCAGCCTGTGGGCGAGCGGCAACTGGCTCAGGTATGAAGTGTGCTTGCGTGCAGCTTGGCATCGCAAACCCAAGATCACGGAGACACGCGAGGGAATTTGCTGGCAGCTTGTGATAGCCACCAGTGGTGTGCGCAGCCAAAGCTACCCTGAAGCCACGCGTCCAGTGTGTGGTCGCGTGCTTGGCCTTCGGGCAGAATGTAACTGGACAGCCTGCGGTCAGCTTGTGAACTTGGCCGGCGATAGCCTGGGAACCATCCTGACGCACCTCAACTGCTCCAGTGACTGTGTCACCGGCTTTCAGCTCGACCCACAAGTCACCTCCATGCGCAGGCATCTGTACGGGCAGAACCGTGTTTACACCCTTGTTAAACCGGTCCATATGCACGGGGGCAGAGCAGTTTATGTTCAACATCACAGAGGTGAATGACGCCTGCGGGGCTGTGCTAGTCAGCATGCGGCAAATGAGCTGAGACAGTTGAGGGCGTTCTTCAGTCACCTTAGTGAGGCCTTGATCACCGCCATGCGTATAAGCACCAATACACACGCTGAGACCTTGCTGTCCAAACCTTCCCTGGGTTGTTGGGTTAGCGTCATGCCAACCACGACACAGCTTTACCAGCAAAGCTGACGCAGAGGCATAGTCATAGTTTGCAAGCACTTGCCTGCATTCGGCCTCCTCAGCCTCAAGGTTACTCGCACTGAGCGGCGTGTTCAAGAAAGCAGCCTCGCCCTCATCTGCAAACAAGTGGTGCTCACCGCGGGTTGCAGGCACTCGGGAGGTGCAAGGCAACAGAAGGTGGCCACTCACGGCTGATTCAAGTTGAAAGGTTTCTGAACCTGGCGGCAGGACTAGGGTCACCTCTCCTGGTGCCACAAAATGCAGTTGTTTCTTGGCCATATCCAAGATAGCACGGTTTTCTTGCAAAGACCTGAGTCCCAACAATGCTGGACAACCACTCTGGGAAACAACAGGACTCGTGAAAGATCCTGCGGTGACGGACCCGTCCTGACGCGTCAAGTCGATCGGAAGAGTGCAATCCTCACGGCAAAGCTGAGCACCTTTTCCGACTCCTCCAACCTGGAGCGGTGAGGCACGAGATTTCATGGTAGGATTGCGTTGCATGCTCATAGCTGCTTCTGTCAACCACTGCTCACCAACAAGGTTGCCGTAACTGCCGGGATCCACCAAGAGTCCTACTCTTCCATCAGACAATCGAACATTGCTATGGTAGGAAGTCTGCTCTGCGGCATCGGCCGGCGCAGAGGTGTGAGATGGCACCGGCCACCAGGGGAAGCTTTCCATAGGCGATGAGAACTCCTCTGCATCACCTTCCCGGACAGGTGTATGGATCTCATCCGCTTCAGGGTCACCCGAACGCTCTGCAGGCGCTGGGGATGCTTCATTACGATGCGGCGGCTCGGCCTGTGTCTCAGGTTGACCGTCAGGCTGAGCTTCGGCAATGTGAGGAAATACCCATGAGTGCCTAGCGGAAACCTCTGCACGGCAGTTGGGGCAGGAGATAACAACCTCAGTCTCGGACAAAACGTCAGAGCGCATTGCAGCTTCTCCTACACACATGCTGTGGAAGACATGGCCACACGTCATGCGGCACACAATGTCTCCCGGCCGGAACTCCTCGAGGCAAATCGAGCAGGCATTCACATGACCATGAAACTCACGAACAGGCTGGGCACGGGCTGCTTCGCTGACAATTGGGGCTGCTGTCTGACGGCTCGTCTGTCTCTCGGCCCTGAATGCAAGGACTTGACCAAACATCGTAACCGCTGCACTGGCTGATGATGTTCCAGGGCCAGGCGCGTCAACGGGTGGACTAGCCGAGGACAGACCGGCACGCTGTGCAAAGATAGAGGGCACCTGCGTAATGTGGCTGGCCCGAGATAAGCGGGAATCGGCTCTAGGCTGGTGCTGTCGTTGCACACTCGCCATAGCCTGCTGGACTGGGGCAAACCACACCGGGGCAGTCACATCTGCTGTTGAAGCGCGCATTGCGGCCGGCAGCTCAGGCGGGGGCTCAGTTGGACTAAACCCTAGAGACTCACCGAAGGACTGCCTAGACCCTACGCTACCTATGCCAGGAATGTCCCAGCTGGTGGCAGCAGCATTCGGACGCAGCACCGTGGACGAAGCATGCTCGGTCTCATCATGCAGCCACTGCATCCAGGGGTCTGCGTTCAAGGTCCACGGGTCAGGGGTCAATGCATGCTCTTCTGCTGGGGCAGAGTGCCCACGCGCAGAACCCTGGGATCCAGTCCTAGGGGCTCGGTGACCGTCTTCACCGTGGCCTTCAATCCTACTGGAAGTGACCGACCTAGGAGTAACCGGAACCCAGGAAGAACCCTCGCTCTCAAACGCGGCGAAATGCATTCCTGCAGGCTCTACCGTGAATGCCGGAGGGGCTCTCTGAGGCTGTGAAGAGCTGCTGGAAGGCTGTGGGTTATCACTACGTTGGGGACAGCGGGCTCTCAAGTGATAAACAGAACTGCAGATCGAACAGCGAAGCGGCTCACCATCACGACCCTTCGGGTTCTGCTTCCTTCCGAAGCCTTTCCCACTGCTTGATCCGCCCTTACCCTTTCCCCGAAAGTATGCGGACTGCTGAAGCAAGGAATCAATGTTGAGGTAACTTCGCTGCTTCCCTTTGCCTTTGCCCTTGCGCTTAAGGACACGGCGCAACGATCTGACAGGTTTTCCCGTAAACCTTCTCCATCTCTTCTTCGCCTGCTGATACTGCCCAAACAAGTACTCATCTGCTTGCGTGCTGGACATGCCTTGAAGGTCTTCAAGAGGCAACGGCTCATCGCGATCTGAGCTGGTCTCCGAGTCTGTGCCCGAAGCATCTGTGCCAACAGTGTGGGCTGCGAAGGCCCAATCCGTCCCAGACGCCGGCATGCCCATATCCGCGGCACCATCGCCGCCCAAGCCTGATCCAGTCCAGGCCTCAGCTGAATACGAAGATCCTGTGTCTGCCTCAGCCATGTAGGTGTGGCTGAAGTGATTCTGCTGGCGCAAGCCTGAAGCTATGTTGTTTGGGTGGCGCTCAACAATATGAGCCATCCTCCGAAGATGATGGCACATGTTGCTGAACTCCTGCTCCGTGTTCGGCAATCTCAATCCAAAAGGCTGTGTCAAGGTTTGAAACTGCTCGCTGTTCACACCACATGCTCTCAGCAGTATGAGGGCCGCTGTATCTGTGGAAACAGCGCCGCCCCCTTCTTGCCGAGCCAGTTGGCGAGTGATGTCGAAGCGAGAAATCAGCGCATCCACCGATTCACCTTGCCTACGGCTGAAACTCAGGAGATCCTGGGCCGCTCGCAAGCGGTTCTCTTCATCCAGCGGCGCGAATCTTGCCGACAGCCCATGAAGGAGGAAACTGACAGGATCAAGGGCCTGACCATTCACAATTCCTCCATTGTACACCTCTTGAGGCGTAAGCTGTCTCGCAAGATCGCGTGCTGGGCCTCCAAGTTGGGATATGATAGCAGCTGCCTGCTGGGGTGGCGCCAGGTCAGTACATATCGTCCATAACATGAGGTCCTGGAGCCACGTCCTGAAAGGCAGCGTGGATTCCATTGCAGGCTCCCATCGTGGAGGTAAGCGCAGTGTGTTGTGGGCTCCACCGCCTCCTTGAGGCGGCTGAAACATACATCCAAGGTAAAGAAAAGAACTGATGCACCCAACCAACCATACGAACTTCTGTACCCGGCGCGTCAGCAACCCAAGTGCTCCTCCAGGAACCTCGTAACGTGAAGGAAACTTCTCGCGTGCGTGCGCGCTCTGTTCGTCTGGAATGCGGCTGGGACTTACGACTGTGGCCTCACCAGTCGAGACGGACGACTCTCCACGACTTCCATCTAGACTCGTGAGGCTCACAGCTGGCCCGGACAAAAGGGCCATGACTACGACTACGTAAGTCTGGTGCATCATCGCCCCTGCTCGTAGCAGAAGCTCCGCTACCAGCTTGAAGATAAAAAGATGATCTGAAGTCTCACACGAACGGACTTTTCGCTCTACGGATAAGAACAGATACTACGAGAGTCTGGCCTGCCACGCTGCGGACATGCACTGAGGTTTGACCTAACAGGTGCACACCGAGTCCATAAAAGCCTAAACCCTAAACTCCTACACACCTAAACCCTAATCCCTAAACCCTATACTCCCTAAACCCCAAACCCTAAACCCTAAACCCCAAAGCCTAAACCCCTAAACCCTAAAACCCCTAAACCCAAACGCCAGAAGTCGGCTGAGGGCCAATGCGTCGCCGAAGTCGTCGTGCGCCTTGGGGTCCCAGAGCCTCGCGTCCCAGTCTATGTAAGGGGGTTTAAGGGGTTTAGGGGTTTTATTGGTTTACGGGGTTTAGGGGTTTAGGGCTCCTTTAGAGGGATACTGTAGGGTTTCCAATCCAAGTCTCTGTAAGGGCTTAGGGGGTTTAGGGTTTAAGGAGTTTAGGGGTTTTAGGGGTTTAGGGGGGTTTAGGGGTTTAGAGTTTAGGGGTTTAGGGTTTAGAATAAGGTTCCGATAGAAGGATACTATAGGTTTTCCTTTTAAACGGGTCTATAAGGATTATTATAAGGGCTATAGCGAGTCTCTGTAAGGTTTAGGGTTTATAGGGTTTAGGGTGTAGGGGTTTAGGATTGAGGGTTTGGGTTTAAGAGTTCTTTCAAAAGGGATCTATAAGGGTTCTTTCAGGGAATCTACAGGGTTAAGGGTTTAAGGGGTTTTAGAATAGGGTTCCTCTGAGAGGATAGTATAGGAGGGTTTAGTGAGGGTTTTAGGGTTTGGGGTTGAAGTAAGGGTTTTAAGGGTTCCTTTACAGGGATCTATAAGGGTTCCTTTAAGGGATCTATAAGGGTTTAGGGGCATTAGGGCTTAGGGATTTTAGGGTTTAAGGGTTTAGGGGTTCAGGGGGTTTAGGGGTTTGAGGGCTTAGGGTTGCAGAATCCCTGCGGCGTATGCTGCAATGAAAATGAAGACACCCGGAGATTGGGCGTTGCATCTTGTGGATCCGGTCTGATCTGGCCTTGAGGATGGCGTTCCCTTAAAGGCTGCTCTAGTGGGTAGTTCGGGTGATGATATAAATCCGGGGTTTCCTTCAAAGGGTTCTATAAGGGTACCTGTAAGGGGTTCCTTTAAGGGATCTATGGGGTTTTAGTGTTTAGGGTTTAGTTTTGTGATATAAATCCTGCATTACCCATAATAAGGAAGACACCATAATTCCCATGGTCTAAGGTCCTTAAGGTAATGCAGGATTCATATCATTAACCGCTTTAAGGGGAAATTAGGTTGTAGGGCTCTAAGCGATAAACCCCTTAGACGATCAACCCCTAGACCGGATCCTACGTTTGACCTACCTGTTCGAGTATAAACGCATCCCCAAAAGGGGTTGATATGGTTGTTTTAAGTGCATCCCAAACTCAACCTTGAACCTTAAACCCAAACCTAAACCCTAAACCCCTAAACCCTAAACCCAAACCGAACCCAGGACCCTGGCCTGTAGTGAGGGATGACGGACAGGCGCTTGGACTCCGTCTCCGGCGTCTCTTTCGTCTCATACGCCTTGGAGTTTCCGTGTTCAGGCTTAGGGTTTACTTAGAGGATCATGGGACTTAGTAAGTAGGTTATAATTGGGGCTATAAGTCCCCTAAGTGGGGTTATTAGAATTATAACCTACTTATAACCTTACTTACTAAGTCCCATGAGCCTTCAAGTAGGGTTTAAACGGGTTTAGGGATTAGGGCAGTTGGGGGGGTGTATAGGCTCAATGGCCATCATCGAACCGCGAAGACCCCCTGACTAACCACCTCCGTTCTTCCAGCACCGAGCGAGTGAAGAATCCCACACACCCAGTAATACGAACAATGTCTAAGGAGAGCCAAGGGAATACCGTTTAGAGAGATCCCAACATGGTTTTTGATACACTACCATGTGAAAGCTTCTCGAAACAGGCTTCTGGACCCAATGCTTGGGTTTTGCAAAAGCCTGCATCCCAAACACTAAACTCAAGTCCTTGCAACCAAGCCTTTTCAACCCTAAACCCTTGACCCTCGACTCAACCCTGATTTCTAAACCCCAACCGCAAAGCAACAACCAAATCCCAACACCCACTGTTCACCCTGAAACCTAGAACCTGCATTAAAAGCAGACACACAAACAAAAAAGCGCCGTTGCATTCCCTGCTCCTTCGAACTGAGGGTTGCACCTGAAGCTCCTGCTTCACAGCAGCTTCGCCTGCGACTCATGTAGGGGCCTTAATAGTCAGAACAGGGCTGCTTTGGGGCCCATTATACTATAACTATGTATAGGCAATTATTAAGGCCCTTATATGAAGTCTCCGAAGCCCACCCCACTCTTCCGGCTAAAGTTAGGGTTTAGAGTTTCTGGTTGTGCTAAGGGTTTAGAGAGTTATGGTTTATAGGGCTCGAGGAGTTTAAGGGTTTAGAACATTGGGCTTACTAGTAAGATTTCGAGCTAGGATGAAAAGTACCAGTCTAAAATGGTGCAACCCAGAGAAAAGGTGTGCATAATTCAGTATGCTTTACTTACATGAGGGGCTAAAACTGTGTACATTCGTTCCAAACACACTACATACTGAAATCAATCTTACCATTGCTAGCTGCTAGAGGCTCTATCGAATGACCAAGCAAGAGCCGTTGACAGCCTTGCGGCGCGTCCTTCGTGGCTTCCTTGAGTCTTTCTGCGGCCTGGGACAGGTCCAAATGTTAGGGCGGCTAAAATGTTGATTTGAATGGCAGACTAAGTGACTAAGTAGTCTCCGCAGCCCATCTGATGAACCCTACTTGCCAAGTCACGGAGCATCCAAGTAGCACTTGTCTTCCCCGAACCCCAGAGAACCCTGCTACAACCCTATAGCTCAAATACACAGCCCTGCTACAGCTGCAACCGTCGTAAACCCATAGAACCCCATAAACACTCTTCGAAACTACTACAAACCCTATTCAAAATTTAAAACAAAATCTTGCCACGCACCTTTAAAAGAAAACAAAAGCACCTCTCCGAAAAAAGCTGCAAGGCACCCAAGGCCTGCTTCTCGGCCTCCTTCTTATCCTCGGCAGGAAAGCAAAGCCACTGGCAGTGAAGACGAACGGGTCTGGCGGCGTTTATGAGCTAGGGACTATGGATTCAAGAAAGTTTAGGGTTTGGGGCTATAACCGCATCAAGATGTGTAGAGACTCTGTATGCTGAGACAGACGTGGAGGTAGATAGGTCGCTAAACAGATGGATAGATTGATAGACATGTAGATATTGCCCTGGCTAACTTGCCGAAACAACCCGTTTAAGGTTGCTCGAGGCATACGATGCTGTGGTGGCAACCGGGCGCCGGGCAAAGGCATATTTCTCCGAGTTGAAGCAGCCGGTAATCTTGATACCGGACAGCTCCTCACAGCGTCTTTGGTAGGTTTACGAGGCTTTTAGCCTAGACTCTGAATGGTAGACTCAGGGCTTAGGGTTCTAGGGTTTTCATCCGGGCTGGGGCTTCAGGATGCTAGGATTTTAAGCTGGGGTTCTGGCCTTTCGGAGCTTCCTCTTGTTGGATACCCAGAGACTCCACTATCCCTTAATTACGGAATATGCCGTAAGCTATACAATAGTAGGATCTCGGATATGCTTCAAGGTATAATCCTTAATTGAGGAATATACCTTAAACTATGGAAAGGATCCTGAATTTCATCTAGGGTATATTCCTTCGTTAACTCACTGGCCCAAAACCCAGGGGAGTAAGAGTTGAAACTTTCAGAATCGACTACCGTATAAGAACCCCAAAAGTTGAATTAAGGATATTGGAGTCTCTGGTTACCGGCCGGAGAGACTCGAGGCCGGCTATCCCAAATAGTGAAGTTGAAGGAAAAGTCACAAATCCTGACAGACCAATGCTGAACCGGCCAAACCGAATTAGGGGTTCCTAGCTGTAGGCTCCATAGTAGGTCCTTTTTGTGGCTTGTATTTAAGACCTTTAGGATCCTATAAGGTCATCCCAAAAAGGAACTACAATGGAGCCTCTGGGTAAACCCCAACCCCCCCCCCCCTCCCCAACAAGAAGTCCTTCGTGCCGTAGTCGCACTTTGGCGCACAAGCGAGGCAGTCCTCGCAAGCTTTTTCTTTGCCACCTAAGCGCCGATACCGAACATCAGCCACATCTCACAACCACGCCTAAACCCTATAAGCTCGTCAGACTTACTCTAACTGTTAAGGGCCCTATAAATAGAAAGCGAGTTCGAAATTCTGGAATCTATAGACCATAAGTCCTCTTGGCTCTGGTCGTGCTGCGAGCACTCCCGACATTTCAGCTGCTTGTAGGTCTCCACTGGCCTGTAGGGTTCAGGTGGTTTAAATTGGGGCCTGAGGTGTTAAGGTTTAGGGCTTACATGTCTCACAGTTTCTAGGGTTTGAGCCAAGCGTGTAGGTCTCCAGTCGAATACGCACTGAGTGCTCGATATCGCTGCATCTAAACGCTAAGGAATGGTTCATGAGAGGACTTCAAAGGGTTAGAGTCCCGCTACATGCCCATGGACAAGGCGGTGCCTCTTATGGACCCTGGGCCCTGCACTTAGTTGCAAGAGAAAACTAGATTTCAATACTTTAGCTGCGGATGTATTCCGTGCATCAAGACAGGTTCAGGACCCGTTCGACTGCTCAGAAGACGGTAGCTATGGCCTCGTGCAATTCGGGCTGAAGCATCCCAAGGTTGTTGCTGCAAGGAAGGGGTTTGCTTCCTACGATGCTGCCCTAAACATAACAAGCTTCGACAAAGGAACCTGGCTTCCGGGCTTTGCGACTTTACGGTTGAAGGCATAAGGGCGTTGGGTCCGTGAACTCGCAGCTTCAAGGCTAGTGACGTCCACGTCCATACCTGCAGGCCAACTGCACACCTGTCTCTCATCTTCCCGAACAGAAGGTTCACCACTGTACTCTCGCCCTCGCGATATTTACACATACATCACATATGGTCAAAACATGAAACGCACCACAGATGCCAACATCCAGAACCAAGCTCCAGACCACATCCCGGTTTGCAGGTCTTCACCTTCCTTCACCTCAGGCTGCCATGGGAAGATCGGATATCAAGAACGATTACGGATAACACGGGCAGGGTTCTATCAACCTCACCCCAAAAGCGCTGCAGCCCAAACCCTGTACTTGCAACGGTATGTGTAAACTTTGCCCCCTCACCCTAAATCCGAAACCCCGAACTCTACAGAAGCCGTACATGCTAGAATGCGAAGGCCGCCGGGTTCTGCCCAAGATGGTCCATGGATACTACCCTTCTGGAATCAGGATTACCAAACCATCAAAGGGGTAGTCTTTTGGGACCTCATTCCATAATAGTAATTAGTGTGTATATATATATATACACATATATATATATATATACATATATATATATATATATGTGTATATACCCTCTGACTTTTCCAGTCAAAGTCTGGGTTGTAAAGAGAAAGCGGTGAAGACAAGTTATACCCTCCTGCAAACAGAACACTGGTGCCCGTTTTTACTGCTTCCTGACCTTCGGTTTTAAGTTGCATCGCCGGCCTTCTGCGTTAACATGTGCAGCTGTGCAAAGGCGTTAGATCTAAGTAGGCAGTATGATATACCGCAACATGCCATGCAATGTGCTTCAATAGGCTGGATTGGAGTGTGCCCGGAATGCAATCGTCAATCCACCGGGCGCAACGCCTGTGCATGTTGATTTGGCACCTCCTCATGGGGTGGCATCGATCAATAGACACAGACGGAACAGGTTCCAGACACTATTCTGCTGTCCTTTGTATGCATACTACAACCTTTGCCCATACACCACGGTAGGACGAACATTCCGTTTGACGTACTCGCCACTTGCTGTGTCGTCGAACACCGCCCCCCCCCCTTCCCACTAGAATCCCAACAAGCAGGACACATGGGGCACTCCTTCGCAAGAGTAAAGTAGTACGATTTTGAAACGGCGTATAGAATATCACGTAATTCGGGCCTCCTGGTACCCCGCTACTCCGCAAGAGGCAGAGGTCTTAAGACGAGAAAGAGCCAAAAGCTCAAACCAGATCCTGCCGATGTATACATACACACATACACACAGACATACATACATAGATAGATACATAGAAACACAGATACATACATACAGACATACTGACTTACATATACATATACATAGATATCCATACAGAACTAAAGACGACGCCCACCAACAAAAACTAAACCCTTCAACCCACACAGGACCACAGCGGGCTTGTATCTTTGCGGAAGCCATGTCAATTCTCCTTGTCCAGGGTGTCCCCGGCATTGGAAGTGTTCCTGACCTTTACGGTTCTAGAGATAGTGTTCACCGGTAAGGGTTCAGGGCTCAGAGTTTAGCGGCGAGGGTTCAGCAGCTTCGAGTGAGGAGCTAGGCTCATCACCGCAGAACATGTACAAAATAGAAGCATGTGGCCATGCGGCAGCTTGCAAAGTAACAGGGTTTTCAGATTCTAGTTTGGGGTTTAGGGTTGTTTCAGGAACGGCCTCTCCAAACCTGGTTCTATCGGCCGGCGGATTGACATGTAGTGCATCTAGTGTCTGCTGTCACAGAGAAGGCTGTACAAATCGAACTCGATACTGGTTTGCGGTTTGGAGTTCAGGTTTAGGGTTGTGGAGATTCAATTCGGATAGGATCGGGGGATCCGGGAGGAACACCACAGGATCCCAGCAGTACAAAGCACACACACCACGCCCCCGACCAAGCTGGGCCTCAACCCCTACGACACCAATCACTGAAGTCCTGTCCGCTAGAATCACAGGCCTGAACAGCTGAAGGCCTTAGCCTACAGAAGCAAGTAAGGAAAGCAAGCCGGAGCGACGCAAAGGCACTTCCTCGGCAGTAGACGGAATTCAATTTGTGGCTTTTGGGATCACAAGGCATGGTAGGCTTCGGCTTGCGAGCAAAACGTATCTGTGTAATTACATCATACATACATACATACATACACACATACATACATAAATGAGTACATACATACATACATACATACATACATACATACATACATTACATTACATTACATTACATTACATTACATTAATACATACATACATCTGTATGTATGTATGTAGGCATGCATGTATGCACGCAGCAACAGGATGCGCTCCGTGCTACGGCTGTAGGTTCACAGTTGAGCAACCCCTTTGACAGCCCTATCCCGAATCCCTGAAACCCTGTAATCCCGATAGACACACAGAACGCAGAGTTGCACCCTAAGGCTGGGCCCCTGTAGAAAATGCAGAATCCCTAACCCGCTAATAACATGATCCGAGAAAGACTCAAAAAGTGGTTTTCTTACTGAGGGGGTGTTTTATCTCTACTGCCACATTCGGGAGGAGCTTGCTCATGCTCTAGCTCTTGCTCCTGCTGGGGCTGTTGCTCTTTCTCCTGCACCTGCTCCTGCTGCGGCTCTTGCTCTCGCTCCCGGTCTTGCCTCCTGCATTGGCTTTTGCTGCCGCTCTTGCTTTCGCTCCTGCTCTTACACCCCCCTAGTTCAAAATAGGTTTTACACGGCGGGCATGATTTCAGGGAATATACCGGAAAGTGTCAGTTTTGATTTCGGTGCTTTAATAAATGGGGGAAGTGATTCGTGCGAAAGACGACTATAAGGTAACAGCAAGTGCAAGCATGAGCCCATGTACTCCTACTGGTAGTACACACATGCAAACATACATACATACTTTACTGTCCTGAGATGACCTCATCTTGGCCAAAAAATGGCCCCAGACAACCCCTGCATCCAACCGCTGCAAAGCCACCCGGAGTCTTCTGCACCACACGGCGCGGTTTCGCCAGCCTCCCAATCCATGGTTCATAGGGTTCGGGGATTCAGGATCTACTCCATGACGCTTCGTTACACCCGAAGGCATGAAAGAGCTCCCCCTTGAAGCGGAAAGCCTTCGCAGGGTCGAGAGACGAAGCAGGTAGACTGCACTTTAAAGTAGAAGAGCCCTCTGGGAAGGGCTATGTTGAGGACCCAAATACTTACTTAAGAACGTACCATGTTGGTACTTGAACAAGCTTTGAAATGACACCAAAACGGCACCCACATGCCCGAGTCTTCCCATACCTCGAAGCGTTGGGGGGACCAGCCTGGCTTCACAATTGCTGGCTGTGTTCAGTGATTCAAGCATGTGAGGTTTTGGAGTTGGAGTTTAGGGCTTGAGCTTTAGGGGTTCAGGGTGTGGGGTGTTTATAGACCATTTCTGAACACGTCAATCAAAAGAAACGCGGTACCCACCGGGCTTCAATCATCTTCATTGCCATGTCCATCTGTTGCAGTGTAGAAGCGAAGGCCCCAGAGACAGGGGCATTAACACGGGAACCCGTGAACATACACAGAAATTTACTGACGCTCGCATTTTCCATGGGAGGCATACCTGTAGTCTCCATTGTAGTTCCTTGTTTGGGTTAACCAAAATCTCTATTATAGGATCCTAACCATAAAATTGGTTAACCAAAAAAGGGAACTACAATGGAGACTATAGGTAGGTATTTGCACTCATCGTTCCTAGAATCCTGGAGGCCGAAGAGGTTATCTCAAACCTGATGGGAGGCCGAAAGGGGGGGTTTAAGATTCTTGGGGTTGGGATTCCTTAATATGAAGCCTATCATGGGAACCCTAATCCCTACTAAACCCCCATAGGCCAAAACCCCGTTTGGCCGCTTATGAAAACCCCGAAACAGAGGAGCACCCCACCGACACGATGAAGGCGACACCTGAAGCCCCCAAAGGAACCAGAACCAGAACCTCCCCGTATTATCCCCCACTTGGAGGGGCAGGGGACTTAGTAAGTAGGTTATAAGTAGGGTTATAATTGGGGTAATTCCATTTAGGGTACTTATAGCTCTACTTATAACCTACATACTAAGTCCCCTGCCCCTCCAAGCATACCCGAAACCGTGAAGCCCACCAAAGATCCTAAACAGTCCAAGCAGCAGTAGAACTGCGGCCCAAGGCCAACATCCGTGCACTCACCCAGCGCGTGGCTCGTCCCCCGAGCCGGACAGCCGACCCTGAGAACATCATGATTACTTGTTTTTCGGGTTTCGGTTTTGGGGTTGGTGGGGGCCGCCACTTCGTTCTGAAGTTTAGAGTTAGGGTTTTGGGGGTTTTCGGCCTTGGCCTTCTGAAGTTAGAGTTTGGGTTTTAAGGCCTTTTTGGCATCCAATATTTCGAGTCTTAAGGCCTTGTTTGGTAGTGCGTCGGCTTTCTGGTAGGTCGGAGTAGGATGTTCAGTACTGTTGGGAAATCCCGTACTTGCATATAGACCACTGATAACAGAACCTTGGTGTACAAACTGTTAAGACAGAGGTGCACCACAAATCTGTCTCGCTCTGATAACATGAGGGCGGAATAAACTTGCTCAAGCACATCGTCACAACATAGCTGTTTCACGCCTTGGGTACATGCTCGAACTCATCACGTTAAGATAATATGCGGTATGCTTCCCAGCTCAGACCAATCAAGTGGAATTCGGGAGTTCGAACTCACACTGCTTGTAGCGAAAGCACTGTGACAATCAACCTCGTCATCGATACAGCCATCGACACCGCACCCGGGACTATGAAGAATGGTGCAGTGAGCCCACAAGGGTCGCACACCCCGGCACACCGTCCAACATTTGAGTCGCAGTCAAATCGGGCTGCCAACATGCCCCACAAGACAGAACTTCACTGATTCCGAAAACACTACGCCCCAAAACCTATGAACCCCCTCAACCCTTAACCCCGAACCCTAAAAACGAAAACACCTAAACCCTCTCAAGCCCTAACCCCCTGGAATTGAAGTTAACCCCCCCCGAAGTAGGTAAACAATGGCCCAACGCTTATAAACAGGCTATTATTCTACATCCTTCAGAGAGTCCAGGTAAGCATTAACTTATTAACCCCTCTTCCTAAACCCCTAAACCCTAAACCCCAATCAAACTCGGATCGAGTGGCTCGTATGCGCTGTTGTAGCGGGCGGCAATGGCATCTTTGCCCAGGTCTTCTGCCCTGTAGTTCCTTGGCAGAGGCAATTCCCCTATCTCTCTCTCTCTCTCTCTCTATATATATATATATATATAAAACACACATATATATATATATATATATATGTATGGACACCTTATCCACCCAAAATTACACAAAGCACCCCGTGAATCCAAGACAGAAAGGAGTGTGTCTTTTCTGAGCTTGCGGCCCGTCGTGGTGCAGCCCAAAGTCGCTCACCTTGTCATGGGGCACTCAGTCACTCGCACGTAGAAGCGACTAACTTTGCTCTCGGCCGTTTGCGGTTTGGGTAATGGCGGTTGCATGAATGAAAGCGTAATACCGAAAGCGTGACCATCCAGAACTGCACGGAATAGCACCAGTGTAGACACAGTCTCAGACATTGTGCAAAGTCGACTTCTGCACCAGGAATCAAGGTTGCCGACTCTGTGCGCCCAAAAGTCCTCCAAGGTTTTTATCCTCAAGCACGCATCCCAACTCCAACACTTCAACAACCCCCGCACACCCGAACAGCTTGCCAGATACTCTCAGGTCCAAATCCCAAGCCAGGCCTTCGAGACGCACCGGAAGCCGGGATCGCACTTCACATCGTAGAGGGCCTCTGGGCTTTTAGATGGGAGTTTCCGAAAATATGGGACCCTGATATAATAATATGGTACCCTAAATAGGTAGGATCCTTACTATAAGGACCCCAAGATAAGGTAGGCCCTGATTGTTGGAAACTCCCTCATCCGAAACCCCCCAAAATTCAAGCATGCCAGAACCCGAATCTACACAACCCCCGGCCCAACTCCCCAAAGTCTTCCTACTATTTGCTTCAGAAACCCCCAAAAAATAAAAATAATAATCCCTATATTACCCCCATAAGGAATATACTTTTTATTTTTGGGGGGTTCTTAAGCAAATAGTAGCTTCCTAGCTCCGCAGAAAAAGCCACATTCCCTCCCCCCCGAACCCCCAATTTGTTCACGCATGTGTTTTGGCTAACTTGTCTAAAATGCTCTCAGCCGAAGACCCTAAAAGCGTAAAGCCCCAACATACTCTAAACCCGAAAACTCTAAAACAACCTAAACCCCACCCTGAACCCTAAAACCCTAAAATACCCTGAATCCTAGAACCTGAAAATACCCTGAACCTTAGAACCCAATAGCCCTCGAGGACGGGATCCCTGTCACAAACACGGGGGCCCCACGGAGGGCAGAGGTATCCTGGGAGCGCCTGGCCATTGGGCATCACCATTTTTTCTTACTGAGAAATGTTTAGGCAATGTGTTTTTTGTTTAAACTCCTTTTTCCATCTGCAGGGATTTAGGGAGTTTAGGGTTTAGCGGTTGAGGGATTTTGGGTTTACAGGTTTCAGTGTTTCGGGGTTAGGAGGTTTAGGGTTTGGGGTTTCGGCGTTTAGGGCTTTAGGCGGATGGCCTTCCGGAGTTTTGGATTTGCAGACTTTCTGTGGAGTTTCATGGGAAGGACCAAACCATTTAGGACCCTGAGCTGCAGCAATCATGGCATACTTGAAGGATCATGAGTACCTTAAGTGGGGTTGTAAGCAATGAAAGTATAGTTACCTTCTTCATAACCCCAGTTACTAAGTCCCACGACCCTTTAAGTACTTCTTGTCATGGGTCATGCAGGAGTTCTTTCGTCAAGCTGGTCCTTTGGGAAGTGTTCAATGTGTCTTGTGTTGACAATGTTATGCAAGTGTGTGTGTGTGTACTGTAACAGAACCCGAACGTGTTTAGGGTTTAGTTTGTGGCTTCAATACTACGCATTCTAGAGATTGGGGAAATCAGGTTTCAGGAAGACTGGATTCTCGTAGAATCCATACTGAATCGGAGGCAGGACCGGGTCGCCGAGCTTACGGTCGCATGGGAACCTACCTGCATGTCCTGCTGGTATGATGAGATGCATCCTGAGGACTGGCGGCTCGGCGGAGTGTTGGGTTGGCGAAGCTGTCGACGTAATCTCAAACCCTATCATGGGCTATATAATGGGTATATAATAGCTATATTAAGGGTATATACCTAGGGGTCCCCATTAAGGGTCCCTCCTGTTCCCCTTGGCTAATCCTAAACCGGAAATCGTGAAGATGTTGCCACGATGTCCCTGCAGATGATATTGTAGTATTAACACAAAACACTATTCTAATTCCAACAGTAAGGCCCCTCAACTGCTGGTATAACGATCCTTCTACAACCGAACTCTGAAACAAACAAGCAAAACCACAGACAAAGACACGCACGACACAAACACAACGACCCGATAACAGACGTAACAATAAAACAATTGACAACCAACCAAGCAATCACACAAAACACAAACACGCAAATACCCACACCAACATCCAAAACACGCAAAACATAAGCAAACACATGACATAAAGAAATAAATACACAACACATGCAGTGCAACTGGAAAACAAAAAAACACAACAACCAACCAACCAATCAACCAGCCAGCCAACCAACCACACAAGCAAGCAAGCAAGCACGCAAGCAGGCAAGAGCGCAAGCCAGCAAGCAAGCAGGTAACCAACAACCAACCAGCGAGCCAGCCACCCTTGATGATGGCGACTTAACTTGTTTGATAACGGTGGCCGTGGTGGTGGTGGTGGTGGTGGTGGTGGTGGTGGTGGTGGTGGTGGTGGTGGTGGTGGTGGTGGTGGTGGTGGTGGTGGTGGTGGTGGTGGTGACGATGCTGTAGGTGATCGGTGTGACAATGCTTGAGACGTTGATGCTATGCTGCTGCTGATCATGATATTCCGGCCAACCAGCCGGCGCCGTAAAATGCTACATCTAAACCCCAACACTCTAGCCCCCACAGGGCCATTTCTGGTGGCTCCACCTGGCTCCAATAGCCAGAGCCCGGCCGTAGGCATTGGTTCTTCTCACGGCCAAGCCATGGCGAAATGTGCTTTGGGGTTCAGGGGGTTTAGGGTTCAGGGGTCTAGGATGTATGTATGGTTTAGGGTTCAGGGTTTATATAGGGGAGGTTTAGGGTTCAGGGCTTCGGGGTTAGGGCCTTGGGCTAACAAAGCGGGTCCATATCAGAAGAATCTCGAGATTGTGAGTGATGTAGAAACTCCCTCCTGGCTCCGAGAGCAAGGGCTGAGGTTCCAGGGAAGTTTACTTGGAGGGTTGGGGGACTTAGCAACTGGTTATTTTAAGGACATATCAGTACCATAACCCCAATTAGGGTCCCTTTTGGGCGACCCTCCAAGTAGAGTCGAGTGGTGTTCCAGGGTTTAATTGAAGCATAGGCTGCGCTGGGTTGTAAAGCAATCTCTGGGGTTGCGAAGGACTTACGAGATCCCACTGCGCCTGCAAATGATGCAATCGAAACCTCCCTAGGTTTTACCGACGGATAGGTGGCTGGTCATGACATGCCTTCGCTGCATCTGACCCATGTACCTCCTACGGAAGTCCCGCATGAAGTTGCAAAGGTTTTTGAGCCCACAGGAGGTTTGATGTGGACAGCCTCGCCAAAATCTTCCTGACAGGTCCTTGCAACACTTCAACCGGGGCATGGCTGTACCCAGGATAGCAAACATCCGCGGATACCAGATAATGTCTGAGAGCGGAATCAGAGCACGACAATCCAGCTGACGCCTGGGCTCCGAAAGGAACTGCCTCACGCAAAGACCTGACCGCAGCCTCCTCTTCAGATTTTTGCACGCACTCGCTAGTGGAGAATCAATCGTCGCCAAAGAACCATATACTTGCAGATTAAATATGCATCCTAGGATTCAAACGGCTCTCTCACCTCGTCGGTCTGTGCTGCGCCTTCCACTTCGCAACACAGCTTGCGGCTCTCGGCACGAAGCCCAGCACTAGGAGCTTCAGAAGTGACTACAAGAATGCAGTGCAGTAATGTGTGTCGAGCCTGGCCGCATCCGGGGTAAACTGCTGTGCTGGCTTCTGGAGTCCGTTTTGACAGCCCAGCTAAGATGCGCCTAAACCCAGGGTTAAGGGTTCGCTTCGTAGTCGAACCCAACAACCCAGAACTTCCAAAATCCCTTTATTTAAGGAATATACCTTAAATAATGTTAAGGATCCTACTATAATTTATAAGGTATATTCCTTAATTAAGGGGTTTTGGAAGGTCTGGGAACTTAGACCTGAAATCCGGGAAACGGACTTCTGAAGCTGCAGCTACGGTGGTCCCACTGAGCTCACAGGCATGAGAGTCGCGAGAAGATAGGGAGCTTTAAGCATACTTGGAGGATCATAGGGCTTAGTAAGTAAGGTTATCAGTACCTTAATTGGGGTTATAGGTATAGTTACCCTGATTATAACCCCAGTTACTAAGTCCCATGATCCTGTAAGTATCATGTACAGCATTAGGATTTCGGGTTTAGGTACAAGTAGCTCTGCACTGAACATTCACTGAGTGCCACTGCAATAACCAAGAGCAATAATCATACTCATTACAGTCATAATATGTGTATATATATATACACACACACACACACATATTATGACAAGTGTCAAAATCCATGATGGAAAACCGGAAGGTGCATAATGAGGTTCAATAATCGTACTGCACATGGACGCCGCCAAGCATTTCGGTTCTTGGTGCCCCATACGCGCTGAAACTGGAGGGACACAAGTGTTGATAACGCATTCAATCGCACATGTCGGACACTTCCGGGATTAGGGTTTAAAATTTGTGTTTAAAGGCTTGGGGATTAGGGTTTAGGGTTCAGGATTTAGGGTGTAGGGGGATTAGGGTAGGTATCCAAAGTCAGGAGTTGGCAGGTACATGTCAGACATACGGTTGCGGAGATTGCTCCTAGGGCATTTCTCCCTAAGGGTCCCTGTACCCGTATATATAGGGAGTACTTTAAGGCCAATGTATATAATATATGAGTACATGCACCCTGAGGGTCTGTTTCAATGCGACATTCTGGGTTCGGATTTAATTGAAGTAATAAAAGCGAGTCGTATATCTGTAGATCCTCTCAAAGGCTTGCAAGCTGTTTACCCTTAACCCTAACTCGTATACCAAATCTCATGCCGGAAATGAGAGCCGGTGGGCAGACGGAGGGCCCTCCTGGAAAACTTATGAATGCTCGGCTGCTCGATCAGCAGGTTCGGGTTTTAGGGTAATTATAGAATTTGGGGGTTTAGGGTTTAGGGTTTAGGATTTCGGTTCTAGGTCCGTGCTGCGCTGCTCATGGAGTGTGCTGAGTAGCATGCGTGGCAACTGTGCAGGATTGCGCAAAGCACAGCTGCAAAAACAGGGATCATTACGGTGGTTTTGCTCTGCTTCGCATTGAAACGGCTCTTCGTCGAAAAGTAGGGGGCAGCACGTTACCGCATCGCATGAAGTTGTCCCGAGGGCCCCGAAAATATATGAAAACTGAGCAGCACGGATGCCTGCAGCCTGACTGCATGCAAAGCCTGACTGCTAAGTTCCCTGGCTGAACAATTTGACAGGTTCAGGTCTGGTAGAAGCGTGAGGAATGCTCGGTTTGTATATAATTTGTTTAAGGATCGGCTACCCTGACCCAAATGTAAACACTCACAATCTGCTGTATGGATTCAAAAGTACAAGACACCGCTTACAGTCACTTAGCAAGTCTTCCCATGGCTTTCATGCACTCTTTGGCAGAAACCGATGGAGACCTGCGGCTCTTATTTGTTGTTAATTGATTGCTACTATTACGATTACTGGTGCTATTGTTACTAATACTACAGAAATATTGATACTATTCTTTCTAGTAATAATATCATAACTATTACTACTGGTATTATTGCTAGGCCGCGCAACTGCGGGATTCTGTCAAGAGCCCAAACATACGTGCACCGAGTGAAAGCACATTTAGCCCAAACCCTGTCAGGTAGCAGAAGTTACAATTTTACCCCTACCTGGACCCCAAAAGTATGTAGAATAGTAGCCCTTTTTATAGGTTTTGGGTCATTATTTCAACTACTTTTGGGGGTTCAGGTAAACCCTAAACCGTGACCCGCAAACTTCCCCGGTATGGTAAGAAGCTTATGCTTGGGAATGCTGCAGTCAGCGCAGGCAGACACCATGCTCCGAATGAACACTCACAAGCGCAGCTCAACTACGCTTACACCCAAGCTGTTGAAAAGATGGAAACAAAGTCAGTGCGTCACCAGAACCATGCCAATAACCAACTGCCTAAGCCATTCTGCGGAACTCGGAGTGCTGCGATCACTCACTTGCCCTTCTCCAGGTACCTGGCATTGGCTAACAAACAGGCAGAGAATCTCAACGTTCAATTCCAGAAAATACTAATATGTGATTACATGTTCATCACTACTTACTCATATCGTCCTTCTTCCTATTTGTTGTTGCTGCTATTCTTGTTAACTTATGATTGTAAGAACTGTTGGGGAAAGGAGGGATTTCTGACTCAATAAGAGAGCCAGGGTGCACTGCGCGTTTCTGATACCCCTTAAAAAAATACATTTCGTCTTCATCACCTCATCACCGCGAGTAGAAAAAAGTTCTGGTGTCCAACATATAGTCATATTTTCGTGGAAAAACCCAAGGAATAAGAATGCTATCTATTCAGGCTCTTTGATTATTAGTCCTTACGTAACCCTTCAACTTATACTTCAATGACCGTCCAAGCCGAAACCCTAATCTACGCACACAATGCAAGACCCATACCCTGGTCTGCGATATCTATTTCCAGAGGCTTACTACTCTTGGATGTTAATGGTTGATGATAAAAAAACCCTGCATTACCAATAATAAGAAAATATACCGTAATTCTTATAGTTTAGGATCCTTAAGGTAATGTAGGATTTATATCATCAACCGTAATGACTCTCCCTACCGGGTGACACCTCACATCGTGCAGAGCTGGGGTGCTGCTTCCGCCCCAAACGCGTGAGCCGATTTTTCTGGCTTGCTCGTCCTTGCGATGCATGCTCAGAGCTGCGCGAAAAGGGGCGTCGCCCTCTCCTGACGCAGGGGAACTTCAGCCGTGTGGCTCGAATCAAAAGACCGAAGCCTGAAGAAGACTCAAGCTCACCAACCCCCAAAATTTGCTACCCCTTTGGGTTGAGGGTTTAGGGTTTCGGGTCTGACACACCCATCGAGAAGTGAAGAGAGGGGCACTGTGACCTGCACTCGAGAAGCATGCACCGTCAGCCCGACTTTGCGCGGGAGCCGAAACCCTAAACCCTCAAGCCTATACCCTACCTGGACCCTGTAAAACCTTCCTGGATTCCCCCTTATGGTTTCCTTTTCTACGTCCGTAAAAGCGGTAGTTTGTTCGGGGCTCAGGTATTCCCCAAACCAAAATCCCTACAGCCGGAAGGAGCAGACTGAAGCTTGCAAAACTGTTTTGACACAGTGGGGCTTATGTAAGTTTTGCAAAGAGACTAGGATACCCAGTAACCTAAGAATAAAAAGACCTCTCTTTTTGGTATTGGGTAACTTTATAAGGAACCTAGGACTACAAAAAGGGAATAAGGGTACTACTGGAGATCCTAGGAGATACGAAGCAGACTTGCCGAGTCGAAACAGCCTTCCGGAGCCTTTGCACGAGCCTTCATGACTGGAATGGGGTTTTAGGCTCCCTTACAGGTTTCCTCTTTAGGCTTTCATAAGTTTTAATTGCTGCTTGTAGTATATTGGTGAAAACGAACCCTATCAGGAAAAGTATTCTTATCATAAGACCCCATACTATCTCTCAACCCCAGCAAAGACCTGTCCTCGTCGTCCTTTGCAAACTGCACAGAGGCCGTGAACACCACGGCAGATGCCAGGTACAGGCCAACCTGGCTCACAGGGAGTTTAGGTGTGTTAAATTCATGAGGAAAGGCTTAGGGTTTGGGGCTTGAGGGCGCTAAACCCTAAAGCCCTATACCATAAGCCCTAAACCCTAAACCCTATAAGCCCGAAACCCTAAACCTTATACCCTAAGCCCTAAACCCTATACCCTAACCCGAAACCCTAAGCCCTGAAACGCATACCCTAAGCCCTAAACGCTAATTAATTAACCCCTATACCCCAAGCCCGAAACCCTAAGCCCTTAACCCTAAGCCCTGAGCCCTAAACCGGGTTGAGGGTCACTTGGAGGGGCGGGGGACTTAGTAAGTAGGTTATAAGTAGAGTTTTAAGTACCCTAAATGGAGTTACCCCAGTTATAACCCTACTTATAACCTACTTACTAAGTCCCCTGCCCCTCCAAGTAGACCCTAAACCCTAAACCCCATAGATCCCTTTAAGGAGCCCTGTAGATCCCTTTAAGGAGCCCTTTAAGAACCCTTACTAAGTCCCCTGCCCCTCCAAGCAGGATCCCCTAGCTTGCAGCAGAAGCCGGCCTCCGACAACTCGCGCACCACTTCGGACGAAGAATGCACATCCAAACAGCCCAAGTAATGTAATAAAGGGGCCTTCTTTTGAATAGAGTTCTAAATTAAAGGGGTCCATAAGGGGATCTATAATAGGGTTGCATATTATAGGGGCCTTGAGAATTAGAAACCATATTAAGCAACTCCCACAGTATTATTTAGGCTCCCATATTGGGGGCCCTTGAGAATTAGAATAGGGTTTGGGGTACCTATGATAGCAGACTACTGTTGCTGATAATTCCGACAATATATTCTCAACCCGCACGACCCCGCAACGCTGGACCCCTTAACGAATCCAATTTGGGGTTTTAATAATTATAGTAGGGTGTTGGGGCGATGCGGGCGAAAGCCTGTCAACGAAGAGCGAAACAAAGGACGACATATGCATCCGTAGAGAATGGGTACGTAAACGTGTAAAGGAGATGTCTGTAACTTACTGCATTATGCAAGGAACCACCAGAATAGTCTTGGTAATTACTTCGGCCCCTGAACCCCTGAACCCCAATTTGGGGGAGTTAGGGTTCACCCGGAGACTCCCCCAGCCCTCCAGGTCTGCAGCCGGTCCTCTGCGATGGCGGATGCCTGCAGCACCAGGAAGGGGCGTCCGGAGCCCACGAGGGCCGTGACCTGCATTTTGAAGGGCTAGTTGTTTAGGGTTAGCATCCTAGTGCAGATCGACCAGGGCTTAGCGGTTTATGATTTCAGAGAGCGAGAGTTTGTGGTTGAAGGATTAGGGTTTTAGAGCTTGAGGTTTGAAGGTTTCAGGTCTCGAAACTTCAAACCAATAGCCCATGTGAAACCCAATGGAACCGTAAAAATGCATGGAAAACCTGGACCTAAAACAACCTACGTTTTGGAGGTCTTATACAAGGAAACCATGATAAGGAACCCTGAAAAGGTAGGTTCTTTTGGGTCCAGGAACCCTTTGCACTGGTTTCCACACCAGCAGCTCCGGGATCTGACGTGCTGCGGCACACACACCCCAAATAGCCGAAACCTCCAAACCAAAACTTGGAGGAACCCCTACATCCACTACACGATTGAACAAGAATCCTGTACCCCTAAACCCTATAAGCCCTAGGCCCCAAACCGCTTAACAAGAACACGCGAACCCCTAAACCCTAAATCCGTAAACCCTAAACCCCTATAAACCCTATTAATCCCTACGCCCTAAACCCCTAAGCCCTAAACCCGTAAACCGCTAAACCCCTTGACAAGAATAAGAATGCCTCCTGGAAGGGAGCTTCGCCCCAGGAGCTAAGCCTCGAACTGCTTGGAGTTTCGTGCTTCGGGGCCCTTAGCTCCTCAAGGCCTTCCCAGTTGGGTGGGTTCTATAGGGTTCCTTAAAGGGATCTATAGGGTTCCTTAAAGGGATCTATAGGGTTCCTTAAAGGGATCTAGGCGGTTTAGGGTTTAGGGAGGATTTTCTTGAAGGCTCATGGGACTTAGTAAGTAAGGTTATAAGCAGGTTATAATTAGTATAACCCCACTTAGGGGACTTATAACCCCAATTATACTTACTAAGTCCCATGATCCTCTAAGTACTCAGACCCAACTTTAGCCTTCACTCAGCGTAGCGACGGCTCGAAGCTGTAATGCGCCATGACATTCCACCACATCTTACCCTAGTCTAGGGCTCCAGGTACCTAAATAGTAGGTTACCGGAGTATATAATCTATGCTTCGTAACCTACTATTTAGGTAATTGGAGCCCAAGAGTCGTCACTCAGAAGATAATTGTAAACTCTGGCGTACGGTATCCTACTTGTCGGGTATCATGGGGAACTAAAGGCTAACCTTTTCGGTTCTAAAGGGATTATATTAGGGACTATACTACCCCAAAAAGGTTAAAGGTTACCTACTCTACTACTAGGTTCCTGGATTCTGTGAAACCTGCAGATTTTAGGGCTCCCCATTATATTTTAAGTCCGTAAAAACGTAGGTTGCTTGGGGTCCGGGTTTACGACAGCAGTAGAGGAAAAGCTTCTGAGCTTAGAGTCGCATCAGTGCTAGACTTGCGGATTGAAGCTTCAAGAACAGGGCTTCGGCGGTGTCCCCCTATGTTTCTGCAGGTCCTGTACCGGAATTCAGAAGGGCCGAGGCGCATGAAGATGGCTACCAGAAGCTCCTCACAGGATGCTCAAAGTTCAAAAAGCACCCTTACTTAAGGGCTCAAGGGACTTAGCGTTACAAGGGGGGGGTTATAAGTGCCCCAAGTAGCGGTATCCTAGAATTATATACCTTACTTGCTAAGTCCCATAGGCCTCTAAGACAACATTTCCATCCTGGTGGGTTGAGGTGGCTGGAGAAGCCTAAGGGTTCAAGTATCCGAACATTACATCTCCCCCGCCCGGCTATAAACCCTAAACCCCCTCTAACAACCCTAAACCCTAAACCCCCTCTATATACCTTCAACCACCTCTAAAAACCCTAAACCCTAAACCCCCTCTGCGACCAGCCTATGTTGCTAGAAGCCGAAGCCCCCACGTAGCCATGAATTTGGGTCCTTGGAAAGCTCCTTGGGAATCCTTGAACCCCAAAACCCTAGCCCCTAAACCCCTAAACCCTATAAACACTGAAATCCCCTACACCCTAAACCCTGTAAACCCCTGAACCCTCAACCCCTACACCCCAAACCCCGAGCAAAATCAAATGAAGGCGGGCTCCTGAGCTGGAAGAGCAAAGACGGCATAGGCCTGCTCCAGGAACTTTCGGGCACCAGAGGTTAAGGGTGTAGGGTTTAGCGGCTGATTTAGGGTTTAACGGCTTAGGTGTTTTTATGAGCTCCTTTTCTCCAGTCGCCTGAAAGGGTTCTGTGAGGCCACGGGGCTTAGGGTTTAGAGGTTGGGGGTTTGAGGTTCTGCGTTTTAGGGGTTCGTGTCTTCGGGTTTTGATTCCGCGCAGGGCTTCGTCTCCTTTTCGGGGTCTTGGAGCTAGGGGGTGTAGGCCTTGACATCCTTTGGCATGGGCGTTTGGACTTTGAGGTTTGGGGTGTTGAAGGTCGGGGATATCGGGTTCCACAGGCTTTGCTACATCACTACTTTTGTATACCTCTCTGTATTCCAATCCCTTGAACCCCAATGTTTGATCCTCTGAATTACTGTCCATGTTATGCCTGGAATCCCGTCCTCCAGCAAAACCCCTAAACCTCGAAATCCTCAGCCTCCCCTTACACAGTAGCCTGGCAGGGTGGGTAAGAAATGGAGCGGCCCCAACATCAACCCTTCCACAATAGGATCCTTATGGCAGGGGCCGACGAAATCAGGAACGGCCCCACGGTATTCCCTTATGAAGCCCTCCCAAAATAATACCACCCCCCCAAAGTCCATAAAAGCTGCCCTTTGCTGCAAGCCCTAACCCTCCGAAACTAACTACGGTCCCATATAGTACCCCCCCTCAAACCCCTGAAAGCCTGAAACGACCCGATTAGAGGACGCTAGGTAAATCGCGAATAATCCAAGAGTAAAAGGAGGGACCCTTAATAAGGACCCTTAGGTATATACCCTTAATATGGCTACTATATACCCACTATATAGCCCATTATAGGCTAAGGGTCCCCTTTAAGGGTCCCTCCTTTTCCCTTTGAGATAAGCGACCATGGGACTTAGTAATCGGGGTTATAATTGGGGTAGCTATACTTATAAACCCAATAAAGGTACTTATAACCTTACTTACTAAGTCCCATGACCCTCCAAGTGGGTAAATCGCAGAAAAGCGACCATGAAGGAGCTCCGAGCATTGCTGCCCAGAGCACAGCAACGAATGAGAAACCACGCCGCCCCCGCGAGGTCCAAAAGCATGCCTTGCGCTTTGTTTAGACTGGACCCTTAGGGCTACAGAAGTCTAAAGTTTAGACTTCTGTAGCCCCAAGGGTCCATGTACCCAAAATAGCGGATACTTTGGCCCCAAGTATCTAATAGGGACTACTTTAGCGCCTATGTCTATACATTTGGGCACATGGACCCTTAGGGTAGGGTGCAGGTTTTGGCGCTTGGGGTTTCGGGCTTCATGTAATTTATAAGAGCTCCTACACCCCAAAACCCCCAAACCCTAAACCCCTAAACCCTAAACCCCTAAACCCCTAAACCCTAAACCCTGAAGCCTAAAGCCCTAAACCCTAAAGCCCCAAACCCCAAACCCCTAAACCCCTACACCCTAAAGCCCTAAACCCCTAAACCCTAAACCCTAAAGCCCTAAACCACTAAACCCTAAACCCTAAAGCCCTAAACCCCAAACCCCTAAACCCCTAAACCCCTAAACCCCTAAACCCTAAACCCTAAACCCTAAAGCCCTAAAGCCTAATGCCCTAAACCCCAAACCCCTAAACCCCTACACCCCTACACCCTAAAGCCCTAAACCCCTAAACCCTAAACCCTAAAGCCCTAAACCCCAAACCCCTAAACCCCTAAACCCCTACACCCTAAAGCCTTAAACCCCTAAACCCTAAACCCTAAAGCCCTAAACCCCAAACCCCTAAACCCCTAAACCCCTACACCCTAAAGCCGTAAACCCCTAAACCCTAAACCCTAAAGCCCTAAACCCCTGCACCCTAAAGCCCTATACCCTAAACCCTAAAGCCCTAAACCCCAAACCCCTAAACCCCTAAACCCTAAACCCTAAACTCAGGCCCGGACTTGGAGTTTCGGGTGGACGGTGGCTACGGGATCACGGGAGGTTGGTGCGCGGGACTTGCGTGCCCAGACCCCCGGGAGGATCTAAGGGTTCCTTTAAAGGGATCCTTAAGGGTTCCTTTCAGGGATGTATAAGGGAGTTACAGGGTTTAGGGTTTAGGGTTCCCAGACCTTCCAAAAACCCCCTTAATTAAGGAATATACCTTACATAATATTAAGGATCCTACTATAATTTAAGGTATAATCCTTAATTAAGGGATTTTGGAAGGTCTGGGTAGATCCCCCAATTTGGGGCCCTATACCACGAAGGGTACAGGATAGGAACACCCATTAAGGGATCTACTTTTTGGATCCTCCCGGGGGTCTGGGTGGGGAGTTCTGCTACAACCTGTAGATGATCCGACAGGAACCCTACAACCCTAAACCCTACACCAATAGGGTGCTACCACTTTCGTCCCAAAAACCTAAAGCTTAGCCAAACTTCGCTGCCCCTAGGGATCAACACAGCCTTATGTAGTATGGTCTTTGGGCCCACAAGCCTTAATATATGAGTCCTTAGATCCCTAAACCCTAATTATAGATCCCTTTAAAGGGCCCCTTATAGATTCCTTTAAAGGAACCCTATATGAGTCCTTAGATCCCTAGACTGCCAAGGCGCTGAAGGAGAAGAGCACATCCAGATACTCGGAGCCGGGATCTGCGAGGGCCAAACCTGACGACTGAAGGGTTCAGAGTTGAGGGTTTAGGGTTTAGGGTTTAGGGTTCAGGGTTTAGGGTTTAGGGTCTAAGGGATTAGGATTTCGAACTGTAAGAAATTATGGGTTTGGGAAGTCGAATCCTGGGTTGAGGAGTTCGAACTATTGGTTTAGGATTGAGGGTTTAGGTTGACGACATAGACCCTGCATATGGCGTATGTAGTTCAGCAAAAGACCATCCATAGTAGTGTTTCAGGGACCGACTTCGCAGTGGTAGTATACATGGAGCCTCTGGGAAGCTGCCGACTTGCTGGGCCGAAACATTCGGGCTATGCCTTGAAGTTGATCGCTTGCAAGCGGCGATTTTCTTATGCGTTGCGATGGCGCTAGAACTTCAGTTTCAGGGCTTTTGAAGGGTTTATAGGGCTTAGGCTCAGGGTTCAAGGTTTAAGGTTTAGGGTTTTGTTGAGACGAAAGTCAACATCCTTTGCAAGAGGTTGCCAATATACTCAGTGACTCAACTTTAGCCTTCACTCAGCGTAGCGACGGCTCGAAGCTAAAATACCCCATGACATTGCACCACATCTAACCTTAGGGATCCAGTTACCTAAATAGTTGGTTACTGGAGTATATAATACATGGTTAGTAACCTACTACTTAGGTAACTGGTGCCCTAGGGTCACTCAGAAGACTACTGTAAACTCTGGCGTACGGTATATGAGAACACGTAAAAGCCGTTGGGTCGCTAGGTGCCAAGACGCAAAGGTTTCGTTATAAGCCCCTAAGGGTCCTTTAAGGGTTCCTATAAGGGGTCCTTTGAGGGTCTACTCTAATCGTTCTATAAGGGTTTAGGGCATAAGGGTCAGTGTGAACAACTAGTTATACTTAGGCCTAAAGTAGTCCATATATAGGTACTTGGGGCCCAAAGTATCTACCATTTGAGTACAGGAACCCTTAGGGTTATACTGACTCCGACACGATGAACATATGTGACATTTCATTAGGAAAAACGAAGTTGCAACGATAAGGACTTGGGTTTAGGGTTTAGGGAACCTTAAACCCTAAACCCGGCGACCATCGGTCTTCCCCTCTCGGCCGGGCGACGCTGCGACAGCGCCACTGCCAAAACTGCCGTGGATGCAATGGCCAAACTTGCCAGCCGCGCCCAGCCCGCGGAAAGCATGCCCCTGCTCAGGGCTGCAGATTTTGCGATTGAGGGTGCAGGGTCATGGGTTTAGGGTTCGGGGCTTTCCAACTTCGGGTTTAGGTTTTCAATGTTGGGCTGTCGCGGTTCAGGATTGCAGGTGTTCTGTCAAGTGAGATGGGATGTTGTGTGCGAAGGAGCTGCAAAGTCCGTTAGATCCGCGTGAACCGGATCCCCTCTGCTCTTTCAGCCAAGACCCTGTCCGACTTATTGTTGGCAAAGTTACGGGTTTAGGGGTTTAGGGGTTCACGGTTTTGGGGCATGCTGCTGCACATCTTCTTCGATCCGGGCGATCTCCGACTGGAACGGCTCCGTGCTGAAGAGCAAGGCTGGACTCTTTCCACTCTTGAAGAGATGCCTCAACTGTCCGTCGAAGCGCGGGCCAAACATGACTCCGCACGTGAAGTCAAGGATCTCTTGCGAGCCTGGCTGGACGCTGCCCTTCCAGGCGGAGTGCTTGTCGAAAAACTTCGCAGCTTTGCTGGGCGATTTCACTCCACGGATCACAGCGTATCATATTTTGCAATGAAACTCTCCCGGTTTAGGGATTTTAGGGTACAGCTCCAGAGGGGTTCTGGTGCCCATCCCGACATCCCCGAACAGCGACCGGCTGTGGCATGCTGCGGCCTTTTCTGCATGACATGTTGATGCGTCCCACCATATTCCCCATGAGCCAACCGGACTCACCCGTGCCACAAAAGCAATGAGCAACAAAGTCGAGAATGATACAGGGCGTTTTGGGATACATTAGAGGAGCAACCCTGGAGTGATCAAGGTGCCAAACGACACGGCCCAAAATGGCCCAAACATCGTGGATGTCTATCCTCTGCTAATCCGATACCTGCATTGCCCCATAGCAGTCTACACATCAACGGGCGAGCGTGTGAACAACGCATGGAGATGCGAGGCTTGAGTACCACTGTATAATATGGTTCTATGAAGCCCCACCCCCTAAACCCCATAAAGCCTACCTTTTTCAGGGCTCCTCAATATGATTTCCTTGCCTATACCCTAAAAAAGGGGGGTGCCTGGTTGTAAGTTGAGGGAAGCGTACTCTGTAAACCCTCAAGCCCTGAACCCTCAAGTTCCCAACTCCGCATCCCAAGACCCGACTCCTCAAACCGAACCCAAAGGCCCTATACTAGACCCAAGAGTAACATGGGAATAAAAAGGGTGCCCTTTTTGGTTTAAAGGGGCTTATAAGGGAACCTGAGCCCTACAAAAAGGGAATAAGGGCCTACTCCAAGTCCTAGTATATAACCTCAATGACCAACGGTTTAGAGTTTAGGGTAGCCTTTCCGTGGAGTCCTTGTCTGCATAGAAAGGTTGAGCAGACTACCCCACTACAAGCCGGCTGTGTTTCGGGGTATGGCCCTGAAACCAGCAGGTTTTTATGCGGACACACCGTGAATCCTAAAAAAACAAACCCCTATACCCTAAACCCTATGCCCCAAACCCTCAACCCTACAGCCAAAACTCCAAAAACTGAATACCCTAAACCTGTATGCCCCAAACCCTAAGTCCTATACCCCAAAACCCGATAAACTGTATACCGTATAAACCCTATGCCTATACCTTCAACCCTATACCCTAAACCCTATACCCTATATACCCTAAACCCTATCAACCGTCTACCCTAAACCCTATACCTAAATCTTAAACCCTATACCCTAAAGCAGCACATAAGCCTGGCGAGCCAGATCAACAAGGGCACCGCCACGAGCTCCGCGCCGAGGTTCAGGGCTCCCCCAAGTGGGCCATCCTCGCGGGGGCTTCCGAAAGGGTTCCACGGTCGATGATATAAATCTTGGATTACCCATAATGAGGAATCCTTAAGGTAATGCAGGATTTATATCATCAACCGTCGAGGCCTTAATAACTAGAATAGGGTCTTGGGGCCCAGTATGCTGTAAGTATAGAAACAAATTCGCAGAATAGTATCGGCAGTTTTTTCGGACACTTTTTTTGCCACTATGTTAGGTACTGTTATGGGCGATACTTCTCCTAGTCATGCTCGTAATGCTATTGAAACCCTACATTCTGCTACATATATGGGTGCTTGGCACCCTTTGGGATTTAAGGGCAAAGGGTTTAGGGGATTTTAAAGCTTTAGGGTCTGTTTACTTAGAGATCCCTTTAAGGAACCCTATAGATCCCTTTAAGGAACCCTATAGATCCCTTTAAGCCTTTAAGGAACCCTTTAGGGCCGGCTTAGGGTTCAAGTTTGGAGCTTTGGACTTTTACTGTTTGTGAAGCTCCTGTCTCCCAGCATCTCACAGCTTAGTGAAAGGCCCAGAGCTTGGGGTTTAGAAGAGGTTCAGGGCTTACCTACAGACTCCATTGTAGTTCCTTTTTGGGGGTTACCTTATAGGATCCTAATTATATATTTGGTTAAACCAAAAAAGGGAACAACAATGGATACTATAGGTAGAATGCAAACTCCGAATAGATTGTCGCGACCAAGCGGCGAGGTGGTAGACATCCCAGGGGCTCAGCAGCAGCAGAACAGCACCTGCAGAGCACTCCCTTGGAAGGTGTGTCTTCATCCCCCGCCCCCCCCTTCCACACACTTCCGCCCGGTCACGCGTGACAGCTGCAGCGAGCATGAAGGTAGCGGGCTCCAAGGCGAAGGCCGAGGAGTCCTGCCATCACGCTCATTTGCCAACTGGATTCTTGTTAGGGAGTTTAAACTATTTACATTGCTTGACTAACAGGATTCCTGACTTAGTGGCTATGGTAACTTAGATTATAAGCTCCTATACAGAACCCAACCACCCCACCGTACATCTTAGGCAACAGCTTGAGTCTGAACAGTTTAAATGCCAAAACAACTCCTACACCCCAAACCTGAACCCAGATGCCTGAACCCGCATCCATAAACCTTAAGTAAGCTACTCCCTGACCCCTGGTCCCTGGATCTTCATCCTTAAGTCTTCAGTTAAGCCGTGAACCCTAAATGCCCGAAATCATCGCCGGCTAGCTGTACCCAAATCTTGAACCCAATGCCAACCCCTACCTGGACCCCAAAAAACCTGTATGCTTACGGACTTTTAGAAGGAAATCATTATGGGGAACCCCCGAAAGGAAGGTTTTATCGGGTCCAGGGAACCCCTAAACCTTAAACGGTCCTTCTGGTCCCCACCACGCAAGACCGCAGAGCTAAGCAAGACCAGGCGCAGCATGGCCTGCAGGCACAGGGGCGGGGATACCTGTGTACTTAGAGGATCATGGGACTTAGTAAGTAGGTTAGGTTATAATTGGGGTTATAAGTCCCCTAAGTGGGGTTATCCTAATTATAACCTACTTATGACCTTACTTACAAAGTCCCATGAGCCTTCAAGCACCCTAAGGGTCCGACCGGAAACCCGGTATAGGTATAGGGCTCCTTTCAGGGTTTAGTGTATAAGGGTCCATGTACCCAACAGTCGATACTTCGGGCCCCCAAAGTACCTATACATGGACTACTTGAAGACCTTAGCATATACTATTTGGGTACATGGATGCTTACTGGTATGGGGTTCAGAGCATAAAGCTGTCAAACTTCTGAGTTTACGCTTCCGGCTCTGGGCTGACATAGCCTAGGAAGTCCGCGATGCATGCCCGGCTGCCGGGCTCTTGGGCACCTAAATTTGGTTATAAGCCATGTTACATATGCCAGTATAACCTACTACAGTAAAAGCCAGCAAGTTGGAACACCATTATCCGCATGCCCTCAAGGTAAAGTAGAGGGAATCCTAGCACTAATCATCCTAATCCATGTTCCAACTTTCTGGGGTTCACTGTATTTAACTGGAGACCTAGGGATCCACAACACGACGATAGGAAATTCTAGCAGGCATCTACGGTGCTCAGAAACACACTATACTACGCGACGGTCTCTGTATGCATGTATTCATGTATGCAAGTGTGTATGTAGGCACGTATTCAGGTACGGTTGGAGTCGCTGCATCCGTTGCTCGTGCTTAGCCTCTACAACTAGAATGGATCAGAAGGAGCCTTGATTCTGAACGGACCCGTGCTCAGTGTTGGCGATGACCCACAAAATCGTCCACGTTGGCTCTCCTTTGGGCCCTTATGAGGCCTGGAGCCCAAGCAAGGTGTCGGCTGTCTTCAGGATCGGCCACCTGGGCTTCTCCGCCCCAACCCATGGGGACACTCTGTAGGGCTTCCAAATTCTTGAAAGGCTTGTTGCTGCCTTGTCTCTCGTGCGCTTGAAATTGCTGGTGAAATTTCGGTGCTCTTTTGTTGAGTCTTATCGATTTCGGTGATCAGAGTCTATCAAAGTTTCAGAAGTCGCGTGAAGGCTGGGGATGGTCGGAGCTTAGCACTTGTCGCACTGATGTCACTCGACAATTCTGAACCTACAGTGTTTCTATGATAAAGCCTGAAGCTCGATATGCTTTTGGTACCCATCATTAGGGGTAGCTTAGGATTACCTATTTACTCTACTTCCTTAAGCCCAAACCAGAAGCGTCCCCTGATCCTGAAAGTAGTGGATGGCACCAAGCACTCTCAGAGACCTTAGAAGCTGCCCCCACCCTGTAATAGTGACTATAAGGATTATATCGGGGCCCTATTATATTCCTATTATACCACTATTACAGGGTGGGGGCCCCTTCTAACAGAGGCCCTCACCATTGTTATCCGAGACCCTGAGCACCCTGTAACCCTCGGGTTTGGGGTTTAGGGACCCTCAATGCCCCACAAACCACAAAAGCCATATACCCCGTGTAGACCCTAGACACGAAAGGACCGAAACTCCCTGAGCTAAGAGAGTAGGCTCAGGCTTACTTAAAGGATCATGGGACTTAGTAACTGGGGTTATAATTAGGGTAACTATACTTATAACCCCACTTAAGGTGCTTATAACCTTACTTACTAAGTCCCATGATCCTCCAAGTAGACCCTAAACCCTAAACCCTATAGATCCCTTTAAAAGGAACCCTATAGATCCCTTTAAGGAGCCCTTTAAGAGCCCTTATTAGTTTCCCTGCCCCTCCAGGGTATCTTCTGGTTCGCCGAACTGAGTGGGCCACTCTGCGTTGATGTCTTTCCAAAGACCCTCGTCCTGGCCAGGAGGAGCTAACAGACTGTAGCGCCACTATTCTATTCAAAACCCAATGAACAGAGTTGTAAAACCAGCATAAAACTTCTAGTCCTAAACCCCAATTAGGTGGTGATCGCAGGGCTTGAGTCCGAAAATTGTGTATGTGCGCATCGAGCGGGTACTCTACGAGGACCGACGTGTGTCCCCACTGATGGCCTACCAAATGTGACACTCCGAGGAACCCCAAAACCATTAAGGCAAAAACAAGGGTGAAGACAAGCAACAGAAACCTGCGCATGTCCAAACTTAAACACTGCAGCCGTAAACTATGAACCTTCTGAACGTCTACCCTGAACCTAAGACCTGGAAACTGTAATGCTGCACAATAGCCCTTCAGCCGGGCAACAGCCTAAATCCTAAAGCCTGAATATTCCAAACTGGGGTCTAGGAGTTAGGGTTACATGATAACCATCATGGAACCCTTAACCCTTTAACTCCCAACCCTCAAACCCTATAGTACTTGGAGGGGCAAGGGACTTAGTAAGTAGGTTATAAGTAGGGAGATAATTCGGGTAACTCCATTTGGTGCCCTTATAACTCTACTTATAAACCTACTTAATCCTACTTACTAAGTCCCCTGCCCCTCCAAGTGCCTGCCATGAAGGGAACCTTTCAGCCTAAAACCCGCCAACCCTAGGGACCTTAAAAACTCAAAAAAGAACCCTTCAACTGGGAAGCCCTTGAAAGGAAGCTTAGTGAGCTTAGTGCTCAGGGCTTTGGGGTTCAGGGGTTTAGGGCTTAGGGGTTTCGGGTTTAGGGTTCAGGGTTTAGGGTCTTGGGTTTAGGGGGGTCGGTTGTTTTGGGGGTTTAGGGGTTAGGTAGGGGTTTAGGGCTTTGCTCCTGCTTGGGGATGGCTTCGCCGCCGTTGTGCTGGCCACAGAAGATCAGGCCGGAGGCCAGGAGAAGGCAAAAGGTAAGGGCCAGGAGCCTACCAGGTTGGGAAAAAGGGTTTTGGTGCTTTTTAGGGGTCTACGAGGGTTCCTTAAAGGGAACAATAGGGTCAGGAGCCTTGCATGCTGGGTTTAGGAGCTTTTTTTGAAGTGCATCGGACCTTTTCGAGCAGCTGTTCGAGGTTTAGGGTTTTGGGTGTTGAGGCTTTTTTTCGGGTTTTTGGGTTTAGGGGTTTAGGTGTTAGGGGTTTTGGGGTTTAGAGTGTCGGGTTTCGAATCTAGATTTAAGGTTGAGGCTTCAAGGTTTACGATTTTAGGTTTAGGGTTTCGGAGGAGGGTGCCAGGAGGAGACAACAGGTCGAGGAAACGAGCTGTTTTCTGCTGTGGAGATCGTTTAAAGGTTCCTGGCAGGGTTCGATTATATCAGGGTGCTACAGGGTGTTTTAGGTCTTTCAGGCCTGTCCAAGCCCCTTTACGGAAATTATGAAGTTCTGGGGTTCTCGCATAAGGGTTTAGGGTCTGCGAGTTTCGGTTTATGAGGTTGCAGTAAGGGCTATAGAGGGTGGTAGTTCCCCAAACAGTGCGGTACAGGCGTGCACGGGGTTGCCCGGTGTGCATGGGGCGGCATGTGGGGTTCTACGCTGGAATTATCTGCTCCTTGTTCTAGTGTGCTAAACTTCATCGATGGCGACATCATGGGTAAGCGGTAAGCATAGTACGTATCGTCATAACAATGCGAATCATGTCATACGAACACTTCTCGTTGTGGTGTTCCTGTAACTATCAGGTGCACTGGTATTATCAGTCTGGTGCTGGCCTTTGTTTCTGGGTGGTGGAGCTGATGCTGCCGCTGGTGATCGTGGTATACCAGCATGTACTAATGGTGGTGGTGATGGCAGCGATAGTGGTGATGCCACTGCTCTTGTGGGTGAAGCTGGTGCTGTTGCTGTTTTTTTGGCGGTCGGTGGAGCGGATAGTGTAGGCTAGTGACGACATCTTTGATGTTGCGGGCCGTTCCAGCTTCTGACACTGCTGGCAGTACTGTCGTAGCTCTCCTCCTGTCTTCAACACTGTGAGTTACGGAGGTATGATGACAGCTCCGCTTCACGGCGCAATTGTGTTACGGTCTGATGGTCCTATGTCCTATGATTATAACAGCTCTTGCTCAGTCAAGGTCTTCGAGCAATGTCACGCCGTACTTGTTGTCCATCACGAGCGACACGAGTCTTTGGAACAGTGCTCTTTTCGTCAACGGCATTGGCTACTGTTATAATGCATGTTGTCGCTTTGGTGAGATTGTTACCATATGCCCCTTGCTGGTCTTGCTGCTCATGAAAGCAGGACTGCTACAAAGCCAATCGAACCATTGGCCCATACATCCTAAATCCCACAAGGGATCCTTTCAGGGTTGCTTCGCGGGTTCGTGTTAAGGGCTCCTTGCAGGGATCCCTAAATAATGGTTCCTTGGGAGGAGAGCAGCAGAATGCAATGCTTTCCATACTGCCGTCGAGGTACTCTGGTGCCAACCGACGTAGTTCGTTGAAGAACACCGACGGCGTGCCTTGTGAGATTGGCCCGCTTGAGGCTTCTTCAATCTGTCGACACTAGAATTAGAATATTCACCTACACTCCAAGTTGAATCATTCAGGATTATGTTATGATTCAGGTATGATACGAGAACACAGCCCCACAACCGTATTCAGGCCGCATATACTCTGATTCAAGCATGATGATGACCTCTTCTCACAGATCCAGGAGGATAAAGCTGGGAAGCCAGCCGCGTTGCGATGAAAACATGCGCAGCAGGGTTTTTCGGGGTTTAGGCTTTGGACTTTGGGTTTACTTGGCAATCAAACTACGGCCGAACTTCGCCGCGCCGTTGTGAAGCTCGCGCGAGTTAAGCTCATGCACATGCTCTCGGTGGAATCTTGCCCGAAGCCCTGAACTTACTAAACCCTCAATCCTAAACCCCAAACCCCTAACCCCACATCCCAAACCCTAAACCCCAAACCTAAAACCCTTAACTCCAACCATCCAAGCGGGACATAGGGCCTGCGAGCTGGCGTTCCACGAGCCACACCTCGGATATGAAGCTAGGCTTTAGGGGTTTGGGGCTTATACGGTTTAGGGTTATTTTGGGGTTTGGGGCTTAGGGTTTCGGGTTTAGACTTTTCTTCGCAATAAACCCCCGGCCTAAATGACTCGATCTGCCAAGGCGTGAGGTTTCCGGTCGTAGTTTTCCGGTCGGAGGCTTTCGAATCACAGCCTAGCATGTCAAAGCAAAAGAAAAGACCATAAACCCGAAAACCTAAACTCTGAACCCTACAAGCCTAAACCCTAAAGAGCCCTGCACTGTAACCCTAGATCCTAAACCCTACAAACCCAAAGCCCTAAACCCTACAACCCTAAACCCTAACCCTAAAACCCTAAACCTTAAAACCCTGAACCGCTACAAACACTACGCCCCTAAACCCTAAGCCGAAAAAGAGGTCACTCTGGCTCTCTAAAGATGGAAGCCTCAAAAGGTGGGATGAAGGTAGGTACGATTAAGGATCCGGCTTTTAAGAAGCCTTATTTTGGGATTACCTCACCTACCTTCATCGCAGCCTTGGAGCGCTTTGATTGAGATAAGGGTCCTAAGTACCTAGCTTGTTGAATGTCTGGTTTCTGTAGTACGAATTACACGTATGATTTGGCAATGGGGAAGTATCCCACATAACAGTATCTAGGACCCGCTGGGTGAAGACGAGGATCCGTAAGAGCAACTCCCGCCACAGCCGCGGAGAAAAGCCAGTCCTGAAGAATAACAGCAGACAATCAGTCCATACATGTGCATGTGTATTCATATGTGCATACATATGATATACATGTATACTATACACATACGTATGTACACGATGTGTGTATATATGCATAGATATCTAAAGCAAGGAAGAACCGGACTACTATCATCTCTCGACTGTGTATTGGTTAGTAGCCTCACTTTGCCTGCAATGGTTGCTCCGAAGTGTATTCCAAGGCAGCGGAATCCGGATCCTGATTTAATAGGGGGACCCAGACCTATGACTCCTCCGACCTGGGAAAGGATCGCATCAGATGGGGGAGGGGGAAAGCTGCCTCAACAAGGACCGGAGATAGACATTTAGGGTTCCCAACCCTGAATCCTTAACCCAAAACCAAAAAAAACAAAACTCTAAACCCCCTGAATCCTTAACCCAGAAACCCAAGAACCAAAACTCTAAACCCCCTTAGGCCCCCTTCCGGAAGTCCTGGGTGGTGTCAGCTGGCAGGGACTCGGCCGATGCTTGCACCAACACAGCCATCTCCGAGCAAAAACCTGAGCACTGCCACCAAAAAGCACATAAGCAAAAATTAGGATAGGGATATCCCATATACACCCCCTTAACAGGAAGCCCAATAAGGTAGGGATATCCCGGTAAAATGCTTATGCTTATGTGCTTTTTGGGTCCCTGATGAGCACTGCCACCTACGGTTGATGATATACATCCTGCATTACCCATAATAAGGAAGATGTGGGAATTATGGTATATTTCCCTATTATGGGTCATGCAGGATTTATGTCATCAACAGTAGAAGACCGACTCTTGGAGTGTCGCGGGGAGATCCTGCTGTACAAATCTATCCATATACAGACATATGCATGATCACATAGTCTTTTACATATATGCATATACACATATATACATATATACAGTTTTATACATACATACATATACATTACAGTTATACATATATATACACACACAGATGTACGTATATACATACATACATACACACACACACACACATTCATACACACAAATGTATACTGCGGCTTTTTCGAGGCGAGTCTGGTCGCGGGAAGGATGAAACTCGAAGCCTACCGTGGCTTGGGAGACTGGATTTGGAAAACACCATAAGTGATACGGTTAATGGCATAAATCCTGCATTACCCATTTTCGGATTTATATCATCAACCGTATTTCCAATCATCTTGATGATGATGATGAATATTACGTTTATTGCCTTTACTTTCTTACTAGCATTGTTATTAGCTTTGGGTATTGCTATTGCCATTATTGCTTTTAGTATTATGAGATCTAGCACGAAGGGTGCATGTACCCAAATAGTATGTACTCTAGTCCCACAGTACTTTCTAGGGTCTACTTTAAGGCCAATTCAAAGTATATACTGTTTGGGTGCATGAACCCGTTCGGGTAACACTAAGATGCAGCATCAATGACAGGAATGGATGGTTAAGCTCAAGGCAGGGAACGGCCGTTCGTTTGAAGCTGAGGCCAGACCGGCGGGTGTCTGGGCGGTTCAGGCCTCACCTACTTGCCGCCAGGTGGCACGTATGTGGTTCAGTACCGGAAGGGGGGTTTCACGGGTTCTTGAGCTGAAACAGCAAAGCGCAAGCACAAACCGTAAACCCTGAAACCCCAACAACCCAGCTCAGGAGCCAGGCGGAACACGGGCTGAGCTACGAAGGGTTACCTAGGCTAGACATGTCAACGGTGCTGCCTGTGTTGCAACAGGCAAGTATACTAGCTGACTAGCTGAGACAAATCGCATAGCGCACTGAAGCCAAAACGGATAAAACTCTGTCCAGCAGAAACCGGCTGCCATTACTCCTACTCCAACAACAAGAACAACTGCTACTACAACTCCGACGACGACTACTACTACTACTACTACTGCGGCTGCCACGACGACGACAACTAGAATTACTACTGCTGCTGCTTTTGCTGGCAATACTTCCAGCAGCAGTCGCAGTAGGAAGAATAAGGTGAAGGACGGCGCTCGGTCAAGCCGTAGGAAGTCCTGGCACTCAGTGCCTCGATGGTTTGCGGTAAAAGCATGATGATGGCGACGATGATTCTGATGATGGCTCAGGCATCATCATCAACATGACCAATATACCTTGGGCGACATCATCGAAGAGTAATTGTTCATCAACACCACCAACATGAAAAAAGTCATGGAATTTGTCATTGCAAATCACCATTGCCATCGCCTTCGCTGTCAGCTGTCATCGTTGTTGTTGCAAGAGCTGAGCAATAAAAATAATAGAAACAATACTCGTAACAATAATATTCATTGAATCATGACAACACCGATACTAGAACTACTGATAATAAAAATAGTAATAACATAATACTACTACTACTACTACTACTACTACTACTACTACTACTACTACTACTACTACTACTACTACTACTACTACTACTACTACTACTACTACTACTACTACTACTGATAACACTAGCAAAAAACATAAAAAAAAAAACAATTAAAAAATAATGATAATAGAAAAAATACTGCTGTGCATTTCTAGAACTTCGCTGGGCGCACCTCTAAAACCCTAAACCCCTAACTAAACCCTAAACCACTGAACCCTAAACCCTAAATCCTTAAACCCCTGAACCCTAAACCCTAAATCCCTAAACCCCCGAACCCTAAACCCTAAACCCCTAAACCCCTAACTAAACCCTAAACCCCTGAACCCCTAATTTCCAGAACTGCGCTGGGTGCACTTCTCGACCTGGTTGCAGAGCTCATAGAAGCGAGGCCTTCGCTTGTTTGGGAACCTCAGCTCTGCTAATTCCAGGGGAGTTTCCGAAAATGAGCGGGGGGTACCTTTAAAGGGATCCTTTAAGGGTTCCTGTAAGGGTTCTACAAAGGGTTTAGGGCTTTGGGAGTTTCCGACAATGAGCGGGTCTAGGGTTTAGGGTATTTTGGAGGTCCTTATATGTAAAAAGGATCCTACTATATCCCCCATCCTCAGCTCAGAGTTTAGGCTTTAGGGTCTAGATGTTTAGGGCTTAGAGTTCATGGTTTAGGGTTTAGAGTTTAGGCTTTAGGGTCTAGAGGTTTAGGGTTTAGAGTTTATGGTTTAGGGTTTAAAGTTTAGGCTTTAGGGTCTGGAGGTTTAGGGTTTAAAGTTTATGGTTTAGGGGTTAAAGTTTAGGCTTTAGGGTCTAGCGGTTTAGGGGTTTAGGGTTCAAAGTTTAGGCTTTAGAGTCTACAGGTTTAGGGTTTAGGCTTTAGGTCAGTGTAGGGAAACCCGAAAATAGTACTATTTCGTAATTACCTTTATTAGACTATATGTCAGGATGCGAAGAAAGTAAGGGGTGAAGTGTCGGATTCCTTGTAAGGGAATCGGGCTTTTGCATTTCAACCTACACCTTGTCAGTCCCAAAGGGTCCAATTACCCAGATAGTAGGTACTTAGTAGGTATATGGGCCCCAAGAGTATATACTATACTACTGTTGATGGACAAAATCCTGCATGACCCCAGAAGACTCTAAACTATGGCAACTATGGTATATTCCTTATAATAATGGGCAATGCAGGATTCTGTCCATCAGCAATATTACTTGCACCTTTTTTGTCAGTGCATTAGAGCCTGCATGGTCCTGTCCGAGCTGATTTCAAGGTTTCGGTAGCGCCATATGGGAGTTTCCGAAAATTAGGGGTACCCTATTTTGGGGTCCTTATAATAAGGATCTTACTATTGAGGGTACTATATTAGAGTCTCCTACTTTCGGAGACTCCCATATGTCAGCGACGACCGCAGATGCTCGAGCCCAGCATGGACTTCAAGCTCTGTAGAGAGCGAAACGCAACGTCCGATTTCTCTGTAAAGGCCACCGCCGGCCGGTTTTAGTTTTGACTCTTCACATGTATGTCTACATGTATGCACTTATGTAACTATGTATGTATGCATGTGTGTATCAATATGTGTGCGCATGTGTGTATGTGTGAGCATATATATATATACATATGTACATACATAACTAGATCTAGATGTGCTGTGTACGTACATGCGCATTTTGTCATGTTTCCACAGCACTGGCCAGGCAAATGATATCATATAACAATTGAACTAGTCAGGTGTCATGAAAGGTTGTGCCATAAGCAAACAGTACCAAACGAACTTGCATAATGTAGAGCCTTAATAAGTAGAATTCTGTGGGTGCCATTTGTACTATAGAAATAAGCAGGAATGGGCCAGAATCACTGAGCTTCTGGATACACTAAAGACTGCCATGTGCTCTTTCAACTATGGTGTGCAGCCATGCACGCAGTTGGATCAAAGGGCTTGGGAAGCAAGATGCATGTTCCTTGAAATCCACTTGAAGTGAAGATGGTGCGGTACAGGAAGCACCCGCTACCCTGGAGGCCGTAGGCTCATTCCACCATAATTCACACAAGCTCCATGCCGAGGCGTTCGCGGAAACTTGGGGCCGTAGGAGGTGAAATGCGAGGCCTCCAGCGGCTGAGAGTGGGACAGGACATATGCTCTTCGTCCTGGGTTCGATTTTAAACAGAAGCAGGCCGTAAGCTGCCTTTGTGTCAAGTTTGAAGGGGTTCATGGCTGCACGAAATTCAGCTAAGCCTTGAGTCCAATGCTCAACTTGGGCCCTCAAGTAATGAGCTCATGCCGAATGAAACCCCGAACTACGTACGACTATGCACCCTTGTAGCCTCCATCTGGTTGGGACTGCGGCTGCTACTTACCCTTGCAGACGCCATATCAAAAGAGCAACTCTGGCAGTATAGTAGAGTCTAACATCGGGTCTACCGTATGAGCTGAACTGTACGCAGAGTTCTGTTGGAATGATTTTGGAGGAGAGTTTTGGAGCTCATTATACGGGTATTGTCTTGAAAAGCCCAAGACAATACCACTGTTGAGGCTACGGTTTATACAAAGTATTTCGAGTCCTAGAACCGCCTCGAAACCCTAAACCCTTCACCGCAAAACCCTGACTAAGCCCATCCTAAACCCGTAACCCATAAACCTAAACCGCAATCCATAAACTCTAGACACTTAAAGCCGGTCTTCCCGAAGCTCCTAACCCCGAACCCTTCAGCTGCCTTACTCTAGGGCTCCAACTACCTAAATCGTAGGTTACTGGGGTATATAATGCGTGCTTCGTAACTTTCTATCTAGGTAACTGGAGCCCTGGGTTAAAATTGCAGTAGCCGACTGGGTAAGAAACCCTAAACCCTAATGGGGCCCGGGCCAAAGTGTTAATGGCCGAGTAGAGCGAATAGTAGCTCTGCCTGCGATTCGGAGGCTCTCAGGGAGGCCTATGCGCATTCATCAAGGAATATACTATAAGGGACTTATAGTAATTAGTATAGGGTTGTGGGGCCAATTTTTCCCTAACTATGATAAGATGATAAGGAACCCCCACAATAGTTTTGGTAATTAGTTAGGCCCTTTTTGAACCAAAAATTAACAAGGGGCTTCATATTATGTCTTGAGACATGTTCCTGAATTAAGGGGTATTGACCTCTCTGGGCTTCAAGCTAGTACTACGGGCTCTATAAAGGTTACGCTTTAGGGTTTAGGGTTTAGGAGCATTACAAGGATTACTAGAGTTACTGGAGGGGGCAGAATAGTAGCTACTTGGGGGGTGGGGGGGTTTGGAGTTTCAGGGTTTAGGGGCTTCTGTAAAAGGTGTCAGGGTGCAGTTGCTATTTGCTGTCTATAGGGACCCAAAAACACATAAGCATAATAAGCATTTTATGGGGATTCCCCTACCTTGTTGGGCTTCATTACAAGGGGTTATTATGGGATATCACTATCCTAATTTTTGCGTATGTGCTTTTTTGGGGCCCTAGTTTAAGGTTTACCACCGACGCGAGGGAGCAGTCCTCAAACCCTACATGTGTTTCAGCTAGCGCTCGAACAACTTAGCGGGGAAGATGTTGGCGATGACTGCTGTCAACTAGTCCCTTTGGCTTAGCCCTGATATGCCCGAAACCCTAGTTCCTAGCCGGATAAACCTTGAGCCCTCAACCCTGAACCCTCTCGGCTCTTTGAACCAACAGAAGGCACAATAAGGAAAGGAATTCATTTCACAGAGGTCAAGCGGCATGAAACGTCTCCTCGACAGCCTCCAATATAGGGACCGTAAATGAAAAATACACTGGCAGTCGGGGAGCTTACTACATAAAGTATGCTTAAAGCACCATCCTTACGGAACTGTATCGGCAATTACTCAGGTTTCAGTGCTGCCTTGCTACGGTTCGAGTCAGGGGCTTTGTTTTTGAACTGCAGTGCTTTAGAGTTCAGGGTTTGGCTGAGCTGTGGAGTAGAAGATGTAATCAGCGTTAGGATGCAATTCAATTGGGAGTCAGGTTGTGCGTCTGTGATACAACTGTTGGTTTTGTTTTGTGGGTCTTAGGGTCTAGAATACAACTTAAGGTTACGGCTTAGCTACTGTAGGGCCTCAATGATTTTTGATGGGGCTTTACTTTGGGGTATATGACACTAAACTTTTATACGAACTGTACGTGGGACTATTACTGCTGGTTCAAGCCCTTACTATTGGCCTAATGTAGAAGCCTAACCACTTAGCTTTGGGTTCCTTATTAAAGTTATAGTATTGAGGAGCCCTAAACCTTATTCTAAAAACTAAGGCCCCTATATTACTATAGACCACCACTAAGCCCTAAACCCTAAAACCCTAAAACCCTAAACCCTAAACCATAAAACCCTAAACCCTAAACCCTGGACCCTAAACCCCTACCCTCTCTACATCGGACAGGAGCTGGTATGAAGGCCTTCCCACGGACAGATTCTGCCGCCGGTACAGGGCCAACCAGTCGTTCATCTCTTTCTTCACCCGGCTGTTCCTCGGTCTACATGAGACACCACGAGTTAGTTGGGTTTATGGTTGATGCAGGGGCCGTAAAGATTAGAATAGGGTGTTGGAGCCTATTATAATAAGGAACCACCAAAATAGTAAATAGTATAGTAATTGTTAAGCCCCATGTATTACATCTACATGGTTCTCCATAAACATCCCTAAACCACAGAAGACAAATCCTGCACCGTCTTTGAATTCAGTTGTTCATCCCAGTTGGGTGCTGATAAGGCCTGAGTACTAAAATGTGCCATAGTATACCCATACCATATCATGATGTGCTATGAGATGGTGTCGGTGTATATAGCATAATACGACAAGGCACTATAGTAACTATGATATGGATGGTGTAGTATAGTACTAGAAGGTGCTAAGCTAACAATAGTATACCCACAGCACATCATGATGTACTATGGTACTATGGTACAGGGTTTAGGGTTTCGGATTTCTGGTATAGTATTATATTACCATAACCCTAAACCCTAAACCCTACACCCTAGCACGGAAGGAACGTGAACTGAGAAGGCCACCACTTCTCCATGTTAGGAGTCCCCTTGTCTAAAGAGGCGGAGATCTTCATGTGCTTCATCACCTTCAAGGGTTGCAGGGTTGAAGGGTTTAAGGGTTCAGGGTTTAAGGGTTTAGGGTTCAGGGTTTAAGGGTTTAGGGTTGAAGGGTTTCGGGTTCAGGGTTTAAGGGTTTAGGGTTGAAGGATTTAGGGTGTCAGCCAGAGAGGCCTCTGCAGCTTGACGTGGCCATGTCACTAGGACGACGTTGTTTGAATGGCCCTGAAAGCTATCCGATTCTGCAAAGCTGCAAGAAGCGCTCCACACAGAAATTACTCGCATCAAAACACCTTAAGTTTAGCGCTGCGGCCCTGAACACTACCTCAAGACGTAGAGACACGGGCTGTGCCACGATTTTCTTCGTCTGTGGCTGCGCGTCCCGGGAACCTGCAGAATCTACTTAAAGGATCATGGGACTTAGTAACTGGGGTTATAATTAGGGTAACTATTCTTATAACCCCAATTAAGGTACTTATAACCTTACTTACTAAGTCCCATGATCCTCCAAGTACAGCTGCTACCGTCCGGTCTCGCGGTGTGGCGCCCGCGGCATTCAGTGGCAGACTATGAAGCCGGAAACCGAATGCTTCAAGCTTAAGCCACTTAAGTCTTAAAAAACCCCAAATCTCTGAAACGCTGCAAATTCGTTTAAAACTTCAGAAGTCAGGACTTGGGCTTTTCTAGGCTTCAAGCCATCATGCATTGGGCTTTTCTGTCCTTCATGCCATCCTTGAAGCCCTGAAAGCATGTCTTACATGTCTTATCGCCTAGGTACGAATGTCCACCCGAAACCCTAGACCTGAACCCTAGTTATGTAAACCTCGCAACCTAGATTCCCAGGGCTTCCTGGGCTTTTGCTGGAGTAACGAAGGTACCTTAGAAAAGGCACACATGCCGTGTTTGGGGGCATGTTCGTTTTCTAAGGCGATGACATTAGCTACTCTATAGGTGTGGCTGAGGGTGTAGGACTTCTGTCAGGCAAGGTCGAGTACAGTAGCATGCTATGTACTTTGTGATGCGGGCGCCATCTGCAAGGAAGCTGCAGCTCAAAGTGATGCCTACTAGTGGCCCCAACTCCCGCAATTGGAGCTAGGGACTTTGTAACATCCATCATGGCACGGCGGCTTCAGCTTCGTGGTGTCGGGTAGTCTCATCCCATTCATGAAACAGCGGCAGCAAACCGCATTGGCGAAGACGTCGGGATCCTTTTCAAAGGGATCTATAAGAGTTCCTTTAAGGGTTCCTTTAAAGGTTCCTATAAGCTAGGGATCTATAGGGTTTAGGGTTTAGGATCCTCCAGGGTCGCTTTGCCCTGGCCATGCGTATCATCCTGGTGGGTCAGGTCTTGGTCATGCATCTCCTCGAGGTCCGCCTGAGCACTCATGCTGAAAAATGCCGGTACCTATAATGAGGAGCATATGGGATGTATGGTATAATCCTTATTATGGGCAATGCAGGACTCATATCTTGAGGAGTATATGGGAAGTATGGTATATATTCCTTACTATGGGCTATGCAGGATTCATATCATCAACCGTACTCTTTATGTCTGACAGCGTAAGCAGGTTTGTTACCCTTGCATTTCCTTGCCTGGCCCTGGTGCAGGTGCACGAGCTTCTCGTCCGCAACGCGGGTTGCCCCAGCGCGACTGGCGAGACAAAGAGACACGGCCACGACGAGCATGCGATGCATCTTTCCTCTGGATATGGCAAGCGATGGCGGGGATTGATGTTGAAGGTCTGAGCAGGGCTACAACTCGAGCACTCGCTACGAAAGCCAGAATGCTGCGGCTGTCTCTTCAAAAGAGAGGCAGAAGACATGCGATCCGCTTTCTCTGTATATGGCCATTTTGCGCTCTTCCAAGTTCATACCATCAAGCCTCCACTCATTTGCAAACAGAGTGTGTTGCTTCGCCACGGATCGGAAAGGCCATAATAAGTCTAAGTTTGCGAAGCAACCAGCACTGCAGCTGCAGAGGGGCCGTGTGGTATGCTCTTGGAGTGTAATTGCAAACTACAAATGACACAATCATACCTGTATCTGCCTGGCCCAGAAACGCGCACAAAGTCAGCGTGTACATATGCCTGAAAAAAGCGCTCCACTCGCACTTACATTAAAAGACCCTCTGACGCGAACCCGAAACACCAGCCCAGGGGCATGCGAGCAAGGGGCTTGAAACGATTTTCTTCCTCTACGGCTGGCTCCGCGTCAACACTTAGCTTCGCTCAGGCAGCAAGCTCGCTGTCAACTCCATCTGTGTAAAGGGAGTGGGTGCGATCTGCAGGAATGCACCAGCTCAATGCGATGCCTACCAAAGGCCGCAATTGACACTGGGGACCGGGTAACATGGTTCGGAACATTCCCCAGACTTTTCCGTCTTATCTGAAATTGAAGCTCCATCATCATGCTTGCAGCGGCAGCAAACGGTATCGCTCCCGGAATTTGCCATCCTGATCTGCGAGGTCTTTGTCATACTTCTCCTTGAAGCCCTCCTGAATGCTCATGCTCAGAAACTGCTGTCATGCATGCTTCGTTGACCTAGTCACAGACCAAGCATTCTGCATGACGGCGTGAGCTCTTTTGCCTACCTTGCCTGGCCCTAGTGAAAGCGCACGTCCCCGACGCGGGTTGCCCCAGCGCGACTGGCGAGACAGAGAGACACGGCCACGACGAGCATGCGATGCATCTTTCCTCTGGATATGGCAAGCGATGGCGCGGATTGATGTTGAAGGTCTGAGCAAGGCTACAACTCAAGCACTCGCTATGAAAGCCAGAATGCTGCGGCTGTCTTTTCAAAAGAGAGGCAGCAGACATGTCACGGCATGGACAGCGAGAGAGAGCGCGAGAGAAAGAGATAGAGAAAAAAAAAGAGGGAGAGAAAGAAAGAGAGTCAGAGAGAGAGAGAGAGAGAGAGAGTTGTACAACATCGGCTATGCCAGAAAACGTGGCTGTCCGCTGCAAGGTACTGAGTAGTCAGATCGACTGGCCTGGTACGTGTCCTGTCGGTACTTGGACTTCATGTAGAAAGTCTTGTAGTCCTTGTAGAAAATGTCGACTCTAAACCCTAAACTTAGTTGCCGACTTCATAAGCCCCAAAAGGTGCACACCTTCAGTTTTTATAGTGGGTAATATGACCCCATGAAGTGTAAAGTGTATACACCTAGCTACTATAAGTTTAAACCCCTAATAGATTCAGGCTTGGAGGTTCAAGGTTGACGCCTGTACTTTGCGCTTGAGGCTTTAGGGCTTGATGATATGCTGGTTGAGGGCTTGGAGGCTTAGGGTACAGATTTGGAGGTCGAGAAGCTTTAGGGCTCTAGGGCAGGATCACAATGCAGATGTGCTAACACATATGACTCCTGATTAATTGGGGTTGGGGATCTGGGTCCTGGTGTGGGCGTTCCCGATCGTGCTCGCTTTTGTGGTGCCTCTCTCTTCTTAGCTAGTACGCGCGAACATGCATAACTTGGAAAAGCTGCGACTTGTCGTTTGAGGATTTAAGATCTCACGGATGCGGCTAAGAGTTCAGCTCCTAGGATGTAGTTCGCAGAATCCAGAACTGTTTGGGGTTCCATCAAACTTGTTTTAAGATGTTTAGTCTCAGGTTCGTCTCTCCGAGCCACTCAGCTCAAGGGTTTGGGGTTTAGGGTCTTAAACAGCCTGAAGATGAAGTGCATTTGTACCACGAACAATCAGGCCTTGCTAATCATACTTACGGTCTTAAGTTCAATCACGGTTGACACTTAGCATAAACAACATCGCGAGTCGTTTGATAATGCTAACAACAAGGCATCCTGAACACGCATCCCTGCGTCCTCCTTCTTGTCAGCGGTGTTCTCCATGCCGATCAGCCTTAAAGCCAAGATTGGCTTGTAGGTAGGGCTTCGGGATTGGCGAGGTAGTATATACTAAGCTCGGAGAAGGAAAGCTCAGACCCTAAACCCCAAACCCTAAACCTTAAAACCTAAACATGAAGCACTCAACATGACTCGTTGAGGGAGGGGAAGACCCCTTCTACGGATGTAGACTTCCATTGCTCACGTCTACGTGGCTTCTTGGGGTCGCCAGGCAACACTGCGTGGCATTTTGCGACAACCCTACACTCTGAACCCTACCCTTTTCAGGACTTGTATACGTAAGTCATGATAAGGAACCCATAAACAAGTAGTTCGCTAAGGGTCATGTAATTGCCCAAATAGTATATAGGCCATATAGGGACTACTTTAAGGCCAAATGTATATACTATTTGGGTATATGGACACTTCTGCGCTACACCCTTATCGAACCCTTGAAGGTTAACTTAAAGGAACCCTTATAGAACGCGTATGTAAAGGAACCCAATTGTAGCACACGGACCCGTAGGGGATCTTAGTGGTTACCCCACACCCGATTCCCTAGCAGCAACGAAGGGCCGCGACAGGCAACCCCAAGCCGACGAAGGAAGAGATAATATAGGGTGATACAGGGGCCTCAATACTTCTTAATAATCAGAATTAGGGTTTCAAGGCTCCTTTAAAGGGTTCCTATAAAGGGACCCCAGGGACCCTTATAGGTACCCTTGAAGGAACCCTTAAGGGATACCTTGAACGGCCACGCTGATTCCGTCCGTTAGCCGGCCTGCATTCCGATCTCCAGGAGTCACTGCAGGCACGGTTTAGGGTTCAGCATGTAGGGTAATTTGTGCGGAAGCACTCCAGCCTGAGGGAAGAATACAGGGCCCTTAACAATCGGTCATAGGCCAAAGGGCTTCGAGGTATATTCTTCAATTATGGAATGCGCAAGGTAAGGGACCTTATGGAATAGTATTCCATAAGGCTCCAGCTACCTAAATAGTAGGTTACGAACCATATAATATGATGCACCCCGGCAACCTACCAATTAGGTAACATGGATTCCCCTTTGAATCCTAAACCCCTAACCCCAAAGCCCCTAAACCCTAAACCCCCAAGCCCCTAAACCCTGAACCCCTAACCCCAAAGCCCCTAAACCGATGAAGCGCTGATGCAAGCCGGATCCGATCGCCCGAGCCCGGAATCAGAAATCCGATCCATTCGAGTCTGGCCGTCCCCGAATAGTTTGATGTAGGGTTCCTTTAAAGGGCTCTATAAGGGCTACTAAAAGGGTTACTATAAGGGTACCATATTAAAGCAACAAGCTCAGGAAGTAGGGCCCTGGAGAGTCCACATAAACTACTATTATGGAATTAGGTCCCCAAAACCATAATGGAGATGGTCTTTCAGGGACTCATTCCATAATAGTAGTGTGTATGGACCCTCTGGGACAGGGTTCCTTTAAAGGGTTCCCTGAAGCTGTCTATAAGAGATCCAAAGTAGGGTTGAATAGTGTAGGGGCCTTAAAAATTAGAATATGTGTTTTTTTGAGGGGGGGCATTATACGAGAGTTATAATACGGAACCAGAAAAAACTGCACAGTGTCTTACACTTGTTGGAGTTTTTTGTCCAGCTGAGATAAAGGCAATTACCCAGGGCAACCGACCATCTTCTTCCGATGCCCTAAGGGTCCATGTACTCATACAGTATATACATTGGCCTTAAAGTACACCCTATATAGGTACATTGGGCCCAAAGTATATGCTATATGGGTACATGGACGCTTAGGGATAGGCATCATCACCAGTCGTACCCCAAAGCCGAGTCCAGCGCTCGTAGGGATCAGAGTTGATACGGTCCGGGACTTCCACCTAAGGATGTGGCGCAACGGACAGTTCTGCCTGCTTGGTTGAAACTCAGCACTGGGATGTAGCAGTGCGGACTAGGTATTGAGAAATTGAGGTCACACTCACAGAAGCCAAACCCAACCTTCACTTCATACTTAAGTTTCTAATGGTCATCCACCGCCCAATGTCGGCGAGAAGAATGTAGGCTGCAATCGATTGTCAAACCAGCCCGAGTCCAGAACCCGAAGCCAATGCCCCTGCAAACCGGATGCTTATCAGAAGCCCTGCCGTCTTCCCTGTCCAGGAGCTTCGATGCACAGCGAATGAGACTCACTCCAGACATCTCCAGATATCCACTAGCAATGAAATCGACGGTTCAAGCATCGGCAATGCACAGCCATGCCCTTCCCCGACGAAGCCGACAAATGAAATCCGACACCCGAGCTGACACCATGCACCCTACCCATAGGCCCCAAAGTAGTTCCTTTTTGGGGTTACCCTATAGGATTCTATATAGGAAAAAGAACTACTTTTGGGCCTATAGGTAAAGCCGATTCCTCAAAAGTGCTAGACCGGCAACGCTGGAACCTATAGTTACCTACCTGCCTATCTATCTGCCTGTACGTGTGTGCATGTGTATACGTTATATATATATATATACATACATATATATATATATATACACACACATACATACACACACATACATACTATTGACATGTATGTATATACATGTATCTATATATATATATATATATATGTGTGTGTGTGTGTTTTTCTTTCTTCACAAAAAAGCAATCACGCCAGTCCATCCATCCATGCATCCATCCATATACATACACACGCATCAATGTACATCCATCCATCTATCCATCCCTTTATCCATCCATCCACCCACCCATCCATCCACCCACCCATCCATCCACCCACGCATCCATCCATGCGTCCATGCATTCATCCACGCATGCACTTTCCAACACATCGCACAAGCTCGTTGATAAGGTAAACTACATGCATGAGAAACTATTGTAAACACTCTGACAAGTACGCTTAACTACGATATCTGTACATGTGGAAAAGTAGTTGTCAACAAACTAAAGGCAACATAATCTAAACCCTACACCCCTAAAACCTTGGAATAACAGCAGGTAATCTAAACCCTAAACCCCTAAACCCTAGAAAAAAAAAAACAGGTGCCAGCCGCCTGGGGCTTCGGAGGAGCCCCGGTTGCCCCCTGAGCCTGCGAAAGACACAGTCAAAGGGTAAAAGGAGGGACCCCTAATAAGGACCCCTAGGTATATACCCATAATATAGCCCATTATAGGGTAGGGGTTCTTGTTAAGGGTCCCTCCTTTTCCCCTTTGACACAGGCTCGCGGATGCGAGAAACTCCTATCTTACATTGCTGGGATGAAGGTAGATTATATCAGATTGTGTGATCTTTGATATAACATGTACATTATAGTGCTACATACATATACCCACGCATGTATCTATGTACTGCTTTACTTATTTCAGTGTTTCCGATTATGCCATTCTTTTCGACATTGAATCACACTGTGTTGTATGAGGTCTTCGGGCTTGTAGATCCCACTGTATGGGGCCAAGGACCGTTGATCTTAAATTTCGGGCCATGGGCTTGGAGCATATCTGGATGGGAGCAGGTTTGGGACTTTCCGCTACGTATGCCTTAGTAGGGCTGTGGTAATTATCTCCCCAAAGTTCCCCCGAATCCTATCTCCTAGAATGACTTAGAACATTATTCCTCCGGGTTCCCACTATCACGTGAACTTGAGCACAACCTGCCTTTAAGCTTGCCCTTACAGTTGCACTGTCGATCTGCTGCGCAGCGGCATACCAAGCCGAGCCGGCCAAATATACGGGCTTTATAACACTTTAGAATAGGGTGTTGGGGACACATTCTGCTATTTTCATAATCGGGAACCCGAAATCGTCCCCTATATTAAGCACCGCATACAGCCTTCACCCCAGCCCAATTGCCAACAGCATGTCTCTCCGAGCCTGCGCTGCCAACGGCACGCCGAGGGCGGTAAGGCCCAGGGTGGAGAGCAGCCCCCTTCGTGACGCCTCTGAAATGGTTAAGGGGTTTAGGGTTTAGGGTTTAGGGCTTAGGGGTTTAGGGTTTAACTCGAAGTTTCAAGGGCCTACTTATAGTCTCCATTGTAGTTCCTGTTCGGGGTTAGCGAATTTACGGTTAGGATCCTGTAAAATAGATGTGGCTAACAAAAAAGGAACTACAATGGAGACTACAGGTAGTCTTCTTTCGCCACGATGGCATCACTACGGTTGATGGTATGAATCCTGCATTACCATCATGAGCCTAAACTATGGGAACTACGGTATCTTCCTTATCACCGTACCATAATATGATATTATGGTGAGGATTCCTCCTTCTTCCTCATACACCCTCGTTTCGTAAGGAAGCCTCAAAGCCACTCGTAGTACAAGTTAAAGACGGGGCCCTATACCCCTACACCATGAACCCCAAAATTATGGTACCTGGTTTAGGGTTTAGGGCTCCCTTTTGGGGGTTCATGTCGTCTTCAAGGTTAAACTCAGATCTATGGGTCCTGGTGGGGTTTGTGACTGGCGAGGACTCTGAGCCCCGTGTAGCCTCAAGGATTGAAATGGACTGGGGTTGGCTCTGCCTGTTCTGTCGGATTTACGGTTTCGAGTTTGGGGGCGATGTCAGCCTAAGTTCGAAAACGGGGCCAAAGAGCTCAGGGTTCAAGTTTACAGTATCCGTGCACTTAGAGATTGACCTTCATGGATTGATGTGTGGCTGCCCACTAGAGCAAACCATCCTAATACAAGAAATTCGCATATCCTTGGGAATTTCGAATAAGTCAGAACCCCCGCCAGACCTTTATCATGGTAGCCCCTCGATGGCGCGGGACACTTAGGTGCGGGACCAGCCAACACGCCCGTTTCCTTTTGCGAACATACAGACTTGTATATTATGTGCAAGTCCACATCTACATGTACAAACACATATACATACACATACACCTCATATACCGGTATACATATATGCACTATTTGCTGATGTGTGCACTCACACACTTCGAGTCTATGCATTTGCCTACATACACATGTACATCTACAGCTGCAGGAACATAAGTATGTACACGCACGTCTACATAACCCGTATATATATATATATATATATATATATATATATGTATATGCACCTGTAAAACAGAGAGATAGAGAGAGAACAGATAGTAGATAGAGACAGAGCCTAGAGATAGAGCAGTAGATAGAGACGGAGATACAGATAGAGATATTGATAGAGATAAAGACCGAGTTAGAAGTAGAGGTAGAGATAAAGACAGTGATAGCGATGGCGAAAGCCAGAGGGACAGCGATAGGATGGGGCTGGATAGGGGTCCGTGTATGTAGGTATATAGAGTACATATACACGTACATATGTCTTTGCATCTACATGTACACATACACATATACATATGCGTGGTGATGTACAGTCGCATACGCATATCGAACAGTGCTGATACAGACACATGTGCATGTACATATACATCGTAGTATTCATATGCGTTGATGTATAATTGCGTGCAGGCATGCGTACTGTATGTACACAGCACAAGTTTTTGTTGACATGTATATCCAAATCCACCACATGGCAGCAAAACACGAAGCACCTCCAATGGCTTGAACCTCTAACATTCCAGATGCATGTGCCCTACCTAAATGCCAAAACCCAGATCCGCCTGCCCTAAAACTCGAAACTGTAAAAATCTAAAAAGACCCGAAACCCTAACACCGCCAAACCCGAAACACAGTAATTACGACAAACCCTGTAAGCCGAAACTTCGTGAACTCTGATGCGTGCCCCGGTGCCTGCGACTCCGCACCGCTTGGACCTGCCACTGATCCCTTTAGGCACTGGGTTTAATTTGCATAGATGATAGGTATAGATAGACAGATGCGTAGATAGATAGATACAGAACTCATTTGGGTTCACACTCAAACATTGCTGCTTGAGAGACTGACCTCCCCCCACAGCACACTACGCAAACGAAGGGCTTTGGAGGCAAAGTTTGGCGGCTTCGGGGCCGAGAGAGTGTCCAAGGGTTTAGGGTTTAGGGTTTAGGGTTCAGGGTTTAGGGTTTAGTGCACGGCAAATGTGTCACCCTCGACTTTGCGAAACGACGAAATGCTTGGGGCCCAGTGCCCTACACGCTGGAAACCAGAGACCCTAAAACTCCAATCACGAAAAATCCTGAATCCCAAAACCAGGATCAGAAGCCCGGACTTATTCCAGGCCCAGAAACCACGCTTAGCTGAGGTTCAGACTGGGTGAGGCCAGAAACGAGGGGCCGACACCTGCAGACAAGGTCCCTCTACTCAAACCCAGTTTAAGATAAACGAACCCCTACGATTCCATGTACTCATATAGTATATACATTGGCCTTAAAGTACTCCCTATATAGGTACATTGGGCCCAAAGTATATGCTATATGGGTACATGGACCCTTAGGGAACCAAAAACCCGGAACACAGGCCCCAAACCCAAACACACGTTGAACCTAAACCCGAAACCCTCTACATCCCTTAAACCCCGAACCCAAACACTGACCCGACATCCTTCACCAGGGATTTGTGCCGTGCAGCCTGGGGAGGGTCTGGGCCCTTCTTTGAAGTTTTACGTTTTAGGGCTTTGGGTTTAATTTAGGGGCCTTAATAATTAGAGTAGGGCTCCCTTTAGAAAGGCTCCTTTAAAGGGCTCCACAATATGTAGGGCTCTAGTCTCTAGTTATAATATGGAGCAATATAGGGGCCTCAATGATTGGAATAGGGTTTTGGGGGATAGTAGACTATAATTACAATAAGGACCCCCCAAAATAGCATTGGCAATTAATTATCCCTAAAACCCCAAACCCCTAAACCCTAAACCCCTACACACTTTAGGCTTCTATATTGGGGCTCGAATCAGACGTAGGAATTTCAGGGAGGTTCGATGCGCCCTGCAGATGATGTCTCTCTTTTTGGCCCCAAGGCAGCCTTGCAGTGCAGGTGAGCATTTCAAATTACCGGAGCTGGGGCGTGGGCTGCCTCGTAAGGCCTTAAGGTTCAGGTTTGGGGTTTAGCGATCAGAGATTACTCTAAGGCTCCAGCTTCCGTTGAATACTCATGTGGGACTCGCAAACTTACCTAGACATGTGAGGGACGTGCGCTTGGGAGGGGAAGACTCTCCCCAATATGGGACTGCTCTTCGTGTCTGGTCTAGCAAGGTCCTCCTAATCAGAGTTAACGTCTTTGGGTTTCGGGCTTGCGTGAAGGGCTTTAAGACTCAGGCTCCTTTTGGTAAAGGTTTCGCGAGACGTTGGCATGGTGGCCACGGGCGCCGGATTCTCCAAATCTCCGTGTTGGACTCTTCGACACCCCTCTAGGGTGGACTGAGATGAGGATAGCCCAACACAGCTGTCCCTCCCCAAAACTGAAACCCTATAACCCCAAGCCTCAAGCCCTATAACCTTAGCCAAGGCTCCCAAATTTGGAAACGTGAACCCGGCTTGCTGTTGGGAACCCCTACCAGAATATATTTTTGATACGAGGTGACTATCGGACCCTAAACCCGAAACCTCTCCGGCTATGAATCGAAAGCCCCAACTGGGGCTCTGAACCCTTGAGAGTTCACTATCCCACGGTTTAGGGTTTAGGTTTAGTATAAAATATGAACATTAAATAAGCTGTCTCATGCTCCCCTTCGCATGTGTCTGTTCATGGGGAGCTCTAGATTGGACCGTGGGAATCCACCAAAATGGTCTGAAAGGCACCCTAAACATCCCTGAACCCTAAACCCCACGTGCGGGCCATCCTCTTTTGAAATGACGTGAGACAGGACCGGAAGAGGGAGCGTCTTCGGACAACCAAAGGCCCAAAGTCCTCAAAGGTCATGGGTTTCAGCGCGAAGTTGCTTTGGAAATATCCACGTTCTAGGTTTGAGCCTCTAGATTGCCCTAGGGCTCCAGTTACCTAAATAGTAGGTTACTAACCATATATTATTTACCATTATATACTCCAGTAACCTACTGTTTAGGTAACTGGAGCCCTAGAGTTGGGATGCTCTTTGACGCTTTCTGTTTTCGTTTGAGGTATCGGCTGGGGCTTAAGGAGTTTGCAGGTTTAGGGTCGTTAAGTTACGAGTAACACCTGCAATCCCGCAGGAACCTACAGTAAACCTTCTAGGAACCCTGATAATTGGTAAGTAACCCTTGTCGGGGTGTATAGCTTCTAACTGGAGAAGTTTGGCGCTTTGAGTCTGGCTAGCTAAGTTCTATGAAGTTCCGGGCAATTTTTTGGGGGGGCATCGTTGCCACACAGTCTTGTGACACTGAATCGGTGAAGTTAGTTTAGCATGCTGTCGGGCTGTGTGCCTCAATTAAGCCATGGACCTGAAATGTCAAGTTTGAAACCAATACCACTGTGAAGGGAGCCTGATTCTGATGTGCTGCCAAGGGGACGCCTCAAAAAACCTCAGAGAGATGTGCCCGGAACTTGTTTTGATACGAAAAAAGGACCTACCAGGAACTACACGGAGAGCCCCAAAGCCCACAACTTCACTGACTCGCTGCTGTTTCGAATACTGACTGGCTTACTGCGGCGGGTTTGGCGAAGTCCTGGGATTCCAAACATATCATCAACACCTAAAGCTCTAAACCAAACAGCTGAACCGCAAACCCTAAACCCGAGACCCTTCTGGTGTCCGAGACGTCTCTGCTGCAATTGAGGATCACAGTGCACCCGTCCAAGCCGGGGGGCATGAGGGAGACGGGTTCCAGAACTTGTGGTTACGAGTTGCGATTATGGGGCTTCATGGACCTTATTTTGGGGTCCTTCTGATAAGGATACTAATATCTAGGGCACTATATTAGGATGTTGCAGCTTCGGTTACCAGCTAGGAATGAATTAAGACTAACGGGCTTCATGTCTGCAGGCACGGCTGCAGGGGCTGTGAAGGGCTTCACGAACTTCTCATCGAAAGATGCTACAGCCCACACGACCCGTCGCTGCTCTTCACGTAGTTCCCCCAGGCACGTCGACGACGGCTAAGTTTCTGCTGGTTATCACTGGTTATCACCACTATCCCCAAGGGTCCATGTACTCAAACAGTATATACTGTAGCCCTAGAGTACATATGCAAGGACTACTTCGAGGCCATTTTTTTACTGTTTGGGTGGATGCAGGCCCCGTTCTGCCCCAAGTGGCGCGCAAGTCATGATGAACGCACGAAACGAAGATCCTGCAAAGCGTGAACCAGAAATCAAAGCTAGAAACACCTGGCGAGGGTGCACTTGGGACTGTCCTCACAGCTCTAGCCCTACAGGAAGTTGATTCTGCTGCCTATATTGCACAGCTTCTTGTGCTCGGTTGAGGGACTCTGACTGACCTTGTGGATTTCGGGTTTCATGCCAAGCTGGGAGAAGCTGTGCAAAGACTTTGGGAGCAGTCTGTCACCATTAATGTTACATGAGCTCCGCATCGGATCGAACACGATATCTTAGTTGCTCAGTGCCTGCCCAAACAGATTATAGTGTTCAGGTCAGCATCCAATTTTGGCCCTCACGTCCCGGCGCGGATCTCACATACAGCCTGCATGAGCTGCACAGGTCTCTTTACAGCCTTCGGCCCTGCAGACCCCCAGCTTTTCACGTCTTACCGACAACATTACTATGACCATGCCAAAAAAAGATGAACAAACTAATGTCGAAACACTAGCCATCACAACAACACTCTTAACCCTAGAGCAGACAGACGACGGACTGTGGTCATGCAATAATACAATTACTACTACAGGGGCCTGAACAATTAGAAGATGGTTCGGGGTCTTGTTCTAGTAATAAGCACTTGTGCACATATGAGACGGAACCTAAGGAACGATATTGCTTATTATTCAAGCCCTTTTTTCATACTCTGGCAGCAGGACTGGTTCATTATCCACATGTTGAGGTATGCTGTCGAGCTGGGTCACGCAGTGGACTACAAAGCAAGCAGCCATGCACGGAAAATGAGCCTCCTCGAGTTCTTTGGGTGTGTCTTAGAGTTCGGGGTCTGGGGGCTTAGGGCGTAATGCTGCTTCTTTTCGAAGCTGGAACCCAAAGAACCCAATACCTTTCAAAATTTGGAACACTCCTTGTTCAGGGCTTCGGGTATGCAGCATATTAATACAACTTGTCCATAGCGCTCCACAAGAACCTACAAGAAATACCAATAAGCAGGGATGGCATTGCCGTCGTCGGCATTGGAGGATGCTCGAGTTCGCACACATAAGATCGAGACCGCAGAACCCTCTCCCCACTGCCTGCATCTTGAACCGGTGACTTCAAAAACCGTATGTTACGGGGTTGGGATTGTTTATGGAACGCGGGTATGTGTACACACATATATAATATATATATATATATATATATATATATATATATATAGATATGCATGCTTACATATATATGTATATACACACATACATACTTTTGAGGTCTTTGTAGAGTAACTGTGGTGGGGGGCGGACGAGCCTGCCAGGAATGTCGAGGTCCTTCCACGGCGAAGGCATCCTAAAACCGTGAACCCCAAAGCCTGACCCGCAGACAATACTTGTGTCTACTGAGTCTAATGGATTCAATCATCCTAGTCGCTGAGTTCACAGACCCCCGAAAGGGTACACTTTCATTTTTATAGTGGGTAGTACTATCCCAAAAAGTGTAAAGTGTATCCACTCAGCTACTAAGTCATTGAACTCTTGGATCTAAACCGCAGTCGGCCAATTCGCAGGTCACGTTGGCGGCAGAGAGAGTCCCGCCGGAAGCACAGAACGAGGTCCCAGCGTGTCCAGGCAGACTTTGTTGCTTTGTTTTGAGGGGTACTTCGGTTGATGATATAAATCCTGCATGACCCATAACGAGGAATATACCATAATTCCCATAGTTTAGGGTCCTTAAGACCACCACCACCACCACCACCACCACCACCACCACCACCCCCACCCCCACCCCCACCCCCACCCCCACCACCCCCACCACCCCCACCACCCCCACCACCCCCACCACCCCCACCACCCCCACCGCCCCCACCGCCCCCACCGCCCCCACCGCCGCCACCACCACCACCACCACCACCACCACCACCACCACCACCACCCCCGCCACCGCCACCGCCACCGCCACCGCCACCCCCACCGCCACCCCCACCCCCACCGCCACCGCCAGCGCCACCACCAGAAACACAACAACCACCACCACCAACAGTAGGGAACCGCAGCTGGTGTGTCCAGCCTCGCCCCGATAGTACCCATTCCAAAAAGCACCACAGCGACCTTAATATACTACAAAATACTACAATATACTATCATATACTACAATATACTACAATATACTATAATATACCATATATATATATATATATACTATACTATAATATACCATACTATACTATAATATACTATCATATACTATGATAGTCCCAGCCGCAGAGGTCCCCAAGCTAATTCCAAATCCTTGGCTCTCCTGCCTCCCTACTTCCCTACTTAGGCAAGAAGAAGAGAAACTATGCCAACAAAAGCAGTCCATGAACAGACTCTCAAAGGCTTAGAGGTTGTGCAGTGGAGAACTGTAAGACCCAACACCCGATACCGTTGAATTTTTCTGCATGTCTCCCTGTGTGCTCAATGCGCCAGGCATGCAGCCGGAAACCCTGGGCAACCCTTAAGACACAACTAAACGCCACCCTGCCACTCCAAGGCAGCGGGACCGGGGCAGGTTGGAGGCTACTTTGGCACAGTCAGGTTTTGATGGTTTCAGAACATTAAAATATGGGCTTGGTGTTTAACGGGCCAACCAGTGGATCGGCTTTGTGGGATCAGTAGGCTATATGGAGTTTGTGTTTCGTATGGATCCTTGAGGCCTCTCTTGGTCCCAAAATCCAACACATCAAAGGCCCGAAGCACGACTATGAGTAGCGTTCGAAGATAAGGGAGGTAAGAGTAGCAAAATGGCTGTGGCGATTATGAGTACTATCCTTGCTCTTACAAGCAATGTTGCCGTCGTTGTGGCTATAGTGCCTATAGTGGTTACGAGTCGTAATTATGCCCCCGCAATCGTAGTTAATGTATCTCTTTTTATGGGTTGCCGCACGGTTGAGGGTTTTTCTCTCACCCTGTTGCGAGCATTTTCAAGACTGGTCTGAAGTGTTGAAGAGTATAATTAAGGCTTTCGTGCATAGGTTGATCAGTGTGATAATTTTTTCTGTGTCAACAGCGTTACAGAAAACAACAGTCATAATAAAGATGATACCACTCTTGTACTGCCAAATCTTATCGCGTTGTTTATTGTGGGCTAACTATCTGTAGGCGCTACTCTGGGGGGGCGCCACCCAGCTGGGGCGAACTTCGGCGAACCCCCCCGCAGGTGCGACGAACTTCGACGAAGGGTTGGGGGGTTCGAGGGGGGTTCGTGGCGACTCGGGCGAGGGGGAACGAGCGATGTTCGTGGGCTCGAGCAAGAAGATGTTGCCCATCATGTAGTCGCAGAAGCCCTGACAGCAGAAAATGACACTCGGGCGATACAAGGGAGAATGGAATATGGTGGCAAAGGGAAACTACGGGCCTCTGAGTCAAAAATGGATGTCAGGTTTGATAATTATTTCATTAATCTGCGAAGATCGCACACCGCAGTTTGATGCCTCCCAAAAATTGCACCAAGTTAACACATTGAATAACATGCAATCATTCCTGGACGTTGTGTTTATTGATTAAAGGGCTCCGGGTTTAAGTCTAGGGTTTAGGTTCATTCAGGGGTCAACTCCCTTCAGGCCTGGTCTTCGTTTCAGGGTTTGGGCTTAAGTGTTATGTAATAGTTGTAGGGCGAGTATTTCAGAGTGGAGGGCTTAAGGCCTAGGGTTCAGGCCCACGGGGCTTAGGGCCTAGGGTTCAGGCACACGTTTAGGGTCAAATGTCCGGGGTCGGGTTTCGGCGCTCAGATTTGGAGAAGTCTAACTCATCAAGGGGTTGGAAAGTTAGCAGTCATGAGGTTAAGTCAAATTAGAGCTTCAGGGTTGTGCTTTCGGACTTCCATGTCAGGGTTAGGATTTTAGGGTCTAGGGTCCGAAACCGAAAGGGCTCTGGGGTCGGAGGGCTTTCTGGCTGCTGTATCTCCTGCCACGGCGGGACAGAGCCAGAAAGAACCTCCTGTTGGGGCCCCAACAGGCTCATGCAGCTTCCTTGTTCTGAAAAGAACAAGGAAACTTTTGGGGTTTGGGGCTTAGCTTGATTATTTGAGAGAGAGAGGGAGAGAGAGAGAGAGAGAGAGAGAGAGAGAGAGAGAGAGAGAGAGAGACAGAGCGTCGGTCTCGATGTCCTTGTCAGTCGGTGTCGATGTCCTTGTCCTTGTGCCGGCAGGCCTCATGCAAAGTCTTGAGTGCGCCGGATCTGTGCTGAGTGATGACCTAACGGACAGAGGCTCGAGCAGTCAGAAGAGCCTTGTGTGCACTCGTCTTCTGGAGCCGTCTGCTTCTGGAGTGGAGCGAGCCGCTTCTGTGTTGCCAGGCTTCTCCAATATGCGACAAAGTGCTTCAGAAGTTCAGGGCTCGAGACTCGAGAGTCCTTCAACCGCAGGACATTCATTGTGATGTCACCTGTGCGAGTGGAGACCCGCTTGATGACGGAGACGTCGAGGCACGCTTGGAAGCGTCGCAATGGCGCCCGACACATGTTCTGGGGCCAAGCCACCAAAGACGAATTTGCTGGCACCAGTCTGACACTACTACTACTTACTAGTACTAGTACTGCCACTACTACCACTACTACTACTACTACTACTACTACTACTACTACTACTACTACTTCTTCCTCTTCTACTAGCACTGGTACTCGGATTACTAACTCGGACGGGAAATGCTTCTTCGAATACTACTGCTACTTACTAGAACTGAACCTGAGAGAAAGACAACATCCGGCTTGCGGCTTAACTAGAAACCGTTGAAGCTTTAAGGCCTGAGGTTTAAGTAGGTAAAGCTAAACCCCAAACCCCGAACCTTAATAATGTGGGCGACGAAGCTGCTTCAAGGTCTACGGATCTATTTCGCATGCATTAGAGAGTGGTCACCCAAAAATCAAACTTGTCGGGTACTCGGGCATGTCTTAAGAAACTGTGCGGGTGCGGTGACGGGATGAACTAGAAATCCTACTGGGGCTGCCTGATCCGTAATCTAATATCTATTAAGAGCCACCTGGCCCCACCTGGCAGCAGGAATCTGTTCGGCGAAGCGCCTCTGTGCAAGAAGCCGCAGGACAACACATGTAGCGAAATGTACCAAACGCCGCAGGCGACCCAACAATAGCTCGGACGCAGGCGGGCCAAATGTCGTGTAAAAGGCCAGAATCACTGGGCATGTTTGCTATGGGCGGCATGTGACGCGAGCAGGGTTAATTAATTGTAATAATTAGGCTCTGGGTGTTCAGGGAAATGAAGCATGATTAGGCAAGTGCCGCATGCCATGCCGATGTCCTGGTCTTTGTCTTCAGATTACACAGCCACGCACGCATCGAATGTCGGACATTGTTTTGCATCACCCAGTGGAGTACTCCCGACGCTGCGTCAGCTGGCATCGCTGCAGGCATATAAATCTTAGGTAGTATTAGGGAGAGCATTTCCAATTATAGTAAGAAGACTGGGTAACGAGTAGAATCAAAGACGGTACCTAGTAGCAACAGCAGTAGTAGTACTAGCAGAAGTAGTAGTGGTAGTAGTAGTAATAAAAGTAGTAGTAGGAGTAGTAGTAGTAGTAGTAGTAGTAGTAGTAGTAGTAGTAGTAGTAGTAGTATTAGTAGTATTAGTAGTAGTAGTAGTAGTAGTAGCTGTCGTAGTAGCTGTCGTAGTAAGTCGTAGTGGTAGTAGCACTAGTAGTAGTAGTAGTAGTAGTAGTAGTAGTAGTAGTAGTAGTAGTAGTAGTAGTAGTAGTAGTAGTCGTAGTAGTAGTAGTAGTAGTAGTAGTAGTAGTAGTAGTAGTAGTAGTAGTAGTAGTAGTACTAGTACTAGTAGTAGTAGTAGTAAGTAGTAGTAGTAGTAGTAGTAGTAGTAGTAGTAGTAGTAGTAGTAGTAGTAGTAGTAGTAGTAGTAGTAGTAGTAGTAGTAGTAGTAGTAGTAGTAGTAGTAGTAGTAGTAGTAGTAGTAGTAGTAGTAGTAGTAGTAGTAGTAGTAGTAGTAGTAGTAGTAGTAGTAGTAGTAGTAGTAGTAGTAGTAGTGTAGAAAGTACTAGTAGTAGTAGTAGTAGTAGCAGAAATAGTACTAGTAGCCGCTGTCGTAGTAAGTCGTAGCAGTAGTCGTAGCAGTAGTAGTAGCAGTAGTAGTAGTAGTAGTAGTAGTCAGGTCTGTATCACTAGTATCAGTACCATTAGTAGTAGTAGGAGTGGTAGCAGCAGCAGTAGCAGTAGTAGTTGCAGTTGTAGTAATTGTGGTCGTGGTCGCGGTGGTAGGAGAAGAAGTGCTGCGAGTGGAAGTACTAGTACTAGCACTACTAGTAGCAACAAATGCAGTGGTAGTGGTAATAGTCGTAGTAGCAGTAGAGGTTTTCCGGCCTGACATTTGTTGTGGATTACTTACTGTTCAAGCTGATGAGTCTGGCAGTCTTGAAGTTGAGCTGTAGGGTGAGAGTTGCACAGGAAGCCGGAAAGGCCGAACCCGAAACCGAAACTCTGTGTGCACTGTCCACATTTGATTGAGAAGGTACCGCCAGAAACTGTGAAGCCATTAAACCTCGACTCTCAGGACCTCAACCTGGTGGGGTAATGGAGTTCTATTGCCGATGGGTCGGTTTAAACCCACAACCGCAGCAAACATCAATAGTCCGTGGGACCATAGAGGATTCAAGTTGCAAGGAATTTATTGAGGCTGGGAAATGTGCACTTGGAATGGTTATGGTACCTGACAGCCTACTCATAAATTCATTACGTCCTTCACTTCGAAATGAACCATTCAAAGGGGTTTGCTGATGAAGGCAAATTAAGTATGTCATTGCCTATCATGGCCATGAAAGGAAAGTATTATCGTAAACCCGAAAACCCGAATCACAAACCCGAAAGCTGCAAGGGAGTCTCGCAAACCCTAATTATTAAAGCACTTTTGCACCCTGAAATCCAATACTTAGGATGAAGTAAGCACGCCGACCACATGCCTCGAACTTGGATAGTGCCAGTGGGCCGCAGTAGTGCTTTGGCCTTCGTGGCCAGAGTTTAGGCGTTAGGGCTCGAGGGTTGTAAGGCTTTAAAGCATTGGGGCTGAGGTGTGCTAGGGTTTCGGGTTTACTTAGCCGACTACCCTTTCAACTTTAAAGTTTAGCTCTACCCTTAAACCCTAAACCCTAAATCGTTCCCCAGGTCCTATCCACAGGCAACGGGCCGATTGTCACAGAGAAAGCTTTCTATTTTACCTACGAGGTAGTAGTGGTAGTAGTAGTAGTCGTCGTAGTAGTAGTGTAATAGTACTAGTAGTAGTAGTAGTAGTAGTAGTAGTAGTAGTTGTTGTTGTTGTAGTAGTAGTAGTCACCCTTCTTCTCCGGTCCTCACAAACAAGGTGGGCTGTACAGGGTTAAGGGTTCAGGGGGTTGAGGCGGTTTAGAGGTTAGGGGTTCGGCGGTTTAGGGTTGTGTAGGGCTAGGAGGTTTAGGGTTCTATGAGGTTTAGGGTGCAGGGGGTTAGGGTATAGGGTTTTAGGATTTACTGTGGTCCTATAGGGTTCTATCGGGTTTACGGCTCAGGATTCTACAGGGTTTAGGGTTTACCGGCCACCGGGCTTCGAGAGCCTATCGGCCGACAAGGACTGATGGACATCAACATTGTGCGAGAAGAGCCGTCATGAAGCCCTAATACCACTACTACTACTACTACTACTACTACTACTACTACTACTACTACTACTACTACGACAGCTACTGCTACTACTACTACTACTACTACTACTACTAGTAGTACTACTACTACTACTACTACTACTACTACTACTACTACTACTACTACTACTACTACTACTAGCAGTACTACTAGTACTACTAGTGCTACTACTACTACTACTACTACGACTACTAGACTAGTACTACTACTACTACTACTACTACTACTACTACTACTACTACTACTACTACTACTACTACTGCTACTGCTTCTGCTACTAGGCTACTGCTACTGCTACTGCTACTGCTGGTACTACTACTACTACTACTACTACTACTACTACTACTACTACTACTACTACTACTACTACTACTACTACAATACAACTAATACTAGTTCTAGTATTAGTAGTAGTTATATTAGTGCTCGGACGTCTTCTCGGCCTCGGACATCTTCTCGACGATGAGCAGCGAGAGGGCCAAGGTGATGTAGCTTCAGCAGTGACGGTGCCAAGCTCATATTTTGAGCTGACCTATGGCCTACTTCGAGTCGCGACCAAGCGAAGCCAGCTTTGTCTTCGCGAACTCGAGGCCCGGCACATGGACTTCGCTGGCAAGAGCCTGGATTGGGCAACGGCTGTCGAGTCGTGCTGGTGTTGTGAGAAAGCACACAGCAAGCCTTCAGGCAGCCACCGTTTTGCAGATGCCGTCGTCCTCCTTGTAGCCACTGCCCGCCTGCTTGCTGCAGGTACTTCTGGTGGTCCTTTCGACCGGCAGGGAACTCCTTCGAGCCGCTGTGTCGCCAGGCGTCAGGTTCTCCACAACGCAAGCGGCTTCAAGCTTGGCTTCAAGAGGGTTTCATGGCTTCGGGATTGTAGGACGCAGGATGCAGTTTTGGGGTGTGGCTTGGTGAGGGCCCGGAAACCTTGTTCGGGCGCTTGGGCTCTGGGGTTGGAGGCCTTTCTGGCTGCTGTATCTCCTGCCACGGCGGGACAGAGCCAGAAAGAACCTGTTGGTGCCCCAATGAAAAGGCTGATGCAGTTTCCCAGTTCTGTAAAGAACAAGGAAACTGCTAATTTAGGGTTAGGGGTTTTACATTGATAATTTCAATAGAGGTCAAGGCCTAAGCCCCAATACTCAGAAAACAAGAAGCCTTAGCAAAAGCAAGAAAGCCCCAGCCAACCGTATCTACTGAAACTCGGACGTTGTAGACCAATGCCAATGGACGCCAGGGTGAATTAAGTCCCAGAGGTCCGCTCTCAGAGACCTGTGCACCCCGAAAAATACAGTCCTATAATTGAGCAGCATATTGGAGAAGGCTGGTTTGGCCTGACGGTAAACCAATAGTTTAAGGGTGCAGGGTTTAGGGGATGATGCCTGCTTGGCTCCCCGACCATAGCGGCCCTCTCGGGGCACCTGCAGAAGCAAAGGACTCGGCCGTATTTATTTGCATCTTTGCTATTGCTTAGGGGGAGGAGTGGTGACACGGCGAGTACAAGTGACAAGTTACACAACCACCATCACTGTTTCAAGGGCGTTCTTAAACTGATTAATCTTAGTGCAGATAGCAAATGGGGGAGTGTCGTGGCAAGCAGCAGCACATGACTAAAATGGTAGGGAGACCCTATGTGAGGAGTTACGGGGTTCGGGTCCTAGAACCATGATCCCACGGCCGCAGTGACTTAATAATAATTTGGGGTTCAGGGTATTCATATATTTGGTTATAGTTATCGCATTTAGAGCAGGCAGAGCACAACAGCAAGTCTCCGCCGCGATGACGAGGAGAAGGTCTGTTGGTGCGACCGTGGGCACTGGCGGCACTGGCAGGGCGCCAACTCGGATGCGATTCCCAAGCACCGGAGTACCTTGCCCGGGCTCATCCACGACCGCCGTTTTTTCCTCTCGAGCGACGCCAACACCTGGCTGGACTCTCGAGGGAGGCGATCGGACTGGCACTCCTTGCAAAGGACTTTCGGCCAGTGGATCGTGCCGCGACGCGACTTCGGGTTGAAAGAAGTCCTTCCGGCAAGCGGCGAGGTGGAGGTGCATGACAGCCACGTGTCGAAGCTGAGTCCAGGACATGCTGCACAAGGGCAAGCCATGTTCGTCCCAATGCCACGACGTGTCCAAGTAAAGTTAAACCCGCCGGGGAGGAAGCCACTTATCAGACCAATTGGCTGCTTAGGGTGATTCTCGGGCAACAGGTATATACAGATCGAATCAGACTCAACGTCTAGTAATTTGCGCTTCAGGGTTTAGGACTAGACTATAATTTGGGTTGACACCTTAGGCTTCATGTTGTTTTGGGGTTCAGGGTTGAGGGTTTGGTGATGTCGTTCCGATGCGGTTTGACACGCGGACAGTAATTAAGCAAGGTTTCAATTATTTAGGGTGTTTGATGGTTGTTGAGGACACTCGGACAGCAATTTGCAAGTTTTCAATGTTTAGGGTGTTTGAGGGTTCAGGACCCCACTCAGGCTTCTACAGGCAGGTGTATCCAAGGGCTAGGGCACATCGGATCAAAGTTCCTTGCAAGGAGGCAAGACGGGTTAGTGAGGTTCATTTAATTTAAGGGTCTCCGAATCCGACGTCCAATGCATTTATTCCGAAGCAGCAGGAGATCCGTGGGTTGGGACTAAACCCTACTAAGAAGCCCTCAAACCCCGAGCCTACCCGTGGGTTGGGACTAAACCCTACTCAGAAGCCCTGAAACCCCAAGCCTAAACCCCAATCCGTAAAACCTATTAATCCTAAGCAAGCAATCGAAATCTAAGCATGATTCAGTATGGTGTGCTAGTGCTGCTTCAGGCTTTGGGCTCGGGTCTGGGGCCTTACCAATCTGCAGGCGAACTTGGGAGAGAGTTCTTTTCAGGTCTGCTTTGACCTGCTTCTGCAGAACCAGCATTTGAAATGAAACCGCTAATTTGCAGACTAAGCCTTGGAATCCTACATCCCTAGATCCAGGACCGTTTTGTTAGTAAGGATCGGAACTTAGGGTTTTCAAGACTCGGAATTATTATGGGTTTAGGGCCAAAGTTTAGGGGATTTAGGGATCCCCGGTAAGACCTGTGAGACCCAATCAACCTGAATGTCAACTGGGCTCGGACCACAAAGGCGGAGAAGGAGGCAGCAAAGGCAGCCTGCAGCAAGAAGGAATGCTGGCCGAATGTTGACCCTTGTCGGTGGGGAAAATGTCTTTCATGATTAATTCAGCATGGTGTCTTTCATTAATTATTAATTCAGTATGGTGTAAGATGGGTGTCTTGCGGTTTTGCTCCGCAGCAGTTCATGAGGGAGGAGCTTGTGGCAGGAGAGGTCGGGAATTGCAATGGTAAACACTTTATTATTTCATTATTGGATGAGGAATTACCGGAGAATTTCCATACCGGAGAGCTCCACAGGTATGACCCTAGTTTTCAGTTCGTTTTCTGAGGGGAAAGTTATATATGGCACCGAGAACTGACCGCGACGCATTTTTTTTTCCTTTTGTTTTTTTGGCAGCATCTCTGGGGCCGCAAATTGTCGTGTGTTCCCAGGTCACTGCTATTCCATGGTCTCGGGCAGACTGATGCCGCTGGAATTGAGTGGCGGCTGCTCGGTCGAGGCTGCTCCGGCTGCTCGGTCGAGGCTGCTCCTGCTGCTCGGGCATGCTGAGTTCAAGCTCTCAAGAAACTGAAATCCCAAGGGCAAGTCTCGGCCGGGTGGAGAAATAGGTATTTCTCCCAGGCAGCCGTCAGCATGCGGTGCAGAGCATAGCCGTCACCCTGGTCGCCCCAGGACCGGGACGTGGACACTCCGTTTCTATCCTCGGCACGCCAGCATTTGTTGAACTCATCACGTCTTGAGGTATGCTGCGGCGGCAACCAACCATTGACGTGTTCCTCCGAGTAAAGTTGTTTCGACTCGAACCTCACAGGCTTCCGCTTGACGTCCTTTTTTTTTTTTTGTCCTTCTTGACTGCAGCAGTCCGGGTTTGCCGGATCTTTGCTGACACGGACATGGCCTTGCGATGCTTTGTTTTGGACTCGGACAAGACTTCCTTGATTTGCTTGTCAGTTTCGGCCGTCAGGAGCTCCTGAAACTCGGGCGACTGCAGGATTTCATTCAAATCTGCATCATCGGCTTGTCGATACTTCAGGGACCTTTCCATGATGTCTGCTGCCTGGTCCTCGGACACAGACAGAGTCTTTTGAACGGCCGTGGAAAGCATCTCACCCAAGGCAGTTTCGGCATTGGAAAAATCGAGGTCTCCCATGCCACACTCTTCCTTGAGAATGAAAGACAGTCGTGTTTCGTCCATGTCGAAGAAAGCATGCTCCGCACAGTACTGAAGGATAGGTTTCCGGGCTTCGCCTGTCACCGTGAGGAGGGGTGCGGTTGTCGGAGTGCCGCCGTTTCGAATGGCATGGTGCAAAGGGCTCTTAACGGTCGTGGGCAACGCAAACCAATCGGAGAGTCGAAAGACCTGAACAAACTTCAGCTTGTCTTTTGTGAGTGGAAGGTCCAAGTTGAAGCCGCCCTGGCAGGTTTTCAAGGGCAGCAGAAGTGCACCGGAATGCGATGGCCAGGCGCCCATGGATAGATATCTGTCGGACTCGGGAAAAGAGGTGTGGCCAACTACGGTGCCTCTTCTTAACATCCCGCTCCGCCAGGAGTCGCTAAGCTGAGCCACTCGGTCCTGATCCATGGCATCCTTCAGGACGGCCAACTCGCAGGCCACAGCACAAAGACCAATTTGGCTGAGGGAGGTCCACTTCATTGGTGCAGTTATTGCTTTCAATTTCTCGGGCACCTTGTTTTTCTCCAGACGGAAGAGAGACTCGGGAATGCTGCCTTCGGCCTCGGTCGGCTCGGTTTGGATTTCCCGAAATCCAAAGGAGGTGAGCGTCCGACTGTAAGCTGTAAGAGCAACACTCCCAAGCCTCCGTGGAGCTCAGCTCGTGGCCCTTGTTCTCCTTGCCCTCCAACTCTCGGGCGTCGCCAAACGCTTCCTCGTTCCAGGTGGCCCCCAAACCTCGGAAGAGCGGCTGCAGCCAATTCAGCAAACGTTTCGTGATGCGCCACTCGGACGAATGCAAGTTCGCGACGACGTCCCGCATAAGCCTGGACCCCATCGGCGATCGCTTTGCAAACACCCGGAGCCATTTCAGCTTCTCGCTGTTGGCCATGGCTCGGGCGTGTGCCTGCTCGGACAGGTACAGATTCACGAGTGTAACGTTCTGCTCTTCTTCGGTTCCGAAGGCAAGGAGGACGAGCTGGGAGGGCCAAGAAAACATGGTAACCGAGGCATACTGCATCTTGACGTGAGCCAATTCCAAAGCAGTTTCCAGCACCATCTGGCATGTCTTGTTCTGGAATTTGACGATAGGGTCCTCGACCGTCATTCGGCCGATCATCCCTGCACCGAGGCGGGCACCGTGCCAAATAGCCAGGTCTTCTCGGACGTCGGGACACACTGCAGTCTCGAAGATGGTCGTGAGGACTTCCAAGCTAGAGCCGCGGGCCTCTTCTAGGAGATGCTGTTCACAACCATCTCGACCTCTCTTCAGGGTGGTCCTGAGGCGATGCAGCTCCTGAGAGATCGGCCAACTCAAGTGAAACCAACAGTTGAGCTTGTCACACGTGTCTTTCTGCAACAAGATGTTGGTGACCACATGAAGCTTGTTGACGCACTTCTGGAACAGGCGCTGCTTGGCATCAGAGCCCAATGTGTTGTCTCCGTCGCCCTCGGACAAGACCTGGCCGGCCCATTCTTCGGTAGCTCGGTTGGCGGCGGCATTGGTCGCCGGCTGGAGATAGCCGGCTTTGAGGCCATAGGACAGGCACAGTAGCTTCAGGAGGCCCAGCTCGGACTTTCTCTCGGACCAACCCACAGCAAATGCATCCCACCTGCTCATGTTGCTGGGCCCACGCTTCCTCAAGAAGCCGCTGTGTTGCAAGAGATCCTTGCATTTCTCGGGTGTGACTTCCTCGACATGCAAGCCAGCCTGGAGTGCAATCTCCTCCCGGAGATGCTGAAAGAGAAAGCCGCCTCTCTCTCGCACGTCTGGCGGTGCAGCAGACAGTGTTGCAGCGAAGTCTACCATCTCCTCCTGCAGACGGCGGAACCATTTGTGCGAGCTCCACGGGCCCCGACTAAAGTTGATAACTAGCTCGCCTAGGGACAGGGCGCCTTTCAGCTTTGCATGGCTCACAGCATTTTCCAACTCTCGGGCGAGTCGGTGTCTTGGATCCCAAAAGTGGATCATGCGGACTCGGACGTGGTTCTGCAAGAACTGTAAGCAGCTCATTACGTCCGGCCCAGCGTCCGCATTGAAACACAGCACGGGCATCTCCAGGCGACCTTCCGGGTCTGGGGCTGTGAACTCCAGCAGGCTTGCTGCACTCGGACACATGCTCTGCAACGTCTGCTCCAGCGCCACCACCTGCTCGAAAGAAGGCAACCGCTGCTTCTTCTCGACCACAGGCGCCACAGCCTCGGACGACAGAGCATTGTCTCGGGCACGCAAGCTCAGCAGATACCCTCGGGTCTTGGAGTCCAGCCTCCCCTGCTCCTCGGGAGTGGGCTCGGACGTGACAGCCCTGTACCCAGAATCCCTCAGAATCAGCGGTGGCCCCCATGCTGCCAACCCAGTGTGGCTGTCCAGGATCGCATAGTACGACCTCTTCTTGCCTCCGACTCGGGACGCATCGAAGGCAATGTGCAACGTCTTCGCCGATCCAAGCACCCGCCTGCAGGACATCCAATACTGGAACCGTTCTCGGACGCGCTGCCTGGCCTTCACCATCGACCGAGCTCGGACCTTCTGCACCTTCAGGTTGGTCTTGGCTCGGGCGGACAGCTTGGCATCGGCGGGGCCTCGGACGACGCGGGCTGCTCGCACTCTGGCCATTCGGACGGCAGGATCACGCATGTCTGGCTTGTCGCTGCTGTCGAAAATGGAGTCCTGGCAGGGATCCTCCCCGAAGTCGGAGGCCAGAACACCAGCATCCACTGCCCCGGACAAGCCTTTCAAGACGTCTGCTCGAAGCCACCGCAGGGCCTTCGTCCTCCAGAGTTGCTTGAGCACCTCGTGCACGGGCTGGGTCTTCCTGGACTTCATGGGCACAGTCTTCTTGGAGCCCCGCATCCGCTCTTTGTAGCAGGTCCTCTCGGTCAACTCGGACAATGTGACATTGCCGTGTCGGATGACCAGAGAAGCTGCCTCGGACGCGACCCGAACCCTCCACTTCTCCGGCAACAACCTCTGAAGGAACAGGGGGAGCAATGTCGTGGTCTCATCAGAGTAGACGTACAACATATGCAGCAGAAAGCAGAGAAACAACGTGCTGACGAACAGATCATGAGCCGTGTCCTCCGTTTCGCCTTGTCCCGTCTCCTTGCAGTGAGGCGGCCAGAGCACGTGCCCTCTCCCGCTTTCCAGCTGGAGCTCGGACACAAAGGCTGGCAGCCAGAACCGTCGCAGCTTGCCCATAATCGTCTGTCGTGGCTTTCGGATAAAGGAAGTAAGCCGCCAGAAATGCCTACAGGGTCCTCGGGCTTGCAGAATGGAGACTGGTTTCTCCGTTTGGAGTGCGGTTGACAAATCAGTCTGCAACAGTCTTCTTCCAAGGAGGAAGCTTTTCAGCCATTGCGACTGGGTTCCTGTCTCTGTGCGGGTAATAACGAAAGGCTCCGTCTCCGACGAGCCCTCGGACGTGTCGCCCTCGCTGGAAGCACGTCTAAAAAGGTGATACTTCAAGAGCTTCGACAGCCACGTACTCTCCCCTGCCACTCGGACGAACGCGAAACCGGCAGCATTGAATTTCAATGTGACCTCGCCACGCAGCAACAATGTTTCCTTGGTCATATGATGCTCCAGAATCGTGATGTCGTTCCAAGTGGCAATGATTTTCAGGTGGCCCTCGTGCGGCTCTTGTTTGCAAGCGGCGAGTGCATTGGGATCATTTGGAGCCGGTTCGGCAGTCATGATGATTCTTACTTGTAGTGGACGAAAAAAGCAAAAAAAAAAAGGAATTGGGACAAGCAGGGATTGATTGACCTGCAATGCATTTGTCGGGTGGCAATACTAAATAATAGTAGTAATAGTAGTAAATAATTATAAGAAGAAGAAGTACTAAGGATACATAATAACGTGACAACAGTACAGTACTGATAATATTAATTAGTGACTGGGATTTCGTGCAGAGCGAGAGTTTTGAAGAGTTGTCGACGACCCCATACAGAGAGCTGTGGCCCTTTGAAACTTTGAGACTGTAACGGCAGCACGGATGTAGATGATGATTCATGATTATTGTTAATTCTGTATTTATTCTGACCCCATAGTCAAAGCAAGCCCCTGTGAGTTTGTAGGAAGACAGCCTAGTCTCGTTCAGCAAGTGTGGACATAGTTGTATATAATAACTAGTTGGGGTACAGAGGCAGCAGGTTACCCTGACATGTGCAGTTACCGTTGCGAGGAGAGGACTGCCAGGACCAAATAAACTCGCATGGCAGATTCTCAGAATTCAATCCGGAACAAAGGAAAGACTTCTTGACCCCGTGTGCCTGAAGTCGGCATCGAAGTTGTCCGATGGCAAGAACGCCCAGGCAGCAGGTACCTCGCAAGGATGGGACAGCATGGGTCGCGCAGGTCTGGAATTGAATTCAGGTGCAAGGCCAAACTCTTGTAACTTTTTGTCCAGCCAGGGTGTGTTGCTCGTGTCTTCGCAACGTCACTGACTGATGGCATGGAGGCTATGGAACCAAAATACGAAGCTACTCCAGAGCGGCCCACCGGTCTGGCCGGCTTCGTCGGGAGGGAACTCTTTCTTCTACAGCCCCACTGTCAGAAAGTTGGAACACCCAGATGCCTCCTCGGACGCATCAGATTTGAAAAGTGCCGTCGCCGTTCTCGGGAGGCTCGCCCTCGTTCTCCTCGAGTTCGGGGATCTCCTCATCTGCCTCGTCGTTCTCGCCCTTGTTGGAGGACTTGGGAGTGCTCGGACGCGACTTTGCCTTCGGCCCCGGCCCGGCACCATTGCTTCCGGGCGAGAACAGCCGCCTCCGAGGCGTCTTGGGTGAGCCTGGGGACTCGGAAGTTTGAAGCCGCTTTCTCTTCCGAGACTGGGGCGTCTTGTTCGCTGTGGGACCCGGCTGCTGGCTTTTCTCGGACGCCTCGTTTGGAGTGGTGATCTTCTTCTTGGTAGGAGTCTCGGGGCCGCCGTCACACTCCTTCAGCACGAGGGGCCGACTCACCGCGAAGCGGTCTTGAATCTTCATCTCCTCCAGCAGCTGGCCCACAGCTCGGACGCACACTCCCCGCTTGATTGTGCATTTGGCCCACAGGAAGGGATCGGCCAAGACGGGGTCACCTCCTGCACAGAGCTCGGCCGGAAGCTTGACCTTGGTCTTGGCTCGGGCGGCGGATGTGACCAAGGTGTTGTCGACGAGGTTGAACTGCCCATCCGCGATCTTCTCGAGGCTCCAGTAGCTGTGCTCCGCCCAGAAGTCCTGTGTCTCAGTGACTGAGTTACGTACTAATACTAATTATTCTTGCTAAGTATTAATTAATTAATTAATTAATTAGGGGGATTCCACTCCCAGTTTCACACAACTTGTACCGCTCCAGTCCTTCAACGTCTTCTGCTCGGACACTCGGAAGGTGGACCCTCGGGCGCCGAGTAACTCGTACCGCTCCTTGAGCTTCCTCGTCAGTCGCCCAAGGCTCTTGCACGGCAGAGCACTCGCAGGGTCCATCCCACAGAGGTATCCCAGCACGCTGGCCACATCCAGCCTCGACAAGGACTTCTGCCTCCCGCCGTCCTCGGGCGCCGGCTGCACCGTTGTCGTGCTCAGCCACTCGGACAGGCCGCTGTTGAGCTCGGACAGTATGACCAGACTGACCTCCTTGCTCAACAGCTTCACCTTGTTCATGTGGCCCGGCAGCTTGGTCTCGGACGGCTCGGGCTCGTTGTTGAAGTCCATGTGCCCGGC